>BLSH010227682.1:93729-113891 GCA_018402905.1 Glandirana rugosa | reverse complement strand
CTCCCCTCTCCCCCTCTCCCCTTTCTCTCCTGTCTCTCTCTCTTCTTTCTTTCCC
Organism: Glandirana rugosa; assembly: GCA_018402905.1. Lineage (NCBI taxonomy): Eukaryota > Metazoa > Chordata > Amphibia > Anura > Ranidae > Glandirana > Glandirana rugosa. The sequence continues at coordinate 113,836 of BLSH010227682.1, read as the reverse complement.
ACTCCAGTTCTCCTCTACCTATTCCCCATCTCCCACCCAGTCCCCCCTTTTTCCATCCTCCTCCTCCTCACCTACCCCATGGTTCCCAGCCCAACCCCCGCTCCCATTTTTCATGGGCCAAGAAAGAAGCCCCAGGTTGAGCACCTTACTACTGCTGCTGCTTGTGTGGGCAGGATGTGTACTGTGCCAATCCCTGCTGACCTTCCTTTCCTATTCACCCCATGTGATTGGCACAGTACCCCACCCACAAAAGCAGCAGCAATAATAAGATGCTCCACCTCAGGGTCCTTCCATAACCCCTGCAAAGTTCTGGAAGAGAGCAAAAACCTCTGGAGGGGAAGGTAGAGGGGGAGTTGTCATTCCAGTATAGATTTAGCCCAGTGACAGCAATGCCAGAATAGTTGGGATCTGTGAGGGCAGCTTCCCTGCACAGCTCTGCATGAGGAAACCATATCTATATTATTCAACACTGCCACCTTACTGTACCCTCTTACTCCCTGTACGGTGTCCACTTACCTACCTCCCCTGTACTGTGCCCATTTTCTCCCCCCCTGTACTGTATCCTCCTGCCCCCTGTACTGTGCCCACTTACCCTCTTCTCGTGCTGTGCCCTCCTGCTCCCCCCTGTACTGTACCGTCCTGCTCCCTGTACTCTGTCCACTTACCCTCCCCCTGCACTGTCCACGTACTCTCCCCCTATACTGTACCCTCCTAATACAGTTCATTTTTATCACTTTAATTATTTTTCCAATTATGGGCGTGAGTGGGGCCTCATATCTAAGTTTTGCCTAAGGCCTCACAAAGCCTAGAGCCGCCTCTGGGTATAATTATGTCCGATTTTTGCATCTAAATGTGGTACATTGTTTTGCATATAAATATGGTGTTTTATATTGTAGGCCTGTAATTATTAGGAATAAAAATCTAGTAGACATCCCGGGTATGATAAAGTTTGAAACCCAAAATCATAAATTATAATATAATAAATAACTATAATTAACCACTTAAGCCCCGGAAGGATTTCCCACTTTAGGGCCAGAGCACTTTTTGCGATTCGGCAGTGTGTCGCTTTAACTGACAATTGTGCGGTCGTGCGACGTTGTACCCAAACAAAATTTGCGTCCTTTTTTTCTTTTGGTGGTATTTGATCGCCTCTGCCTCATTTCTGATCACTGCTATAAACAAAAGAAGAGCGACAATTTTGCAAAAAAAACTTTTTCTTACTTTTTGCTAAAATACAAATCCAAAAAATAAAAATAAAAAAACATTTTTTTTCATCGGTTTTGGCCGATTTATATTCTTCCTCATGTTTTTGGTAAAAAAAAAAAATTGCAATTGGCGTTTATTGATTGGTTTGCACAAAAGTGGCCGCGTTTACGGATGATGAGAATTCATTTCTGGGGTTTTAATTTTTTTTTATTTTTTACTAGTAATGGCGGCGATCTGCGATTTTTAGCGGTACTGCGATATTGCAGCGGACATGTCGGACCATTTTGACACTATTTTGGGACCAATGACATTTATACAGCGATCATAAATTTAAATGTCCTCTGATTACTGTATAAATGTCACTGGCAGTGAAGGGGTTAACCTGCAGGGGGAGATCTAGGGGTTAACTGTGTTCCCTGGGTGTGTTCTAACTGTGGGGGGGGGCTTGGCTACCATGGGCATGAGAGATCTAACTGATCCCAGTGACAGGGATCAGTAGATCTCCTATGCCCCCACTAACAGAGTGGGGAACCGCCGTGTTTACATCGGCGGTTCCCCGTTCTTTAGCTGTGGCCACTCATTGCGGCTCGCCGACGGACATCGGGTCCACCCTAGCCATGGGCACACTCCTCAGGAGCACTAGCGGCCACCCGCAGATCGCCGCTTATTTGCGGCGGTTCGCGGGAAGCGTCCACACCGCCAGCAGCAAATATACTGCACGCGGTGGGGAACTAGATAACTATCAAGAATAATAACATAATAGTAATAAAATATGTTCAATAAGGTAATCAAATCAAAAAACACCGAAATTTGCTCATTTGCAGAATTGTCGCTGTCGTCACTTTCAGTGTCTGATGATAAATTTCCCCAAAAATCAGTATCACTCAATTCTGCAAATGATTCTTATTTACTATCGGTGTTTTCTAGCTGATCAAAAACCACTTTTGACGTAAAGGGACACTTTTTGGTTGCCATGGACATTCTCATGTTTCCAGGCAGAAAGAATGGCATACATAATATAAAAGTGCATGCAGGGCACTGGACAAACCACTAGGGACAAAGGGGATGTGAAATGATTTGTTTCACTATTTGAATTTCCCGCCAGTCTCCGCCCCCGTGCAACGCTCGCAGGGAATGGAGCCCAGCACACAGAGTGAATTGGGTGGAACACAGCCCGTTGACACAGCGGGGGGACACCGTTGGATCCAGGGGACAAAGTAAGTAACTTTGCCTTGATCCAGCGATGCGATCCCGAGTGTGGCTCAGGGTTACCACTCTTGGTTCAGAAAATTCACCCCGAGCTACACTCGGGAATACCGGCAGAGAGGTTAAAGCAGAACTTTACCCTTAAAAAATAGCAAATAAAGACAAAATAATATAGCGTGTACAATTGCGATACAAATCATATTGTATTTGAATGTTATTAAAAATTACCTTTCCATGCCTTGATATATGTGACCGCAGCTATTTCACAAGAGGAGTGCATCGAGCAAGGAAAGTACAGCAAGATGAGGTATGGTGTCTGTGTGTTGGTGCAATTATGACTGTATGGACTAATGAGGCGGCAAGCCCCTGGCATTCCACACATGGACAGTGATGCTATATATGCAGGATTTACTTGCCGACCTATTTATAACTACTCTGACCACTAAACAGCAGGGCCCAACCTCCTGGTACATCCCAACTACTATTTGCTAACCAAAGTCATTTGCCAGTGTTGGAACTGTGATTGATACATCTTATCGGCACCCTAAGGCAGTGACTGACGGACATATAGCCTCTAATTGGATACAAATGGCTTTTATTGAGTCCTTGTGACCATCCTGGTCCATTTCATGGTCATCATCACACGGCCAACATTTAATACTCAATCTACAGCAGTGAACTCACCCAATATCTATCCCCACACGTCAGGACATTGTTTTTTAATTGTCTTGTCTCCCCATTGTGTGTGTTTTAGGGTGTTTAGCTTATCCAGCCCTGGAGACCTTTGGACTCCCTAGGGCATGATGTTGTAACCTAGTCCAATTTTTATATTTCCAGTTGCCTACTGTTATGGTAATTTTCTATCTGCAACCTAATAAAATTAATTGAATTTGTAAGTACCATACTGGTTATTGCCCGCCCCTTTTAAATTAACCTCTGGGTCCCTGGGGTCTTCCCAGGGACATGTTATGTTTTTGTATACTGCTTCTGGTTTAACTGAGGGACACTAATTTTAGTGAGTGGCACCAGTTCTCAATGTAATTTAACTTACCTGAGACCTAGTTTACCTGTCATCTGTGTTTGGTGGTTTATGTAGAGCAACAATTCTTTTTTTTCAGATCCTCAGAAAGTTCTTTGCCATGAGGCGCCATGTTGAACTTCCAGTGACCAGTATGAGAGAGTGAGAGCGATAACACCAAATTTAACACACCTGCTCCCCATTCACACCTGACACTTTGTAACACTAACGAGTCACATAACACTGGGGAGGGAAAATGGCTAATTGGGCCCAATTTGGACATTTTCACTTAGCGGTGTACTCACTTTTGTTGCCCGCGGTTTAGACATTAATGGCTGTATGTTGAGTTATTTTGAGGGGACAGCAAATTGACACTGTTATACAAGCTGTACACTCACTACTTTACATTGTAGCAAAGTGTCATTTCTTCAGTGTTGTCACATGAAAAGATAGAATAAAATATTTACAAAAATGTGAGGGGTCTACTCACTTTTGTGAGATATTGTATGTGGGGCCAAAAGTTAGAGTCCAGGATTACACCTAGTACCCTGGTATGAGAGGAGGGAAGGATAGCTGTACTGTAAATCTCGAAGTATGAGCTCATGTATATTTACTTTAGAAGAAACATAGCGCATCGATAACACGTGGATAGTGACACTTTGGTAGCAGGATTTAGCTGTACAAGCATGTATACTTTACTGGTGGTTACATAGGTGTGGGAACACATTTAGTGATCGCAGTAGCTAATAGGTATCATTTTCATTTTTAATTATATTTTTGTTAAAGGGGCAGCGCACAATTGCTATTTGTCAGTATATTTAAAAACACATGGATAGTGCTTATTACAAGGAAAGCCAGCTTTTAAAATTTGGTTTTAATATCTCATCTTTTTTATTGCTGCAACATGGGCAACTCTTTATTAAACATACAATGTCAAGGAAAAATATTTTCTTCCTGGTGAAAAAAGACAATGTGGTTTAACATAAAAAAAACCAGTACAACCCACAAAGAAATTCCTCATTGGTACGTGGCAATACTATTGCTGTGACCTTGCGTTAACCTTGTCCTACGCTGTCCTGGTAGACATAAAAGCAGATGATTTGCCTCAAAGTACATCTGTATTGTTTAAAAGAAAAAAGACCACTGCTGAATTCTAGCACTGTTTTGTGACCATTGGGGATAAGGACACGCTCTTCATTTTATATTTAAAATCAAGGTTCCCTGTAACTACTTTGGCTCTAGAGCAATTTTAAATGTTTTGCACACATGTAAAAATCGGTGTTTCTGGCTATAAAATTACCTAACCCCCCCAGAACATTATATATTTTCTGAAAGCAGGGTCCTGTAGAATAAAAAATATAGTAGTTGCAATTTTTTATTTGTCATGATATTTGCAGATCTGTTTATCAAACATAGAAAATCTGTTTGTATATGAAGATAATATGTAGCCAGTTCTGTATTATTAAAGGAGTTGTAAGCCCCCAAGGTTATGCATTAAGGTGAAAAACCTTCTGTAGTGCAGCTCCTCCCAGAGCCCCCCTTTTACTTACCTGAGCCCCGATCGTTTCAGCGATGGGGGCAAGCGCAGAAGCTCCAGCCACTGGCTCGGGTCATCATTGGATAGATTGATAGCGGCAGAAGCCATTGGCTCCCACTGCTGTCAATCAAATACAGTGATGTGAGAAACGGAGGGTGGGGCCGAGTCCTGCTGTCTGTGTCAATGGACACAGCAGCAGGACTCTGGAGCGCGCCCGCACGAGTGCCCCCAGGGAAGGCGCTTCTCTGAGGGGGCACTCAAGAAGAAGAGCCTGGAGCGTCGCTGGGGGATCCCAGAAGGGGAGGATTGGGGCCACTCTATGCAAAAACGCTGCACAGAGGAGGTAAGTATAACATGTTTGTTATTTAACCACTTCAGCCCCGGAAGGATTTCCCAGGACCAGAGCACTTTTTGCGATTCGGCACTGCGTCGCTTTAACTGACAATTGTGCAATCGTGCGACATTGTACTCAAACAAAATTTGTGTCCTTTTTTTCCCACAAATAGAGCTTTCTTTTGGTGGTAATTGATCACCTCTGTGTAATTTCTGATCGCCGCTATAAACAAAAGGAGAGCGACAATTTTGCAAAAAAAAAAAAAAAACGAATTTCTTACTTTTTGCTAAAATACAAATCCAAAAAGAAAATATAAATTTTTTTTTTCCATTGGATTTGGCCGATTTATATTCTTCCTCATATTTTTGGAAAAAAAAAATTGCAATCGGCATTCATTGATTGGTTTGCGCAAAAGTTGCCGTGTTTACAGATGATGAAAATTAATTTCTGGGGTTTTTATTTATTTATTTATTTTTTTACTAGTAATGGCAGGGATCTGCAATTTTTAGCGGTACTGCGATATTGCAGCGGACATGTCGGACCATATTGACACTTTTTTGGGACCATTGGCATTTATACAGCGATCAGTGCTATAAAAATGCACTGATTACTGTGTAAATGCCATTGGCAGTGAAGGGGTTAACCTGTAGGGGGCGCTCTAAGGGTTAAATGTGTTCCCTGTGCGTGTTCTAACTGTATGTAGGCTGGCCTGGCTGGGGGAAGGGAGTGATCACGGCTTCCATTTACATACATGGACCTCCGTTCTTTCACTGCGGGGGGGAGCCATTGCGGGTAGCCGGCGGTGATCGAGTCCGCCCTGCCCCCCCCCCCCGAACACAGTGAGCGCACGAGCGCACCTCCGGCGGCGCGCGCAGACTCACAGTTAGGGATATCGCAGCCGCCGTCATATGACGGCGGTTTGCGATGTCAAGCCACTCTGTCGCCGTCAGACTGCGGTCGGCAGTCGGCAAGTGGTTAAGAAAAGTCATCGCCCAACAAAAGCTGAATGTAGTGACGTGTTACGAGCGTATAACGAGGAAGTTCAGGTGAATGTGATTTGTGAATTAGGAACCCAGGTTTACACGACCGAACACTTCCTGGATTCAGAGCATGCGTGTTTGCACTTTCAACTTTTGTTGGCCCAACTTCTGTACACAACGGCTTGTTGGTCAACAAAAGTTTTCTAGTTTGCTCAGCCAACTTCTGTTGTACGACTGTTGAACATTGGCTGTTGTACTCGTGCATACTAACGGTTTGATTAGAGTACAACAAGCTGTTCTACGACTGTTGTTGTACGACAGTTGCACCATGTGTACGGGCCATTAGGCTCCATTTACACCTGCGCATTTTGGATAGTGGGCAGAATCGCCATGATTTTGCCTGCGGCTCCAGAATTGTGGCAAAATCTGGAGCGCGTTTGCGATGCCATTATTTCTTAATGGCACCCCAAACGCGGTGCAATTTTGCCACAATTGTCATGCAACAATTTGCGGTATAATCGCAGTGAAAAACGTTCCTGGCTCTGTGCCAAAATTTGGTACATAAGCTTATTTTTGTGCATTTTTGGAGCAGAGGGAGGCCCACTCAAATAAATGGTGCCACTCCAAAAACGTTCAAGTAAAAAAACACAAAAAAGCTGAAAAAAACGAACGGCTGCAGCTTTAACCAGCTCAATACACTTTTACCCCCTTACTGCACATGCCATTTTTAAGTTTTCAGCACTCTCACGCTTTGAATGACAACTACTCAGACATGCAACACTGTACCCAAATGAAATATTTTTCATTTTCTTTAGACAGATACGGGGAGTAATTTTTACAGTAATTTTTCATCAAAGAAAATATAACAGAAAACAAATGTGTAAGCATAACAAAATATTTTAAAAATTAAAACAACAAAAAAAACAAGTACAAAAAAAATGAAAAAAAAAATAAAGCCCTCAATGGGGGTACTGCCCATAATCCCCAGACCAGGGTTGTTGGGGGCCATGGGGATAATACTGCCACTCGGCAGCATGCTGCTGTGGCAGTTGGGGTTGTTGAGATGGGGCAGGTGGTGGAGGTGGAGGAACATCTTCCACGATTTTGGTGTGGTGGGTAAGGAGCCTCTGCGCCCCCTTAACCACATCAGTACCGGGCACGAAAACCCCCTTCCTGTCCAGGCCATTTTTCAGCTTTCAGCGCTATCACACTTTGAATGACAATTACTTAGTCATGCAACATTGTACCCATATGAAATTTGCGTCCTTTTTTTCCACACAAATATAGCTTTCTTTTGGTGTTATTTAATCACTAGGGTTTTTTTATTTTTTGTGCTATAAATAAAAAAAAGATTGAACATTTTTTGAAAAAATGCCTTTTTCTTTGTTTCTGTCATAAAATTTTGCAAATTAGTAATTTTTCTTTGTAAATTTTTGCAAAAATTTATACTGCTACCTATCTTTGGTAAAAATAACCCAAATAAGTGTATATCATTTGGTCCTTGTGAAAGTTATAGAGTCCACAAGCTATGGTGCCAATCATTGAAAATTGATCACACCTGATATACTGATGGCCTATCTCATTTCTTGAGACCCTAAGGCTGCATTCACACAGGGGCGACCCGACTTCAGCGCGACTTCGCTAGGCGATTTAAGCGCGACTTTCAGCGCGACTTCCAGCGCGACTTAAAGGACCTCAGGCGACTTTACAACACGACTTTAGCCAGGCGACTTTGCAGAGAAGAGAGGGAGGGGGCTGCCTAAAAATAAATTCTATTCTTTTTAACTGTGAAGTCGCTTCCATATAGATGGGGATCCGACTTGGAGGCGACTTCTATTGAATTCTATGGGCACAAGTCGGATAGAAGTCGCCTAGAAGTAGTACAAGAACCTTTTCAGAAGTCGCCTTGAAGTCGGAGCGACTTCAGTCGTGTATATTAAGACGGCTCCCATTCATTTCAATGGGATTTCAAATGTCAAGCGACTTGGGGCGACTTGAGGCAACTCAAGTCGGATCGCAAGTCGCCCCTGTGTGAATGGGCTCTAACAAGCCAGGAAGGTACAAATACCCCCCAAATGACCCCTTTTTGGAAAGTAGACAGTCCAAGGTATTTAGTAAGAGGCATGGTGAATTTTTTGAAGTTGTAATTTTTTCCCACAATTTCTTTGCAAAATGAAGATTTTTTTTATTTTCTTTTTTTTCCCACAAAATTGTCATTGTAACAGGTTATTTCTCACACCCAGCGTATGCATACCACAAATTACACCCCAAAACACATTCTGCTACTCCTCCTGAGTATGGAGATACCACATGTCTGAGACTTTTTTACAGCCTGGCCACATGCAGAGGCTAACATGCAGGGAGTGCCGTCAGGTATTCTAGGGACATAAATTACACATCTAATGTCATGACGACCTATCACATTTTTGAAGGCCCTGGAGCACCAGGACAATGGAATTGCCCACAAAATGGCCCCATTCTGGAAAGCAAACACCCCAACTAATAATCCTTGAGCCATAATGAGTCATTTTTTTCCAGTAGTTTTTGGAAAATGTGGGAAAAAAATGAAAACAAATTTATTTTTACACAAAGTTGACCATTTATAAGATATTTCCAACACATAGCATGTACATAGAAAAAATGACACCCCAAATTACATTCTGCTATTCCTCCTGAGTATGGCGATACCACATGTGTGAGACTTTTACATAGCCTGACCACATACAGAGGCCCAACATTGAACTAGCACCTTCAGGCGTTCTACAAGCATAAATTACTCATCTCATTTCTCAACTACCTATTACACTTTTGAAGGTCCTGGAGGAACAGGAGAGGGCAGCGCGGAACCTCCAGCAGTGACTGAGGGATGTTGGGGACATGCTTGCCAAATTTTCAGGCAATTCTTCTTGCAATTGGGCTGGTTTGGTGGACCCCATTTTAGGGCATGTTGCCCAGTTTAAAGGGGCTCCAGAAAAAGCGTGTAAACATGTACTCCATCTCATCAGGGGTTGTCTAGTGTCATCTTTCTGTGTGGGCTAACCCCCCTTCCTCCAAACTGGAGTTTCTTGGAGAAAGGGGTGTTGCATCTGAGAAATGTGTGAGTGCACTACATCAGTGGTTCCAAGCTGACGCGTTTCAGAGTTGCCCCCCTTTATCCAAGATAGTGGAGTTTGTTTAAAGGTGCCCACCCCCAAAACGTGTCAGCTCAGAACCCATGATGGGATCAACTCACACATTTCTCAGATGTAACACCCCTTTCTCCAAGAAACTCCAGTTTGGAGGAAGGGGGGTTTGCCCACACAGAAAGATGACACTTGACAACCCCTGATGAGATGGAGTACATGTCTACACGCTTTTGTTTGTAGCCTAACATTTTTTATATGTTTTATATCTGGTTTTAAAATGTTGCTAAGCACCTCAGAATGTGCAAACAATATAAATATATATTTGATACTAACAGTGTGTGGCTTCTTCTTTACTTTATGTATGCCTGTGAGTTCCATAAAGTTTAGGTCTTTACACAGCAAATGTGCTCTTCTATGTGGTCAACACAGATGTAGTTCATCTCATTAACATTTAAAACAGTTGTTAATGCATCATGTTTTTGGTCTTCATGCATGGAATGCATGAACACCAACAACATTTTGTGTTTGTGTATATTTTGCACAACCCCTGCACACCAAAATACATTTCAGAAGGTGAAATTTGGATCTCATGGAGAAATGAAGGTTAGATTTCTCTCTTGGAGCAAGAGCAAAAATAAAACACACATAGAACATCTGTTTTCCACATCAAAAAACCACAGACAAGAGTAGTTAAACTGAAGGATTCATTTATAAGGGTAAGATTAAAGATCTGTAATCATGTTTTGGCAGGACACAGCCCCTCTCCCCACAAAATATTCCATGTATTTGTTCCGCAAATCTCCTGCGTTCTGGGTGGCCAAGGTAGCACGTCTACTTTGAAGGTCTGCCATTGCATACAACGACGGACAGCCTTCAGTGGATGTACTTGGGCCTGGCAGGGCTGCATCAGGGTCAGTGGGTCCAGTTTGTATATAATTTGTTGCATTCCTGCGCAAAAAATTATGCAGGATGCAGCAGCACAGTACCACATGGTTGATTTTATATAAGGCCAAGTTTATGGGTGTTAAAAACAGACGGAACCTGTTGGCCAAAATGCCAAAAGCATTTTCCACTACTCTTCGAGCATGTGATAGTCTGCAATTAAAAATCCGCTGGTCAGGGGTCAGGTTTCGTTGCGGAAACGGCTTCATGACATGTTCACCAAGCCCAAACGCCTCATCTGCAACGAATACAAAGTTCAGACCCTCCACATTTTGGTCTGCAGGTGGCAGGTTGAGGGTGCCATTCTGAAGCCGCCTATAAAACTCCGTCTGCATGATGACGCCTCCATCGGAGTTGCGGCCATTCTTCCCCAAATCCAGGTTCAAAAATTTGTAGTTTGCAGACACTATGGCCATCACAATGCTGCAAAACCCCTTATAATTGAAGTAATAAGAGCCCGAGTTGGGTGGTGGTACAATCCTCACATGCTTGCCATCAATGGCACCCCCGCAGTTAGGAAAATTTAATTGCTGCATAAACTGGGCAGCAACTTCCTGCCACTGCTGGAGATTTGAAGGAAACTGTAGATAAAAAAAAATTAGACTTTGCCAAACAAAAATGTTATTCAACATACAAATGCAAGGGCAACATAAGGCTACACTTCCATTCCCAGCTCAGTCAAGATGTAAAGACATGGGAGAAGCACAACCTACAGAAAATAGACTTGGCTAATTACACTTTTCCAACCATATTCAAACAAAAGAGATCACATGAGGTAAAATAAGTAGAAAATCAAGCAGGCCCTTGCACTACATGTTTTGGGGAAATAGTAGGGAAATGTCACCAGCAAAAGATGGAGAGTGTGTATAGGAGATTAAATTTCTGGAGATACAGTAGTTTTAAATGATATAACTTTTTGGGAGCATGGGGCTTAGGTTTCACATAATAAGAACACCTCAAGCACTCTGCCTGGTGGGAAAGCCAAAAATAATGTGGCAAAAGTGTGCGTTTTGGGAGGGGGGATGCCGAAACTGCATCTGACATAAATAATTGTGGCATTACCAGGCTGAGTGGGCAGTGCAGCCATCAGAAATTTGGGAGCACCTTACACAGCTTTAAACCTGCCCCCCCTTCTGGCCACCAACCTTACCCAGGACCTTCACACTGGGCCATTCCACCACATCTGCCCACTGGCCAGGGTACACATGTTGCAGCCCCAGTAGGAACATTACACCCTGTCACACTTGAGAGATGTAGCCTGCCAAGCATGACCCAGTGAAGTGTGCAATGCATGCTAGTGTGAAATCCAAGGGCTTCAAAAAAGCAGTGCACAGGCAACACAGCCTCACTCAATGTTTGCAATAAGACCTTGTGCCAAAGCATAGGTGCTGCAGGTCCCAAACTTGAACCAGTTGGGATCCAGGGGTTCCTCTCCTTGTGGGCAAAGTTTGTTATTTTTGTCGCCTAGGGTTCAGGAGAATGGTCTCCCCAAACTGGATGCCCCCCTCCCATAGACTCCAATGTTAAAGACTGCAAAAGTCTTTGTTGTAAGGGCCCCTTAAGACACTGGGGCCCCTTACAACAGTACTGCCTGTACCCCCTGATGGCGGCCCTCTGAAAGGGTGGCCACATCATCCCTTTAATCCAGGACACATACTAATTACACAGGTTCTGTGGCTGATTAAGGTGGTAATTAAACTCAATTGATGCCTTATCTGCATTAAATCAGCCTCAGAACCTGTGTAATTCATGTGTCCTGGATTAAAGGGATGATGGGGCAACCCTACCCTCTGAGTGTGTATGGACACTGGACAACATGCTGGGGAGGCATGTAGAGAAAAAAAAGGAGGTGAAAAAAGCTTAGAGCATGCATGAGGCCAAAGAAGACATTCACAGCATATTGTAATTATTATATTTTTATTATTATACAGGATTTATATAGCGCCGACAGTTTGTGCAGCGCTTTACAATATTAGGGCAGACAGTACAATTACAATACAATTCAATACAGGAGGAATCAGAGGGCCCTGCTCGTTAGAGCTTACAATATAAGAGGGAGGGTTGAATGATATGAAAGGGCAGTAAACTGCAGGGGATGAGCTGATTGAGAAAATAAGGAGTGTAGTTAGGTGGTGGCAGGATAGGCTTCCCTGAAGAGAAAAGTTTTCAGGAATCGCTTGAAGATGGATAGATTTGGGGACATTCTGACTGATTGGGGTAGGGAGTTCCAGAGGATGGGAGAGGCTCTGGAGGAGTCTTGGAGGCGAGTATGAGAGAAGGTGATGAGGGAGCTGGAGAGCAGGAGGTCTTGGGAGGAGCGAAGAGGACGGTTAGGTTGGTATTTTGAGACGAGGTTGGTGATGTAGATGGATGGCGTTGTAGCAGAGTTGTGGATGGCTTTGTAGCTGATTGTTAGTATTTTGAATTTAATTTGTTGGACGAGTGGCAGCCAATGGAGGGATTGGCAGAGGGGGGTGGCAGATGTTGAACGGTTTGTAAGGTGGATGAGTCTGGCAGCGGCATTCATGATGGACTGGAGAGAGGATAGTCTATTTAAAGGTAGACCAGTGAGGAGGGAGTTGCAGTAGTCGAGGCGAGAGATGACCAGGGAGTGAATCAGGAGCTTTGTGGTTTCATTGGTTAGGAAGGGACGTATTTTGGAGATGTTGTGGAGATTGATTCGGCAAGCCTTAGAAAGTAATTGGATGTGGGGCCAAAAGGAGAGTTCATAGTCCAGAGTAACACCAAGCACCCTGACATGTGGGGATGGGTGGATGGTTGTGCCATTGCTCTTGACAGAGAAGTCAGGGGAAATGGCACGTGGGGGAGGAAATATTATGAGTTCAGTTTTGGACAAGTTGAGTTTGAGAAAGTGGTGCGACGTCCAGGCAGATATGTCTGTTAATAAGCTAGTGATACGTGAGGAGACTGATGGGGTGAGTTGGGGGGTGGAGAGGTAGATTTGGGTATCATCAGCATATAAATGATATTGAAAGCTGTGGGAGGCTATCAGCCGACCCAGGGAAGAGGTGTATATTGAAAATAAGAGGGGTCCAAGAACAGAACCTTGGGGGACCCCAACAGAGAAGGGAAGAGGAGAGGAGGAGGTAGAATTGTAGGTTACGCTGAAAGTGCAATGGGATAGGTAGGACGAGAGCCACTGAAGAGCACAGTCACGAAGACCGAGGGAGTAAAGTTTTTGAGGAGGAGGGAGTGGTCGACAGTATCAAAGTCAGCCGAAAGATCCAGGAGTAGGAGTATAGAGAAGTGTCTATTGGTTTTTGCAGTAAGTAGGTCATTTGTGAGTTTAAGAAGGGCAGTTTCTGTGGAGTGTTGAGGGCAAAATCCAGATTGAAGGGGGTCCAGAAGGTTATTCTTAACAAGGTGGTCACTCAGTTGGTTGTAGACTAGGCGTTCTAGGAGTTTGGAAGAAAAGGGGAGCAAGGAGATAGGGCGCAGATTGTTTAGATCGGTAGGGTCCAGGGATGGCTTTTTGGGTATGGGGGTGACCAATGCATGTTTTAGAGCATTGGGGAAGATGCCAGAAGAGAGTGAGATTGAAGATGTGAGTTAGAGAGTGCAGGATAGAGTCAGAGGGTGAGCGTAGTATTTGAGAGGGAATAGGGTCCAGTGGACAGGTGGTTAGGTGGGCGTTAGAAAGGAGTTTAGCAACCTTGTTTATAGTAGCAGGTTTGAATAAGGATAGTGTAGATTGTGCTTGTTGACATGGGGTGTCAACTGGGGAGGATGCCTGTAGAGTGGAGATTTCGTCACGAATTGTGTCAATCTTGCTTTTGAAGTGGTTAGCAATCTCCTGGGCAGTGAGTGAGTTAGTGGGCGGAAGCAGTGGAGGTCGAAGTAGGGAGTTAAAGGTAGAGAAGAGTTGACGGGGACTGGATGAGAAGGTGTTGATAAGAGTGGTAAAATAGGTCTGCTTGGCAGTGTGGAGGCGAGAATTGTATTTTTGGAGGGCAGATTTGTAATGTTACTAATTAGGTATTGGCAAAAAGGGCAAATACTGTATTATCAAACAGAAACACATAAAATGTGGTATTAACATGAAACATACCTTAATATAGTCCTTCTGCAGCACCTGTATGATGGCTGAGCATGTCTCAGGAATTATCACTCCAAGAGCCTGGGGGGGAGATGCCTGTGGTGAACTTCAGGTCCTGGAGGCTTCTTCCCGTCGCCAGGTAGCGCAAGGTAGCAATGAGCCTTTGCTCAGGGGTGATAGCAAGGCGCATGCATGTGTCCTCCTTCTGGATATAGGGGGACACCAATGCCAAGAGGTGGCTAAAGCAGGGGTCCGTCATCTGGAGATAATTCCTGAAATCATCAGGATTATTCTCCTGGAGCTCCCTGACCAAAGCCATATGACCAAATTGATCACGGTTAAGTAACCAATTTTTGGTCCAACAACTCCTCTCCCTCCTTCTCCTACCTTGGTTTCGGGTCCAAGCCAGAACTCCTAGGCCAACAGTAGCGAGATTTCTCTCTTGAGAAGGTCCAGAAATGAGCCAAAGAACGATCCAAAGAACGATCTGAAAGTCACGAATCAACACACACCAAACTTCAACTAACACGAAATTAGAGGAAGGAGCCCGATAACAGCACTTCCTCTTTATACGCTCGTTCACGTCATTACGTTCAGCCGGCCGCACGTTGTTTGTACGACTGTCGGGTGCACGTCAATATGCTACATACAACAGCCAACATACGATTTGACACGGTCGTATGTGCGATCGTCGTCCCGTGTGTACGAGGCTTAACCAATCAGCTTCTAGGTTTGATTGTCAAAGCTTAATTGAACAAGCTGAAGTTGGAAGCTGATTGGCTACTATGCACAGCTGCACCAGATTCTGTGTGCACCGGTTTTAGTAAATCTCCCCCATAGAGCTTTTTTGATGGCATTTAATGACCACTGGGTTTTTTCTTTTTTTGCTATATACAGTTGTGCTCATAAGTTTACATACCCTGGCAAGATTTATGATTTCTTGGCCATTTTTCAGAGAATAGGAATGATAACACAAAAACATTTCTTTCACTCACAGTTAGTGTTCGGCTGAAGCCATTTATTATCAATCAACGGTGTTTACTCTTTTTAAATCATAATGACAACAGAAACTACTCAAATGGCCCTGATCAAAAGTTTACATACCCTGGTGATTTTGGGCTGATAACATGCACACAAGTTGACACAAAGTGGTTAGAATGGATAGTAAAGGTAACCAACCTCACCTGTGATCTGTTTGCTTGTAATTAGTGTGTGTGTATAAAAGGTCAATGAGTTTCTGGACTCCTGACAGACCCTTGCATCTTTCATCCAGTGCTGCACTGACGGTTCTGGATTCTGAGTCATGGGGAAAGCAAAAGAATTGTCAAAGGATCTGTGGGAAAAGGTAGTTGAACTTTATAAAACAGGAAAGGGATATAAAAAGACATCCAAGGAGAAGGTTTGAGGCTTGTCTTTGTGCTGTTTGGCGTATTGTAAGTGGGATACTTTGTGGCAATTGCATAGTAATGGCTTTCTTCTGGCGACCTGACCATGCAGCCCATTTTTCTTTAAGTGCCTCCTTATTGTGCATCTTGAAACAGCCACACAACATGTTTTCAGAGAGTCCTGTATTTCACCTGAAGTTGTGGGTTTTCCTTTGCATCCCGAACAATTTTCCTGGCAGTTGTGGCTGAAATCTTAGTTGGTCTACCTGACCGTGGTTTGGTTTTAACAGAACCCCTCATTTTCCAATTCTTGATTAGAGTTTGAACACTGCTGATTGGCATTCTCTATTTCTTGGATGTCTTTTTATATGCCTTTCCTGTTTTATACAGTTCAACTACCTTTTCCCGCAGATCCTTTGACAATTCTTTTGCCTTTCCCATGACTCAGAATCCAGAAACATCAATGCAGCAAAAGAGTAAACACAGTTGATTGCTAATAAATGGCTTCGGCCAAACACTAGCCATGAGTGAAAGAAACTTTTTTGTGTTATCATTCATATTCTCTGAAAAATGGCCAAGAAATCATAAATTCTGCCAGGGTATGTAAACTTATAAACACAACTGTAAATGAAACAATACCAAAAAAGTGAAAAAAGCTCAGTTTTCTGTTGTAAAATTTTGCAAATAAATAAACTTTCTTTATAAAATTAGGCCAAAATGTGTTCTGCTACATCTTTAGAAAAAATACCCCAAAATCAGTGTATATTATTTAGTCTGTGTGAAAGTTATAGAGTCTAGAAACTATGGTATATGCTTACAGTGCTGCCCATAATTATTTATACCCCTGTCAAATTTTGACTTAAAGTTACTTTTATTCAACCAGCAAGTAATTTTTTGACGGGAAATGACATAGGTGTCTCCCAAAAGATAATAAGACGATGTACAAGAGGCATTATTGTGGAAAAAAAACATTTCTCAGCTTTTATTTACATTTGAGCAAAAAGTGTCCAGTCCAAAATGATTCATACCCTTCTCAATAATCATAACAAAAGCCTTTATTGGCTATTACAGCAATCAAATGCTTGCTATAATTGCAGACCAGCTTTTTGCATGTCTCCACAGGTATTTTTGCCCATTCATCTTTAGCAATGAGCTCCAAATCTTTCAGGTTGGAGGGTCTTCTTGCCATCACCCTGATCTTTAGCTCCCTCCACAGATTCTCAATCGGATTCAAGTCTGGACTCTGGCTGGGCCACTCCAAAACATTAATGTTGTTGTCTGCTAACCATTTCTTCACCACTTTTGCTGTGTGTTTTGGGTCATTGTCATGCTGAAATGTCCACTGGTGCCCAAGGCCAAGTTTCTCTGCAGACTGCCTGATGTTGTCGTTGAGAATCCTCATGTATTGCTCTTTTTTCATGGTGCCGTTTACTGTGATTTGGCTCCCTGATCCATTGGCTGAAAAACACCCCCAAAGCATTAGGTTCCCAACACCATGTTTGACAGTGGGGATGGTGTTCTTTGGGTTGAAGGCTTCTCCTTTTTTACACCAAATGAAGGAAACATCATTGTGACCAAACAATTCAATTTTTGTTTCATCCGACCATAACACAGAAGACCAGAGTTCTTCTTCTTTGTCCAGATGAGCTTTTGCAAAAGCCAAGCATGCTTTTGTGTGCCTTATCTGGAGAAGTGGCGTCCTCCTTGGTCTGCATCTGTGGAACCCAGCAGTGTGCAGTGTCCGTTGGATTGTCTGCCTTGAGACATTGCCACCAGCAGAGTCCAGATTCACCAGGATGGCCTTGGTGGTGTTCCTTGGATTCTTTTTCACCTCTCTAACTATCCTCCTGGCCAGCACAGGTGTCACTTTTGGCTTCCGACCACGTCCTCTGAGATTTTCCACAGTGCGGAGCATCTTGTATTTTTTAATAATACTTTGCACTGTAGCCACTGGAACTTGAAAACATTTAGAAATGGCCTTGTAGCCCTTTCCTGACTTGTGAGCAGCCACAGGTCCTCACTGAGCTCTTTAGCCATGACTGTCCACAAACCAACTGCAGAGAGCTGTTGTTTTTCACCTGTTGAGTTGATTAAAACAGCTGTTCCCAATTAATCAGGGTAATTAGGATGCTTTAGAACAGCTTGGACAATTTGGAATGGTATAAAACGTTTGATTTCCCCACAGACTGTGACAGTTTGTGAAGGGTATAAATAATTTTGGACTGGACACTTTTTGCTCAAATGTAAATAAAAGCTGAGAAATGTTTTTTTTTCAACAATAATGCCTCTTGTACATCGTCTTATTATCTTTTGGGAGACACCTATGTCATTTCCCGTCAAAAATTACTTGCTGGTTGAATAAAAGTAACTTTAAGTCAAAATTTGCCAGGGGTATGAATAATTATGGGCAGAACTGTATATTTGAAAATTGATCAATTCTGATGTATTGACTGTTTATCTCAGCAAGCACCCTAATGCATTTTCTAAAAGGGCATAATGAGGCTTTCCATTTTGCCAAAATGCCATTTTTTTGTGTGGCTGAATCAGGGCACTGAAAATGGTTGCACTGGTATACCTGACTAGGGCACTGATAATGGGTGCACTGTTGATGACTGCAATAAGGGCACTGACAGCTGCTACACTGGTGTGGCTGATCAGGGCACTGATGAGGCCGCACTGGTGTGTGACAAGCCGCGCAAGCAAGAGGACTTGTGGGTACCTCCTTCTGGAGCAATAGAGCACCTGCCTGGCTGTTTATCTACATTGGCCAGGCAGGAAGCAGTTAAAGTGGTTGTAAAGGTAAAAGGTTTTTTTTACCTTAATGTATTCTCTGCATTAAGGTAAAAAATCATTTAATAGCAGCTCTCCCACTGCCCCCTAAATACTCACATGAGCCTAATCTCCATCCAGCACTGTGCACATCTGCAGCTGCTCTTCTCCCCTGTCCCTTGTCTCAGAGGCTTAGCTGAGAGCAGCGGTAGTACCTAGATGAGCGGTAGTGTCTGGAAAAGAGATATTAAGGGCCATGTCTTTATATTCATTGATAGTAAGGCCAGATATTTTTGAAAGTTGTGTAGGTATGGAAAATAAAACAGGTAAAGATTTATGTGGTTGGGTTAAGGTTAAAAGTAAGCCATCAGCAAACAAACTTATTTTAAAGATTTGGGTCCCAATTCGATACCCTGAATATCTGGGTTGGATCTTTTGAGGCATGCCAAGGGATCCAAAGCTAATATGAACAGGGTGGGGGAGAGAGGGCACCCTTGGCGTGTACCTCTATGGACTGGGAATGATGCAGATTGGTGAGCTGGCATATTGGAATAGTTTAATTTTTTGATTTTATTTTTTTTTTAAAAATTGATTGTGCTCAGGTTTGTAAGTGTGTAATAGACTCTTGCTTGTGGCACAGTAATAAAAGCATATTTTGTAGGGAAAAGGGCTGTTGTATATGTGTGAGTAGGCTCAGTTTTTAGTTAACCATTAAGCCCCTCCCACTGATGGAATTTGGCCATACCAACCATTCATCATTTAAGGTACTTATATAGTGTCATCAATTTACACAGCGCTTTACATATACATTATACATTCATATCAGTCCCTACTCTCAAGGAGCTTACAATCTAAGGTTCCTAACTCACATTCATACATACACATACTAGGGCCAATTTAGACAGGAGCCAATTAACCTACCAGCATGTCTTTGGAGTGTGGGAGGAAACCGGAGTACCCAGAGGAAACCCACACAGGCACATGGAGAACATGCAAACTCCAGGCAGGTAGTGTCGTGGTTGGGATTCAAACCAGTGGCCCTTTTGCTGCCAGCCGAAAGTGCTATCCACTACACCACTGTGCGCGCCGTGGCATATTGTGGGGGCTGCTTCATTACTGACAATAATTTATTTTGTACAGTATAGTAGGTGTTAAGAAATGATTGGCCTCAGGTGGCAGATATTCTAAGTATGCTGCTGCATAGATCATGTTGCTGACTGTCAATAATTAAAGATTCCAAACTGCCACTCAGGGCGAGGACAAGGGGGTGGGGATAGGGGCCGCAGGGTTGGCTGCCCCTGGAGCAATTAATGATGAATGTGAGGGAGGGGAGCGCTGTATGGTGATTTCCTGCTGCTACAGTGGTGGGAACCTGCTAACAATGAACTCTCTACAGGAGCAGTGACAGCAGCAGAGAGGAGGAGAGAGTCAGGGGGGGTGCTGACTGTAATCTCTACCCTACAGCAGTATACAGGAGTTCATATAGGAATGCTCTCAGGTTGGCACTTTGTAGGGTTAGATAGGGTTGGGGGGGGGGGGGGGATTTGT
>BLSH010227642.1:33336-44196 GCA_018402905.1 Glandirana rugosa | reverse complement strand
ATTTGTTATAACTAATCTTGCAACTTTTTGTTTGTCTGCGTCATCGTCTTGTCTCTGACACGTTATTTAGACATCTTTGTCCTTAAGAAAACAGTAACTGAAATACAGGAACGGCTATAGGAAAATTTCGAACAAATTGCCTTTTTTTTAGTTCTGTCCTTCTCACAGGTAAATTAAATCTCTTTTTTCTGTGTGGGTGGTTTCAAAAATTTTGTACTCTTATCCTCATTCTTGATAGGTAATTTATTAAATGTTTATTGTTGTGGTTGAGGAGTAATTTCGTTAATAAGACGTGGGAACCTGCTTCATGTACAGATTTTGATTGTTGGTGCCAAATGCGGATCTGATAGGCCTGTCTTGTCCACCCCATTTGTGGGACCTGGTATGACTTCGGTGCAACTGGCTATTCGGAAGTCATTGGCGCCTTCCACGTGGGCATGTTACGTAGCTGCGTGGAAGCTCTGGTGTTCCTTTTTACTTCGTCCAAGGGTGCAGAATAATTGCTTTAATGAGGAGTTGGTGTTGTTATTTGTAAATTATTTAATGGATAGTTCTTACTCCTATTCTCATGTTTTAAAAACTTTGGTGGGTGTGTCTTTTTTCTCTAAATTAAATGGACACTCTTCCTGTCTTGATTTTTTTTCCGTTAAACAAGCTTTAAAAGGATATCGGCAAGGACATAAAGTCAATGACAAAAGAATTCCTGTTTCTACAGATTTATTGCACAGTCTCTGTTCTGCTACTGCGTCTGTTTGTTTTTCAACGTTCTAATCAATATTGTTTAGGCTTTCATTCTGCTAATGTTTTTATGGAGCTTTTCGGATATCCGAATTGCTTCCGCATAATAAATCGGAAAATTCAGGCCTCATGTTTTCTCCTGTGTTTGTCCATTCTGATGTCCTTTGCATTCTATTGCATAAAAATAAAACTGATCAGTTTGGGCTTGGTCGATGGATTACTCTTTGCAAGCACTCAGATCCCAATATATGTGCGGTGCCTCTAGCCCAGAGTTACTTCAGTATCAGGCCACATTCTGGTAAACAATTCCTTGTCCATGCCACGGGTGCTCCTTTGACGATCTATCAATTTCAGGCCGAGTTAAAGAAATGTAAACAGATTTTAAATATTGAACGCCTCCCATTATCATCTCACTCGTTCCGTATGTGAGCTGCTACAGAGGCAGCTCAGTTAGGCTTTTCTGAATCTGTTATTAAAAATATTGGTAGATGGAAATAGCAATGTTATAGTTCTTATATACGTCCTAATGTTTGCATTTAATTTCAGATTCGTCCTCCGTGGTCTGGATCCTAGGACACTCTTATATCTTTTGGGCCCATAGGAGGGCAGAATTTAAATGCTATGGTCCTCTCCTAGGTTTACCTGCTTCTCGTTTTACAATATATTGGTTTGGTCAACGTGGCATGAAACGGACTGACCTACGTAGAGTTTTGTCGTTATTGTATTTAAAATGGCCTGTTCTAAACGTTAATGTTTTCCATTTGGCGGGTAATGATATTGGTGGCCGTAGGACGTTGGATATAATTTCTCATATGAAGGCTGATCTAATGTGCCTTCATTCTATCCTCCCCAAGTGTATCTTGGTCTTCTCCGAAATTGTTTCTCGGTTACTTTGGCTTACCCCCAAATGGAAACATTTTGAAAAGATTTGTAAAAGAATTAATAGAGCTATAGCCAAGTTTATGCCTGTTTTAAATGGTTTATCTTTCAGACACGTGAATTTGGAAGGGGGAATTGCTGGCTTTTACCGCACTGGCCAAATCCATTTGTCAGACATTGCACTGGACATTTTTAACATGGATCTGCAATCTTGTGTTGAGTTGGCCGCGGGCCGGTTGGGGAGCCATGCTTATAGTCCTTAAGCATGGCTGGTGGGACTTTAAGTTGTTATTTTGGTAGCTTGAGCTCTAATAACTGAGCTATAATGTTACGTGTCGATATAGTAGAGGTTTGGTATTGGATTATATGATATAAATGATACATTTATTGATACCTATAATAAAAGGCTGCGGCCATTTGTATCCATTTAAACATGTGTCCAGTGTTTGTATTTATAAGTTATAGTTTAATATATTGAAGGGTTCTGCATATTATCCCATAACAATTGTGGCCAATAATGCCATCAACATTTATTTTAATGGCCCACATTCCTCTTATTATTACTACAAATATAATAAAGTCTGTAGTTGTAGGTTTGGATTTCTTTTAAATCTAATTGTTGATCAATATTTTACAATCTGTTAATAATAAAGTTACCGTTATTCTAATATTTTTTTTCTTTGGTCAATTAATGTTTGCTTACAGTAAGATTATTAACCTTAAGTTCTAATTGAAATAAAAACTAAAGAGAACCTTTTGGGATTATAGAGCTTTTATAAATACAATTTTTTTTAATTTCTTAGGGGTGTTTCTAGTAGTAAAAAAGCACATCTTCGTGTTGTACTTTGCTCTCTTAAAGATTTTAGAGGTCAAGGATGCATCCAAAAAAATGAAAGTAAAGAGGATTTAAAACACATTTTAAAAAACAAGCAAACATTGTTTGTCCTTATATTTGGAAAAAAAAATTTATAATTTCACACATAAAAAAATTTAAATGGGAAGGAACAATTCCCACAGGCGATGGAGAATAATACATACATCGTATTGTACAATTTTAATATCTGTAATATTTTTTTTTTTTTGTTCATGTATGTGTACAAAAATGTGTCTCAATGTTTGTGTGAAATAATATATAAATTTTATTATCAAATATAAAGCGAGTTTACATTTTTTTTATAGGTAAACGTACATTTTACTTTTTTGAGAAGAGACATAGACATTTTCACCAAAATACATTTACAAGTAAGTCTCAAATGTTGTGTATCAGGTTCAAGTAAGGTGGATACATCATATTATTTACTTATTCATTTATATATTTTTATTTCTATATTAAATGTAAAAAAAAAAAAAAAAAATTAAAAAAAAAATATATTTTTTTGGAGGAAATGCTACAATGCTTATGTAGCCAGAAAGAAATATGACTGGACATTAGCATTATTTTGAAGTTTTTATTGATCTGCATAAATTCATACGGAAACTTAACCTAAAGACATTTTATGCAAGTAAAAAACTGACATGACCAGTGCGGAGCATATGAAATATATCCATACGAATCTGAGTAACAGCTCCACCTTTAACCCAGATGTCCTGGGAATGACAGCCTTGAGGGTTTTTAAGAAAATGGTGGAAGACGACGTGAAAAACTTAAGGATACACAAGTCAAAAGAAAGAGACGCATGGAAGACCATAAGATAACTAGAGTAAAATAAACAGGTAGTGATTCGGCCAGCAGATATAAAGGAGGTTTGGTTATTTTAAACAAAGAACATTATGAGGAAGAAATGAACAACTTATTAAATGAAAAGGATACATATAAGAAATTGAAGCAAAATCTGAAAAAGAAGTATGAGAAACAGCTTAAATCTTATATTAACAAGGAAAGAAAACTTTAAGGCTTCATACAGGCGTAAGGTGGCATAGCGTTTTCTGGCATTTTTTTCAGCTCCCAATGTTAGTCAATGGGACTAAAAAAATGCCGGCGTTTTCTAGATGTACATGGCGTCGGCGTTTCTTAGAACCGATGACCATCGCCGGAGCATATTTTGACGTTGACGCCAAAAAACGCCAACGAACGTTATTAATAGCGTCAATTGGCGTTTTCTAGCTGTAACCACATGATTGGTTAATTTAAACCAGGAAATTCCTGTGTAAAATGACCCAAGAGTCCCAGCAACATGTGGAATTGTGGGTATTTCAGCTTTCCAGCATGGCCAGCAAGAGCTGATAGAAAATGTGCAGAGCCACCCAGAGATCTGGGATGTCTCTAACCCACGGTATTGAGACCACGATTTCAAGGTTAGGAGCTGGCATCAGATCTGCCAAGGACTGTTGCCAGGATGGCAACAGATGTCAGCGGCCGAAAAAAAAAAATAACCAGTGAGTATAATGTCATTTGAAAGCTCTGTTTGCTGTATGTAAGAGCAACATTTTAAACCTACTCTCTATCCTTTATTTTAGCTAAAACCATACAGAAACGGTGGAAGTCCCTCTGATACCGTGTCCGGAGGGACCAAACCAAACAGGAAAAAAGCGCCCGACCTGGGGCACCAGCGCCATGCCGGAAGCACGTCCATGCGGCCAGCCTGGAATTCCTGCGTGAATACTACGCACGGGCGAGCAGAGAGTAGGTTATGTTCATTAATCAACGTCCTACGCGTATTTAACTTTTTTTGTGTATTCACCATATTGTGATTGTTACTTAAAAATGTGCATGGCTAACGACAATTTTTTCCCCCTATGCATACTACTGCGCATGCATGTGTTGTAACTGACAATATACCTAACTTCATTATTTGCAGGACAATGTCTAACATTTCCCAGCCACAGCAGAAGAGGTGACGGGGACACCAGCGGCAAGCACGTCCCCTATGTCAGCGGGAGAAGGACCTTCGCAGGCATCTCCCCATGCTGCTAGCATTCCAGAGGCGCCTGTACCAGAGGTAACTGTCCATCCATTCTGTATTGCATTGTATGTCCATCTGTACACCAACCTTCTAAAAAAATGTTTGTTTTCTTTTCAGATTCCTGTGGAGCGTGAAGTGCCTCAGCATGGGGAGATGCCTGCTGAAGTCAGTTCTCGAGGTCGTGGATGAGGGAACACCGCCCAAAGTGCTGGCATTGATCCTAATGAGGAAGAGGTGTTAGACTGTTACAGGAAATACGACAGGAGCGGCGGAGTACTGATCCTTTTTTGGATCCTAACAACAGTACCGCCAGCTTCTGCCGTACATTGTACCATGTACTGCAGGACATTGGGGGAGAAGAGTCGAAACAGTGTATGGAACATATTTTTGACCTGGCAGCATTATATTCCCAGGCCAAAATAAGTGGACAACAACCGCCCGAGAATCCATACACTGATTCACCGGATCCTCCAGGACATCAACAGTCCTAGCACCTCCCCCCTCATACCAGCCACCTCCTCCACAGCCATTTCCACAGCCCATCATGACCCAGCATTCTGGCCTGCCGAGTATGCCGCCGACCCCATGACCTTTCCCCCACTTCCCCGAATTTCCACCGTCCTCCTCCTCCTCCTACCCAGGTCATAATTACCCTCTTCCCAATGTCCCAAGTTACCCTCGTGCCCAATCTCCATATCCTCCCCCTGAGCCCAGATCCCCCACATACCACATTTTATAAAAAATAAATAATATTATTTTCTACTGATATTATGTCTGATTGTCTTTATTATCAGCTAATGTGATATTTCTTGTTTATTTCTATGTAGTACCTTCCATGCTGAACAGGACACGCGCATGCTAAGGACAAAATGAGTCCTTAGCATGCGCGTGTCCTGGTCAGTATGCAAAGTACTTTTCATGCTGACCAGGATACGCGCATGCTAATATATATATCAATATATATAAATTTTATTATCAAATATAAAGCGAGTTTACATTTTTTATAGGTAAACGTATATTTTACTTTTTTGAGAATAGAAATTTTCACCAAAATACATTTACAAGTCTCAAATGCTGTGTATCAGGTTCAAGTAAGGTGGATAAATCATATTTACTTATTCATTTATATATTTTTATTTCTATATTAAATGTAAAAAAAAAAAAAAAAAAAAATATTTTTACATTTTTTTGGAGGAAATGCTACAATGCTTTGTTAAAAGGGTGTCCTCGGCCCTAGGCCTGAGATCCTCCACGGGTTTGGTCCCGATTGGAGGGGGTAGATGGAGGTACAATGTGCCCCCCCCCTCTCCGCCGGGGCCTCTCGGGCTGGGGCCATGTTCACCCGGAGATGTCCTGTGGAGAACAGCGGCAAAGAAAGGCAGGAATAGCTGCAAACGAACATGTCAGCCGTTGCATCCCCCCAGGCCGTCATACTGGGCCTTGTGGGGAAGGTTGTGGGCCCCATGGGCTACTGCCTACCTAACCGCTCCTTCTGCAAAGGGATCGTATTTCTCACATAACATGCCATGCTACCAAGTTGGGATTATTGTTGTTTGTCTGACTATTTGTTCTTTTATACTGTGATCTAAATAAAGATTATATATAAAAAAAAAAGGGTGTCCTCATGGATATGGAGCCAGAAAGAAATATGATCGGTCATTAGCATTATTTTTTTTCCCTAAAATGGATCAAAGTCTAGGCAAATTTGAAGTTTTTATTGATCTACATAAATTCATACGGAAACTTAACCTAAAGACATTTTATGCAAGTAAAAAACTGACATGACCAGTGCGGAGCATATGAAATATATCCATACGAATCTGAGGAACAACTCCACCTTTAACCCAGATGTCCTGGGAATGATAGCCTTGAGGGTTTTTAAGAAAATGGTGGAGGAGGACATGAAAAACTTAAGGATACACAAGTCAAAAGAAAGAGACGCATGGAAGACCATAAGATAACTAGAGTAAAATAAACAGGTAGTGATTCGGCCAGCAGATAAAGGAGGAGGTTTGGTTATTTTAAACAAAGAAGATTATGAGGAAGAAATGAACAACTTATTAAATGAAAGGGATACATATAAGAAATTGAAGCATCTGAAAAAGAGCTTATATTAACAAGGACAAGGAAAGAAAACTTTTAAACAAGAGGCCAAATACTTGGTACGGGAATCGGCTACAACACCAGTTATTTATTATTTACCAAAGGTACATAAAAATCAAAACAAACCCCCAGGAAGACCCATATTCAGTGGAATTAATTCCCTTTTTTCATGGCTAGGGCAATATTTGGATGAGTTCCTCCAACCAGTGGTCTCACAAGTCCTACATGAGAGACAGCAAACAACTGTTGGTAGAACTCAAGGACATGGAAGTGAATGAGGAAGACTTCTTAGTGACTATAGATGTCAACTCACTGTACACAAATATTGTCCAGAAGGATGGTCTGAAAGTAGTTGAGTGGGCTTTGCATAAATTCACCACCCTCAAACAGGAACAGATAAACTTCCTCTTAGAAGGATTAAATCTAGCCATGAATGGCAACTATTTTTGGCATGATGGAACCTACTATGCCCAAACTAAGGGTGTCGCTATGGGGGCATGCCCCCAGTGTAGCGAATATTTTTATGAGCAAATGGGAGGAAGAGCAGATTTATGGCAGAGATATAGACCCAACCTCATATATTACAAACACTACATCGATGATATCATTATGATATAGAAGGGCAGTGAAAGGGAACTGAAATTCTTGAAGCATAAACACAGCAATGATTATGGTATTACTTTTTCGGGGGTCTGGAATCAGGAAAGCATTGACTTTTCGCATTTACAAATATTTAAGGAAGGTAAAAGGGTACAAACCAGAACTTTTTATTAAAAAAATGACCGGGACGGGTGCATCCCTACAAAAAGTTGTCACCATCCAAGATGGATAAATAACGTTCCAATTTCCCCTGAGAAGGAGAAATTGTATTCAGGACAGTGATTTTAATAGACAGGCTGATATCTTAAATCAACAAATTGGTGGATAAAGGGTATAAAAAAAGTGAATTAGAGATACTCAAGAACAAAGTAAAAAACATGAAAAGAGAAACACTCCTGGAGAACACACAAAAAAGGAAAATAGTACCCATAGGGGTGGCAGGTACTCCCTTGTGAGAGAAGGGAAGTCGGACTTCACCACAAGGTAACATAGGTGGAACACCAATTATAAATAACATAGGTGAATGCTTGTTGCTAATCGCCCTAATATCTTAAGGGTATGAAGGCAATTACTATTATGTATACGCTCTCAGAGAACTTGTCACTGTATGTATTACCTCTTCATCTACTCACCTTATTTGATACACTCTGTAAACTGTAATATCATTTAAACTCAATAAACATTATTGAAAGTAAATTAGCCTCAGAAAAAAAAAAAAAAAAAAAAAAAAAAAAAAAAAAAAAAAAAAAAAAAAAGGAAAATAGAACGGATTATGCCTTTTTAACTGGGTTTAGCCGACAGTATAAAAAAGTGGAAGCAATTGTAAAAAAAAAATGCTGGACTATTCTGAAATCAGACACATTTTTAAGAAACCTGTTACCATCTAAACCCAATTTTATCTATCGGAAGGCACCCACTTTAAGGAACAGGTTGGTCCAGGTTATTAATCCCCCAAAATAAATTAAACTATTCCCAAATATGAAAGGTTTTTACAGGTGCTAGGATTGTTTACCATGCAAGAAAAGTAAGAGACAGCCGAGGAAAAAAGAATATTTTAAATCTACCTCCGCCGAGAATATAAGTTTAAACAGGTTATCACGTTAATAGCACCCAAGTGACTTATGTCACTGAATGTCCCTGCCAATACCAATACGTAGGGAGAACCAGACAACCCCTATTCGTACGTATAAGGGAGCATATGAATAATATCAAAAAGAGTTTTAAAAAAAAAACATAGCCTATCTAGACATTTTAGGGAGGCTCACAACCGTGATGCCTCACTAATGACCTTTTATGCGATAGACCATGTGAAGGCATGATCTAGTGGTTTTCCCAACAGGTGATATGTGTATTAATAAAGTTTTCTGTGCGGAGACGTTCACGAGAAGCATGATGAATGGTTATGGAGTCGCAAGATGGCCGCGACCACGTGACATCCAGGTGCTAGGTTACGCTCTGTATAAGTAGATGGATGGTGTAGCAAGATGGCGTCGCCTCCGATGGCGTCTAATGATGAAATGCGCAAGTCGGAGCCAGGACATCTGTGTGTCACTTCCGGTCTAATACAGTGGAACGCGGAAGAGCGGTGAATACCCTGGCGCGGTTATTCTGACTTCTCATTGTAAGTGAACAAGTGCTCCTATATGATAACTATAGAATATTTGATACATGGAAGTTTCCTATCCCTTTGCATGAGAATAAGGTGCAGTGATCTGTGAAACCTGCGGCGGAGCCAGTGGTGCTTCTCAGATAGGCACGGTAACCAAGCTCTAGAGCCTAAAAGCCATACACACCATTTCTTGTGTGACACACTTTAAAAGTTATAGATGGTTTTACCATTTAACTTTTTGAACATTACTGGATTCAGCTTGTTGGATTTCTCCCATTTAAAGATCTATCTGGCTTGGAGTTCCCCAGACTATGCATTTTCACTATTTGCAACTAAGCCACACGATCAGAGCTCAATCGAGCATGACGGAGTGGATTCAATCCTCAGCCCCCATTTTCCATTACATGGCAGGGGTTTCTCACCTTAAAGGTTTCATATCTGGGTCATATGCAATGCTTCTGAGTATTCTTCTACATAGCCATTCCAATAGAGAGGTACGGGAGTGGGAAGGGGACATAGGTACATTGGATGAGGATCAATGGGAAGAGGCGCTCCAGGCGGTTCGGCAGTGCTCCCTTAATGCGGCCCAGCGCCTGTCCCAGTAATATATTGTGAGGAGAGTACGTTACACCCCGGCGAGGCTATTCAGGATGGAGGTAAAAGATAACCCAGATTGCACTAGATGTTTGAGGGACCATGGTGATCTCATCCATTTGTTATGGCGCTGTCCAAAATTACACCTTTATTGGAGTAAAGTTATTGACACCATCAATAAGGTATTTCAGGTCAAAGTCCCTCTTGAGCCTAAAATATTCATTTTGGGCATCCTGGATGACCTATCCTTGGAAAACCACACTAGACAGGAGATAGCCAGGGCTTTGTTCCAGGCTCGTAAGCTTATCCTTAAGATGTGGATGGCGACAGAACATCCCACCCTGAGGGAATGGCTAAACCAGATGGGGGCCACACTCCGCTTGGAGAAATATATTTTCCAGCGTAGGGGTCACCCGGGGAAATTCGATAATTTATGGGACCCATGGTTGAATACACCAGGTCTAGTGCCTGTGGATTTAATAATGGACATATTGCTACTGTAATTACCTACTGGAACGAACTAGGGAATAACCATTTGTACACTCCTGGGAGGCTACTCTGTAATAAACACTACGATGGGGGGGGGGTATAAACCAATGAATGGATTATGACACTTGGCTTAATGTTGTACCTGACCATGTACCTTAGTGGAGAGATTTGTACTCTATTCGGAATCTGTACTAATGGTAAACCTGCATTGAAATTTTCAATAAAATCAGTTTTTGAGAAAAAAAAAAGATCTATCTGGCATCTAAGGTAGCAATTTATGACCCTCTTGAGCGCAATCTGCACAATTTAGGATTTCTTATGCACTTTTGATTCACTAGCGTGGTTTGTACATAATATATTCTTTGCACTTTTTGCATATGTTTCACATTAATCATTTATTATGAATTCTTTGCACTTTTGCATATGTTTCCACATTAACAATTTAGTAAGCATAGTGGCACTATATATTTTGGCACACTATTTGATCATGGTTTATTATTTATGAGAATTTTTACGTTTCATAACCCTTAGTAGCGCCTTAACCACACACAATCCCAATACTTTGCATTTTTAAGAGTATTTATTATTTGGTACTAGTTTATCACACGGTTTTATATATCACGGTGATACGAATGATTTAACAATTACACCTTTGTATACGTTTTCACGTTTCTTAAGTATTATTTACTAATTACACTTTGTATACGTTTTTCACGTTTCTTATATAATACATGTTTGGTGCGATCACTTAGTTTTCACGTATTCTTTAGGATTTAACACGTCTAACGCGAGTTCTCCCAGTATTTAACGATGGAATCTACGGTCTATCTAGAAAAAAAAAAGAGTTTTTGACTAAAATAACTTTTAAAGTTACGTCCAAATGGTAATCATGTCTAAGGCTTATCTCATGTTTAGAGAGGTGATTCCATGTACCAGTCCATGTTG
>BLSH010227642.1:7587-21297 GCA_018402905.1 Glandirana rugosa | reverse complement strand
TAAAATAACATCTTTTCTTCCGTCCTCATGTTGTACCATCCGACCGTGCGGATTAAAAGTTTTTTCTCAGTATTGTATTGTTCTATATGCAATATTATTTTCATCCAACAACGAATAGGATGGGAATCAATGTTCCACGACTGCTGTTACGATACCATGTATAACCCTTCCTTGGTCACTATAGAAAACTTTAATATCAAATATTGTTTCACCCCAACGGAGACTAATATGGTTTGACAAAGACTACGTTTACCATAATGTATTGACTGCTAACTAAAACTCTCTTGGCCTCCAATCTCTAAAGGTTCTATCATGGACACCCTCCCCCTCCCGGCTACCGATATCCTTCTCTTTAGAACCTTCTCTTAAGGTTCTCTCCATCCTTCCTTACCACTCTCTCCTTTTCCTTCTCTTTATTACCAATCGCCTACAATTTTTAGGGGCATTGCCCCCCTTACCGCCTCATAACATAAACCTATGCTGAAATCTCTAACCTCCGGTTCTCTCAAAATCAATCGTCAGTTATGTAATACCATTTGCATCAGAAACAGTTTGGTATAATCAGAGGCAACCCCACTTTGTTATAAACTATAATTTCAAAAGATATCACTGGTTCCTTCCCAATATGTACCATAGCATTGTCGTCAGCACCTTGTAACTAAGGGTAGGATAAGCAACAACCTACTTTTATTATAACGTATATCTTGTTATGTTATGACTCTTTTTTGAAAATTAGGCGTGCCAGCCTACCATGTTGTACTCCTGCCTTCTTTTCTACAATAAAATATTTGAACAAGAAAACTAAGATAATAAAAGAAACACACTATTCCTGATCCTCAGTTATGGGCACGAGGGTTGGAACTGTCAAGGGTTGGACCTGTGGGGGACACAATGCCTAATGGGACCCTATTAAGCTTTGCACAGCTGGCCCAAAAATAAGGTTTACCGGACGGCATGCAGTTTCGGTATTTCCAGTTATGTCACACGGTGAAGGCCACATTTCCCCAGCCTCCTACCCTTAAAACTGAACTCATGGAGGAGCTCTTGACCCCTGGGGAACTAATCAAGCCATTAGCCACTCTCCTCTGCACAGGGTCAGTTAAAATGGAAAAGCGATGGGAGTACTGGCAGAAAGATATTCCTTCTTTAGATAAAGAAACGTGGGAGGAGTGTTTGGAACAGGGTCCTAGACTAGTTATCTCCCCGAGAGATAAATTAATACAGGTTACATTTCTTCATTGGGTGTATTATACCCCCATGAGGCTTCAGGAGGATGTTCCCTGAGCAAGACTCCATCTGTCCCAGATGTCAACTACAACCAGGCTCATACATGCAAATGTACGGGGAATGCCCCTCTATAGTGTCATATTGGCAGGCCATATTTGATTAAATGAATCTTGGACTGCAAACTAACTTGGTGCCCCCACCCCTTCTCTGGTATTGCTGGGGCTCCCAAATGATGGGCAGCGCTCTCACCACTCCAAGCTGCTAATACCTTACCTCATGTATTATGCCAAAAAGGTAATATTGCTAAAATTGGTCTCCCCAAATCCACCTGATGTGAATACATGGGAGAACATGGTAAATGTGACTCCCTGTATATAAAATAACATACTCAAACGGGATGTGCTTGGAAATTTGAAAAAGTATGGTCTCCCTGGACCTTGACTTAATACTGCTATTAAACATGGAAGGTCACTGGCTGCCTAGAGGCATTCTTGCCAGAGAGTCAGATGTTTCCACTGATATTTTAATGTGTACCTTTTCTACTATATCAAGCTTTATGTGTTGCATTGTTATAAATATGTTGTTGCTGAAATTCACAGATGAGCAGTATTGTACTGGTAATAATCTGGTTTTCAGATATACTGTACTGTACCCCTTTTATCAATAAAGCACCTTATTAAAAAAAAAAAAAAAAAAAAAAGATAATAAAAGAAAAGAAAAAAAAAAAAAGTATTGTTTTCAAAAGTCATATGGACAAGTTACTTTTCCATATGCGTTGTCCCTATCCAAGTTGCTTTTCTAGGATTAAAAAACTAGAAAAGCAAATACTTCGAAACCTTGTGGTTTTGTCTTCCACTTGTATAATGCAGCAACATAATACCAAACTTTGGGAAAGTCAACCCAGGATAAAAAAGATGTTGCTGCTGGAAACATTATCATTTCTGGATCCATAGTGCTCTCCGGGTCGAGCTGTACAAAAGTTAAGGATTTGTTTGATATTTCTGGGATTCTGTGTTTAGGAAAAACTACATTTCACAAGTTTCAGACCAGATACATGTTTTCAGCCATCAACTACCACTGGACCCAACAAAAAAGAGGAAGAACGAACAGAATTAGGAACAAGACCCTTATTTTTGGCCGGGGACAGACAGAGTGACAGCCCCAGCTTCTCTGCAAAGTACTGCACATATCACCTTCATGGACATCGCTTGATGCAAGTAGTGGAGCGCACTTCCTCTGTGGCAATAGAAAAATATGGATTTTAGAAGATCCTACAGAGAATTTTGGATGACGACCTAGATGTTCTCTTTCTTGGCACAGATCGCCACACCGGAAAAAGAAAATTAACGACTACACCACCTTATCACATCAACCACCAATTTGATAAATGGCCCTACGTGAAAAATTTAAAAGGAAAAATGTTACACAACATTCAAAATAGAAGTCATGCTATTGCACCATGGATTGGTCCTATTTTACATCAATTTTATTGGTATAGTCATACTTCAATTGGCAATGAAGCACTCTTTAAGGAAAAGTGGGAGTCCATATTACATCATGTTACCAATGAACACCAGTCGAAAATTGGCGATTATGAATATCCATGCTCACATGCACCTTTCACGAATGAAAATTAGGCCTCATACACACTGGCGTTTTTACACCTTAAAAGTGCCTCTCCATGTTATTTTATGGCCTCATACCCACACTGATGTTTTTGAGCTGTAGGTGGCATAGGCGTTAAGAAATTCATGGACCAGCGTGTTCACAAGCTCCAGCGCTAGAGCTGTTTTGACGCTGGCTTTGGCAAAAACGCTCATTAGCGCCGTAGCAACGTTAACCCGCGTTTTTAGAGTTGGCATTTTAAAAGCTGTAAATATGTCAAAATATGCTATTGGTCACTGTATTTAACCACTTGCCGACCGCCCGCTGCAGCGTGATGGCGACAAGGTGGTTCGTTATCACAAATCGCCGTCATATGACGGCGGCCGCGCTCACGGCACGGGCATTACTGTGCGATTTGGTAGAGGACCGATCACTCTACAGGGCCAGGCCAATGATATTAGGCCTGGCCCTTCCGATCGGTCCTAGCCAATTACATTGCACCTCTGCCTCTGTAATGTAAACAGAGGCAGAGGAAATTAGCTCATCTTCCTCCCTGAAGCCCTTTTCAGTTTCGACGAGGAAGAGAGAGCTTCTAAAAGCGAGTTGCACAACACCACACTGACACCAGGAAAGTTAAGCACATTTTTAACCCTTTGATCCCCCCTCAGTTAACCCCATTATTGCTGTCACCCCGTCACAGTATCACATAGTGCAGTGATCAGATTTTTACCGTTCGCTGTACTTGTGACCCTTGTGACACTAAATCAGTGTTAGGGTAGGTAGTATTAGCCTAGGTAAGTAGGTGCACACCCAATAAAGTTTTTAGCCCCTTCATTGCCCCGTCACCTGTAATCACTGTATAAGTGTCACGGGTGACGCTAGCTAGCTTGTTTTTTTTTCCCCATCAGATTACCCGCCATATATTATTTTATATACCTTTTATAGGTTTTAACCCCCAATCGCCCGGCGGTGACCCCAGTTAGGTTTTAGTGTGCGTTAAGGTCAGCGTAAATACCAGGCAGGGCCAGTTAGTGAGGCACTTTGACACGCACTCACACATTAGGTAGGTGTTAGATATTATTGTATTATCTGAACAGATCAATATCTGCGATCTGATCAGATATATATTAGCGTCCCCACTAGATTAGTTCTAAAAAACGCAGTGTTAGCGGGATCAGCCTAGATACCTGCTAGCACCTGCGTTTAGCCTCTCTGCCCAGCCCAGCTCACCCAAGTGCAGGATCAATAGATCGCCGACCCTTACCAAACACAGAACACATATCTGCAACCTTCGCAGAGATCATGCCCGATCCCTGCAAAATCTGACAGTGAATTTGGTAGCGTTTGAAACAGGCTCTGACAACCAGGTGCACTTTTTTGCCTGTGAGTCACGCTAGTGTACGTTTCAAATTCAGAAAGTCCAAAATGTCCAGTCGCACGTACACTAGTGAAGAGGCCTACACTATGCTGAGTATGACAGATGAAAGTGATGGGAAAGCTTCACTGTCAGATTCAGGCTCAGTATATGAACCAGTAGACAGCAGCGGCACCCTGACAGATAGCTCTGACGACGGAGCGGTCCCTGCTAGGGTCAGGCGTACCAGACCCCGTTCTGCTGTCGCTGAGGTGCAAGAACCACAGGGCTCTTGTGTGAAGCAGAGAGCAAGTACTAGCGCCGCTACCCGTTCTGGTGAACTGGCAAGCACCAGTGGCCTAGTACATCCTGGTCGTAGACAGACCAGCACTGCAGTATCACGTGGTGACGTGGCGAGTCCCATAAGTGCAGTTCAAGCTGGTGTGGCTAGCACAAGTAGTGTCCCGCAGCCACAAAGAAGACGAACACAGGCCCGCAGACATAGTGCCCTTCCTGCTGAATTTGCTAACCCTGATTGGCAACCCCCCACTGATTCAGCGCCCAACCCGGAATCACGGTGACTATAGTTGGTTTTACGGCCATAGATTTTTATTCGTTGTATTTCACTGAAGATCTCTATAATCTATAGTTGACCAAAGAAATTTATATGCTGGTCAATTCATCACCGCTAATCCCCATTTCATGCTTGCCAGAGACTGGAAATCAATCACGGTTCCAGAATTTAAGACCTTTCTGCGCCTTTCCATCCTCATGGGCATAACTAAAAAAAAAACTGTGTTGCGGTCAAATTGGTCCACTGACCCAATTCACCATATACCCATGTTCTCTGCTTGCATGGCCAGGACACAATGCAAGCAGATTTTGCGGTTCATGTACTTCAGTGACAATGAACTTTGTCGTTCACGGAGTGACCCTGAATATGACCGGCTGTACAAAATTCGGCCCCTCATAAACCACTTCAACACAAAGCTTGCTGCACTTTTTATTCCAAACCAAGTTTTGTGCGTGGACGGGTCCCTGGTTAAATTTTCTGTCCATCTTGCTTTCAAGCAGTATGTCCCCAGCAAGCATTCCAGATACGGGGTCAAACTGTATAAGCTCTGTGACAGGGCCACTGTCAAAGACAGTCATGTAGAGCCGGAAGGATGCCCAGACTATAAAGGGAGCGCTGGCAAGATTGTGTGGAGCTTGGTGTCACCCTTATTTGGAAAGGGGTACCACTTGTACGTGGACAATTACTACACAAGCGTGCCACTTTTTAGTCTCTTGTTTGATCACCAAATTGATACATGTGGGACTGTGCGACCTAATCGCCGGGGCTTCCTCCAAGGGCTTGTAGATTCCCATCTTAGACCGGGGAGAGAGCCTGCTTGAAGTGTAATAATTTGCTCACGATGAAATGGAGGGACAATCAGAATGTTTTCGTTCTGACCTCCTTTCATGCAGATACGACCGTCCAAGTTCCTACGGCGAATGTTGTGGAGAAACCCCTCTGTGTCCACGATTATAACCTAAATATGGGAGGGGTGGACCTTAATGACCAGTTATTGGCGCCGTACCTAATTAACCATAAGGCCAGATACTGGTACAAAAAAGTCTGGATACCTCTTTCAATTGGCTTTGCTGAAGGCTCATGTCTTATACAGAGCGTCAGGACGGACGGGATCCTTCCTCAAATTCTAGGAAGAGTTCGTCACAGCCCTTCAGGTTCCAGATGGTGCTGCACCCCCACTTCACAATGTGAATGCAGTTAGCCGGCTGCATGGGAGGCACTTTCCATGAGTCGTCTGTGGTACCCCAAAAGAGATGTTGTGGCTGCAGACGATGCAGATACAGGAGTGACACCCACATTTATTGTCCCACTTGTCCTGACCAGCCTGGTCTCTGCATCAAAGAAAGTTTTGAACGCTATCACACATTAGTGTATTATTAGCATAAGGTACAGCTGACACAGTGATAGGCACACTTACATAGGGTCCAAAAAAAATAGGGACCAAAAAAAATAAAGTAAAAAAATAAATATATAAAATAAAAAAGCCAGGGGGCGTGGCCTGGCGATAGACGGAGATGGCAGCACACTGACGAAGCTCCGGCAACCACACAGCCTAGCAATCACATTTCAACTGACCCAGCGAGTGCAGATGCCAGACAAGAAGCTCTACACCCCCCCCCCCACCGCATTCACACCCACGGAGGAGATCCGCTGTTTACTCAGCCTGGAACATTTCAGAGCTATTTAAAATGAAGTCTGCGGCCCGCACCAGCAACATGTCAGGACTCAAGACGGCCCTGGCGTGCAAAGAGGACTTCAGCAAAAACTCTCAGTCAGCCTACGAGGATACAGGTAGGAGCTTATCCCGCTCAGACCACCTGCTGACTTACGCTGACATGTCTGGCTTCGCTGTGGACATAACCTCATGGCCCTGACTGACAAGATGGCATACGTGGAAGTGGCAGGGCAAAATAAGCTGGAAAGAGTAGCTGACACACAGGTCCTACATTTTATTGAACTTAACAGACATATCGAGGATCTTGATAACCGGGGCAGAAGAATCAACATAAGGGTGAGAGGGATCCCAGAAGCGGTTGAACCAGATCAGATCATACCGGCACTGCAGAGTCTTTAATACACTCTTGGAAAGACAGGAGGATATGGAAAAATAGACTTTGTGAGAGCTCACAGAGCCCTGCGACCGAGGGGCTCAGATACAACCCCACCTAGGGACATAATAGGTTGCCTACAACATTTTGCTCTAAAAGAAGACATTATGTGCAAAGCGCGGAGAAACAATCACATCGTCTTTTATGGCACTTTACTAATGAATTTTTCAAAACACAAGGTTGGAAGAGAACATTACAAGCAG
Organism: Glandirana rugosa; assembly: GCA_018402905.1. NCBI lineage: Eukaryota > Metazoa > Chordata > Amphibia > Anura > Ranidae > Glandirana > Glandirana rugosa. The sequence goes on along the minus strand of BLSH010227642.1, from coordinate 14,226 downwards.
ATGCCGTGTCAACTATTTTCCCTCAAACCTCTTCAAAAAGAGTCTCTGTGGAAACATGGGAAAGAAGATTAACTGCCAGCAAAAGAACACAGACGGTCAGCGTCGAAGTGACACATCTACATTTTCAGTAGGTGAAAAGTGTCAATGTGAATGTCACCACTCAAAACATATAAACGTATTGACAACCTCGGAGTTAGTACCCAAACCGAGGAATTCGATTTCTCAGTACATATTTCTGAGGACAGCTATACTAAAATTGCCAGGAAGCAGACTGTTAACCAGGGCCATTCCTACATACAATTAGATTGCCTTTCGACCACATAACAATTACAGTCATCACCGGACACCAACACAGACATGTCCTCTTTTAGATCCTGGAAAGTACATCATGTGAATAATCCTCTTGTAACTGATGATTTGGCAACACCATCCCCTTCATCATCTGCTAGTTCAACGCCAATGAAATTAGGTGATCAAGATTTTTTTTCAACTTGATTCCACGAATGAAAGCAAAAAAAAAAAAAGAAACTATTATGATGATCCAAGTTTTCATGGTTCTGAATCTGGTTACGAACAATTTGATACTTTTGAAGATTTGAGGAAGAACTTGAGGAAGAATTTCAAATCCTGCCTGAAAATACTGTTACAATGGAAACTCAGATAATAAAAACGGAAAAAAAAATGTATTGTTTTTGAAAGTCATACATATGGACAAGTTACTTTTCCATTTGCGTTGTCCCTATCCAAATTGCTTTTCTAGGATAAAAAACTAGAAAAGCAAATACTTGAAAGCCTTGTGGCTGTGTCTTCCACTTGTATATTGCAACATAATACCAAACTTTGGGAAAGTCAACCCAGGATTTCATGTTTCTGCTGGAAACATTATCATTTCTGGATCTAAAGTGCTCTCCGGGTCGAGCTGTACAAAAGTTAAGGACGTGTTTGATATTTTTGGGATTCTGTGTTTTGGAAAAACTACATTTCGCAAGTTTCATAACAAATACGTGTTTCCAGCCATCAACTACCACTGGAACCAACAAAAAAGAGGAATTACGAACAGAATTAGGAACAAAACCCTAATTATTGGCCGGGGACGGACAGTGTGACAGTCCCAGCTTCTCTACAAAGTATTGCACATATCACCTTCATGGACATCGCTTTATTTAAAATTGTTGATTTTGAAATGGTGCAAATAACACAGAGCACTTCCTCTGTGGCAATAGTAAAATATGGATTTCAGAAGTGCCTACAGAGAATTTGAGATTACGACTTAGATGTTCTCTTTCTTGGCACAGATTGCCACACCGGAAAAAGAAAATTAATGACTACACCACCTTATCACAACATCAACCACCAATTTGATATATGGCACTACGTGAAAAATTTAAAAAGAAAAATGTTACAACTGTCAAAAAAGAAGTCATGCAATGCTACTGCACCATGGGTTGGTCCTATTTTAAATCATTTTTATTGGTGTAGTCATACTTCAATTGGCAATGAAGCACTCTTTAAGGAAAAGTTGGAGTCCATATTACATCATGTTACCAATGAATACTAGTCAAAAAATGGTGATGATGAATATTTATGCTTACATGCACCTTTTACTAAAGAAAATAAAACTGTCTCCTGGATTAGTAAAGCCTTCAATGAATTGGCATTTGATTGTTTTGGACCCACAGTTACAAAAAGACACGTTTCTAGCATGATGTTAAAATTCCACCCAAAAATTACACTTTAGATAGAACTCCATGGAGGCCAGGACCAAGCTAGCAGCATTGTATCATAATCATAATGTGATAAGGAATCCGGCAAAAAACTGAGGCTCGGTTCACACAGGGGCGATCTGACTTCAGGGCGAATTTGCTAGGCAATGTCAGCGTGACTTTCAGGGCGACTTCAGGTGACTTACAACACGACTTATGCCAGGCGACTTTGCCTGTGGCCAATCAGAGAAGGGAGGGAGGGGCTGCCCCAAAATAAATTCTATTCTTTTCACTGACAAAGTCGCTTGCATTAAGATGGGGGAACCGACTTGAAGGCGACTTCCATTGAATTCTATGGGCACAAGTCGGATAGAAGTCGCCTCCAAGTAGTACAGGAATCTCTTCTGAAGTCGCCTTGAAGTCAGAGTGACTTCAGTAGCGTACATAAAGACGGCCCCCGTTCACTTCAATGGGATTTGTTATGTCAAGCGACTTGAGGCGACTCAACTCAGATCCCAAGTCGCACGTGTGAACCGGGCCTAACAGACGAAAGTGCCAAAGTCATTGAAATTGAAAGAAAGAGCTTGGAGTATCCAAAGAGAAGAAAGAAATGGATTGTACAACAAGATGTCAAATTGTCATGTTTTTAACATTTTAGAAGACACGATACTCAACTGTGATGGCAATTTACAAACTTCTTGGGCTTCCAAAAATAGAGACATGCCAAGGAATATAGCCAAAGAAGAGAGACCCCAAACCAGAACTGCCATAGAAATGCATAGTACCGCATTTCCCCATTAGTCAAAATAAACTTTTTTGTGAGTAATAACTATATCATAATATTTAACCATATATTTAATATTTGAGCTACAAAAATAGCAGAGAGCACTCACTGTTTACTGATGTGAAACGCAGACTGAGATGCCTGGGACTGAAATATGCAATGCTATATCCTGCTAGGCTACGGGTTGAAGCCAAACGGGAGGTGCACTTCTTTGAAAAGTCCATTCTGGCTATGCAGTGGCTGGACTGAGAAGAAAGATCGCTGCAAGGCTCAGCCCAACTTGAGATGTTCCAATATATTTGCAAGCACATGTTATTCTTTACAAATGCCCTTTAACATTTCAGTATAGACGGAGATTCCTTTCTGCTATGGTTGGATCATTTTTCCTGGCTAACATTGAAACTGACTGTTGCAGAGAAGCTCTAAATTATATCTGGGTGAGCTTCCACTGTTGGCCACCATGTGGCCTTACCGTTCGAGAGCCCGGTTGGCTCAGTACAAATCTTCTTCTGTGGTTCTATGGTCTGCAAGTATACTTGACTGGTTCCTACCCTCATGGATATCACAACTAAATTTGCAACGGCATTTCCCTTTTGTTTTCATAAACACATATTCAGATTCTCAGGTGGTCGTTATTCGGCTTCCTCTATTTCATGAGCCAGTCTTGTGAACTTATAAGGCATGACACGGACGTTTTTTGACGCCGGCGTTTTCTGTCATTTTTTACAGCTCTCCATGTTAGTCAATGGCCACATAAAAACGACGGCGTTTTTGAGCTGTAGATGGCGTCGGCGTATCGTAGAACCCACAACCACCGTGTTCCTTGGCTGCATCTCCGGAGTATATTTTGACGTTGACGACAAAAAACGCCACAAAACGCCATGAAACGCCAACGAACGTCAGTAATAGCGTCAATCGGCATTTTGCAGCGCCGGCGTTTTGTAGCTGTAACCACATGATTGGGTAATGTAAAACCAGGAAATTCCTGTGTAAAATTACCCAAGAGTCCCAGCAAGGTTGAATTGTGGGTATTGCATTTTCACATGATGGCTGCCAGTTGTGGACAGAAAGAGCTGATAGAAACCGTGCAGAACCACCCTGAAATCTGGGATGTTTCGCATCCCAGATACGGTGACCACCACCTCAAGATAAGAAGCTGGCAGCACATCTGCCAGGAACTAGTGGCAGGATGGCTGCAGATGTCAGCGGCGGAGAGGAAGAGCACCAGTGAGTATGTCATTTGAAAGCTCTGTTTGCTGTATTTAAGAGCAATATTTTAAACCTTCTCTCTGTCCTTTATTGCAGCGAAAAACATACAGAAAAGATGGAAGTCCCTCCGTGACCGTGTCCAGGGGGACCAAACAAAGGAAGAGAAAGCCGCCCGATCTGGGGCACCAGCTCCAGGAAGAAGCATGCCCATGACGACAGCCTCGCATTTCTGCGGGCATACTATTCACGGGCGAGTAGAGAGTAAGTAATGTTCATTACCAACCTCACCTCGGGAAGAATTTCCCAGTTTAGGACCAAAGCACTTTTTGTGATTCGGCACTGCGTTGCTTTAACTGACAATTGCGCAGTCGTGCGACGTTGTACCCAAACAAAATTTGCGTCCTTTTTTCCCACAAATAGAGCTTTATTTTGGTGGTATTTGATCCCCTCTGCGTCATTTCTGATTACCGCTATAAACAAAAGAAAAGTGACCATTTTGTAACAAAACCCAAATTGCTTATTTTTTGCTAAAATTAAAATTCCAAAAAAAAAAAAAAAAATTTTTTTCACCGGTTTTAACCGATTCATATCGCAATCGGCGTTTATTGATTGTTTTGCACAAAAATGGCCGCGTTTACGGATGTGAGAATTCATTTCTGGGGGTTTTTTTAAATTATTTTTTAGTAGTAATGGCGGCGAGCTGCGATTTTTAGTGATACTGCGATATTGCAGCGGACATGTCGGACATTTTTGACACCTTTTTAGGACCAATGACATTTATTCAGCGATCAGAAATTTAAATGTCCACTGATTACTGTATAAATGTCATTGGCAGTGAAGGGGTTAACCTGCAGGGGGAGATCTAAGAGTTCACTGTGTTCCCTGGGTGTTATTACTGTGGGGGGGTTGGGCTACCATGGGCATGAGAGATCTAAATGATCCCAGTGACAGGGATCAGTAGATCTCCCATGCCCGCACTGTCAGAATGGGGAACCGCTGTGTTGACATCGGCGGTTCCCCCATCCTTGCCTGTGGCCACTCATCGTGGCTCGCCGGCGGATATCGTGTCCGGCCGAGCCGCGTGCACACTCCACAGGAGTGCGACGTGCGTGCCGCTTAGCGGCCATTTGCAGATCGCCGCCTTTTTACAGCGATTTGCAGCCAGCGTCCACACTGTCGCCATAAATATGCAGTAGGCGGTGTGGAACTAGTTAATCAACGTCCTACGCTTTTTTAACTTTTTTTGTGTATTCACCATATTGTGATTGTTACCAAAAATGTACATGGCGAACGACAATTTTTTTTTCCCAAACCATAATACTGCGCATGCATGTGTTGTAACTGACAATATACCTAACTTCATTCTTTGCAGGACCACATCGAACATTTCCCAGCCCCAGGAGGAGGCGGTGGAGGAGGAAGAGGTGACGGGGCCAAGTGCGTCCCCCATGTCAGCTGGAGAAGGACCGTCGCAGGCATCTCCCCATGAGGATAGTATACCAGAGGCACCTGTACCAGAGGTAACTGTCCATCCATTCTGTACTGCATTGTATTTCCATCTGTACAGCAACCTTCAAATTTTTTTTTGTTTTCTTTTCAGGTCCCTGTGGAGCGTGCAGTGCCTCAGCATGGGGAAATCCCTGTTGAGGTCACTTCTCGGGGTCGTGGGCGCGGGCGTGGTCGTGGACGAGGGGGCACCAGCCAACTGGCTGCTATTGGCCCGAACGAGGAAGAGGTGTTAGGGCTGTTGCAGGAGATACGGCAGGAGCGGCGGAGTACAGATCCGATTGTGGATCCTAACAATGGTACCGCCAGCTTCTGCCATTCATTATACAATGGCCTGCAGGACATTGGGGGAGATGAGTCCAGGCTGTGCATGGATCGAATATATGACCTGGCTAAATCATTTCGCCAGGCTAAAATGAGTGGACATCCACCGTCAGTCGATCCATGCACAGTCGCAGAGGATCCCCCAATTTCCTCCAGGACATCAACAGTCCTACCACCTTCACCCTCATACCAGCTGCCTCCTCCACAGCCATGTCCACTGCCCACCATGACCCAGTATGCTGGCATGCCGGGTATGCCGCCGACCCCGTCACCTTTCCCCCACTTCCCGGAATATCCACCGTCCTCCTCCTTCTACCCTAATTTCCCTTTACCCCATGGCTCAAGTTGTCCTCCTACCCAATGCCCATACCCTCCCCCTGAGCCCAGGAACCCTCCCCTTGAGCCCAGTTCCCCCACATATCAGAACCTATAATAAAGAACATGTCTGATTAGCTGATAATAAAGACAATGTGATATTTCAGGTTAATTTTAACATAGTACATTCCATGCTGAACAGGACATGCGCATGATAAGGACAAAATGTGTATTTTGCAAGCATGTACGTTCCTCCACCATTCTCAGCTGGGATTCTAAGTACCGTGTCAATTTAAATGTCATAATTTCCTGGCCTGCCACTCTTATTGGTGGGAGATTTTAATAACTAGCTAGACCTGGTTAAAGATAAGCCAGTGAGACCTATCAATAATATGCTCTCAGTACCCAAAGGTGCTACTGCATTAACAAGGCTGCTTGGGGAAACTGGCCTTGGCGATGTGTGGAGGTTACAACATCCTGACTTACGTGTGTTTTCTTGTTATTATACCTCCCGGGCGGAGGGGGCTTTCCAGGATTGATCTGGGTCTGAGGAATGAGGCTCTCCTTCCAACAGTGGCTAACACAGATTATGAGGATAGGACTGTCTTGGTTCATTCCCCATTTTATGTAGAACTTTCCATCCCAGATTATCCTAGATGGCTATATTCCCAGACCAGGATCCAGTTGTGGGCTCCCTGACTGCTTTTTATTCACATAATGTTGGTACAGCTGACCTAGTTGTGGTATGTGATGCCTCTAAGAGCCAATTACGTCATCGTGGAAACCCATGACTCTCGT
>BLSH010227641.1:249202-261787 GCA_018402905.1 Glandirana rugosa | reverse complement strand
CCCCCCCCCCCCCCCCCCCCTGTCAGGAGAGCAGCCGATCGGCTCTCCGCTGCTCAGGTCGGCGTCAAAATATGCCCTGGCGTCTGCAGTCTAGGAACGCGCTGGTAATCGGTTCTTAGAAACGCCGACGCCGGAATATGCCCAAAAACGCCGGCGTTTTTTAGCCCCATTGAATAACACGCCAAAAAAGGTTAGGGCATCTTACGCCCGTGTGTATGAGGCCTAAAGATGACGTTTTATGAGATGCTGATGCTGTTTGTACGACTTTATTGGGAACATATCCTTCAACAGAGACAGCAACGTCACTATTGGGAAAATCCCATCCTCCGAACCCACAGCTCAAGAGGACAATTTGTTCTGCTTTATCAAGGCTTGAGAGAGCACCCTATAAAGTTCAGAAATTACACCCAGATGAGCATCGCAACATAAGTGAAAAAGTCAGTCCCACCTCTCTGTACTACAGAACACCCCCGTTATACACCAGCATATATCAGTGTACTACAGAACACCTCCCCATGTTATGGAGACCAGAGGGAGGTGTTATGTAGTCCTAAACTACTTTAAATCAGCTAGTTCCCCTATGACTGAGTGTCTTCTTGCCCCCCTTTCCCCTATGTGTGCCAAAGATTTTAGTACCATATCTAGGTACACTAATCCTGCCTCTGCACCCCCAGGACCACAAGCACAAATGAACTGCAGATAAAATATTAACCTGCTAGGACTTCCATGACCCATCAGAACAGCAGGGACCCCCCCAGGAACGGAAAACACTGGTGGGGAGTAGTTATGTAAGACTCACCCCCTATAGTATTACCAGCCCGTGCACAGCAAATAATAACCACTTCCTGATGAGGGATCTAGTGACCCTGTAAGGGGGATCAGAAGCAGGGACATCTCCAATCCAAGGCAGCGATTCCTACTCTAATCCCACTCCAAGTAGTCCCAAACCTCCAGCCATAACCCCACTCCAAGTAGTCCCAAACCTCCAACCCAGATCCCACTCCAAGTAGTCCCAAACCTCCAACCCAGATCCCACTCCAAGTAGTCCCAAAACCCCAACCCTAATCCCAGCCTTAGTAGTCCTAAACCCAAGCCTAGTTCCAAGTACTATTGGTCTGGGACTACTATTACCCTAATCCCTAATCCCAATTCCCGAATCCTAATCCATAGCATATGGTAGGTGTAGCAACAGTGCATGTTAGTGAAGTGCTAACTAGAGTTGAGGCAAACCCGAACTGTAAAGTTCGGGTTCGTAGCGGACTTTAGGGTGTCTGTGTCCCGAACATTTGAGAAAAAGTCTGGGTTTGGGTATTTTTTTGCACCTTTTGAATAGCTGCAGGGCAGCCAATCAACAAACGTTTCACTGGATTGCCCTTAGAAGCCATCACAGCCATGCCTACTAATGGCATGGCTGTGATTGGCCAGAGCATCATGTGACCCAGCCTAGATATGAGCTGGAGTCACGTAGCGCTGCATGTCACATCATCTCATCCTAGTGTAGGGAGAGGATGCTGCCACCACTTTGAGGGAAAAATTAGCGTTATAAAATCACCTCATACTGGTGTAGGGAGAGGATCCTGCTGCTGGTGTGAGGGACAGATTAGCGTTCTAAAAAATAATAAAAATGTGTGCTAAATAGCACATTTGCGGGCACAATGAGGAGAGCATCAAATAAGGGACGTGGTCGTGGTGCTGCTGGTGTTGGTGAAGCTCCTGTTGCAAGGATAGGACGTGGTCGATCTGTGCCAGCTGCACGCACAAGTGAAACACCTTCCTCAGGTGCGAGTAGCCGACAGAACCTTCAACGTTATATGTTAGGCCTGAATGCCGCTCAATGAATATTGAGGCCAGAACAAGTACAGGCGCTAGTAGATTGGGTGGCTGACAATGCCTCCAGTACCTTCACATTGTCTCCCTCCCGGTCGCTTGCTGAAAGCTCAGAGATGGCACCTGAACCCCATGGCCATCTGTCTTTCACCTCAGCCCATTGTAAATCAGCCAGGCAGTCTGAGCCCCAAGTCATACAGCAGTCTCTTATGCTCTTTGATGACTCTGCTGCTGTGCTTTCCGTGGGCCATCCACATAGCCCTGCCCCAGAAGTGGAAGACATTGAGTGCACCGATGCCCAACCACTTCTGTTTCAGGATGAGGACATGGAAACACCACCGCAGCACGTCTCTGATGATGACGAAACACAGGTGCCAACTGCTGCGGCTTTCTACAGTGTACAGACTGAAGGGGAGGGCAGTGGTGAAGAGTGGGTGGAGGATGATGAGGTCCTAGACCCCACATGGAATGAAGGTCATGCAAGTGACGTGGGCAGTTTGGAGGAAGAGGTGGTGGTCGCACAGAGGCACCAGCACAGCAAAAGAGGAAGCAGGTTGCAACAGCGGAGCGACCGTCCCCTAGACAGTACGCCTGCTACTACCCACCGTACCCAGGGATCTAGCACACCAAAGGCAGCTCAAAGGAGTTCCCCGGCGTGGCAGTTCTTCAGACAATTTGCGGACGACAAGACACAAATGGTTTGCACGCTGTGCAATCAGAGCCTGAAGCGAGGCATAAATGTTCTAAACCTTAGCACAACCTGCATGACCAGGCATCTACATGCAAAGCATGAGCTGCAGTGGAATAAGCACCACAAAAAAGGTCTCGGGCTCCTCCTGCTTCCTCTTCTGCTGCTGCCTTGGCCTCTTCCTCTACCTCTACAGTGCCTGTGTCACCTGCCACCCAGAAAACAGACGATGATGTGACAGCAACGCCACCATGTCTGCCACCGTCCCCAAGCATTTCCACATGGTACCATGGAAGCTTACAGCTCTCCATCTCCCAAACACTGGAGAGAAAGAAGAAGTACCCCCCTACCCACTCGCGATCCGTGGCCCTGAATGCCAGCATTTCAAAATTCTTGGCCTTTGAAATGCTGTCATTCCGTCTGGTGGACACGGACAGTTTTAAAACCTGATGGCGGTGTCTGTCCCACAGTACGTGGTTCCCAGCCGCCACTACTTTTCCAGGTGAGCCATCCCTTCCCTGCACAAACAAGTCGGGGACAAGATCAAGTGTGCACTGCGCAACGCCATCAGTGGCAAGGTCCACATAACCACCGATACATGGACCAGTAAGCACGGGCAGGGACGCTATATCTCGCCAACTGCACACTGGGCAAATGTAGTGGCGGGTGGGCCTGAGGCGGATAGCAGTTTGGCAAATGTCCTTCGGCCACGGAGGATTGCAGGGCATTTCTCTTTGCTTCCTGTTTCCTCCTCCTCTACCACCTCCTCATCAAATCAGCGTAACACCTTCCCCAACAAATTCAGCACATCCAGGGGGAAATGACAGCAGGCTGTTTTAAAACTGATCTGTTTGGATAAACCCCACACTGCAAGGGAGCTGTGGACGGGCCTCAAGCCCAGCCTGGTGGTGTGCGATAATGGGCGAAATCTCGTAGCAGTTCTGGGCCTAGCCGGTTTGACGCACATCCCTTGCCTGGCGCATGTGCTGAATTTGGTGGTGCAGAAATTTCTAAAAACTACCCGGATATGTCAGAGCTGCTGCAGAAAGTGCGGGCCATTTCTGCGCGCTTTTGGTGTTCTCACCCTGCTGCTGCTCGCCTGTCTGTGCTGCAGTGGAACTTCAGCCTTCCCACTCACTGCCTCCTATGCGACGTGCCCACAAGGTGGAACTCCACCTTGCACATGCTGGAGAGACTGTGTGAGCAGCAGCAGGCAATAGTGGAGTTTCAGCTGCAGCACGCACGGGTCAGTCGCTCTGTGGAACAGCAACACTTCACCACCACCGAGTGGGCCTCCATGCGAGACCTGTGTACCATATTGCGGTGTTTGGCGTACTCCACCAACATGGCCTTTGCCGGTGACGCTGCTCTCATCGTTACTATCCCACTTCTATGTCTCCTTGAAAAAACACTTCGGGCCACGATGGAAGAGGATGCGGCACAGGAGGAGGAGGAAGAGGGGTCATTTCCACGGTTATCAGGCCAGTCATTCACAAGTGGCTCGGAGGGTGGGTTCCTGCACCAGCATAGGCCAGGTAAAAAATTTTCAAGCCAGGGCACAATTCTGGAGGATGAGGAGGAGGAGGAACCGTGTTCACAGCAGGGTGGCACCCAACGCAGCTTGTGGGCATCACTGGAGCGTGGTTGGGGGGATACAGAGGACACAGATGATACACCTCCCACAGAGGACAGCTTGTCTTTGCCTCTGGTCAGCCTGGCACACATGAGTGACTACATGCTGCAGTGCCTGTGCAATGACAGCCGAGTTGCCCACATTGTAACTTGTGCTGATTACCGGGTGGCCACCCTGCTGGATCCCCGTTACAAGGACAAAGTGCCGTCCTTAATTCCCTCACTGGAGTGTGATCGGAAGATGCGCAACTACAAGCGCATGCTAGTAGACGTGCTGCTGAGGGCATTCCCAAATGACACCAGGTGCTCAGTGGAAGCACAAGGCGAAGGCAGAGCAGGAGGAAGAGGTCGCCAACATAGCTGTGGCACCGCCAGCACCTCAGAAGGCAGGGTTAGCATGGCCGAAATGTGGAAAAGCTTTGTCAGCAGCACGCCACAACAAACAGCACCACCAGCTGATAGGCAACGTCTTAGCAGGAGGCAGCATTTCAGCAAAATGGTGGAACAGTATGTGTGCACATGCCTACACAAACTGTCTGATGGGTCTGCCCTAGCCAGTCTATTGTCTGAATGTGTGTTTAGCACGGCGGGGGTCGTTATCACAGACAAGCGCAGCCGCCTGTCCACAGCCAACGTGGACAAGCTAACCTTCATTAAAATGAACCTTGTGCAGAATAGCCATTTATACCGGCCTCACACAGCCATTGGTATCCTTTTTTTTTTAATATGCCTCAATATTTTGGGGGCTACCCCAATTAGGAAAAAAAAACAAAAACAAACAAATAACAGTGCTGGCTATTTCCTTCTCCTCCTCCACCGCCACTTCAACCACCTACATCACCACGGTCACCGCCTCCTCAACCTGCTACTCCACATCCACCTCCTTCATTTTTTATTTTTTTATGTGATTTTAAGTTATTTCACTATCCACATTTGTTTGCAGGGCACTTGTCCTACTCTTACCCCCATTTTGCTTCCTTTTGCAGCCCTCTAACCCTTTCCGGGACTTTTTTAGAGCCATTTTTGTGCCCAAAAGTTCAGGTCACCATTGATTTCAATAGGGTTCGGGGCCGAACTCGAACTTTTTTGCGAAGTTCCGCTGAACCCGAACATCCAGGTGTCCACTCAACTCTAGTGCTAACAATTGACCTATTTACTTCCCCAGGTTTGACATTCTACTCAACATTTTGACGCCTGAATTATTGAGACAGGATAACAACTGCAGGGTTGCTGTACCACCATGTGAACGTTTGCTAATAATGCTACGGTAAGTGTATAGGATGTATTTATATGACCACAGAGAAACAACATTTCAATCAGCAAAATTTGTATTAATGCATTAAACACGTGCAAACATTATCAAAACATAAATGCATTATGTGCATTAGAACTCAAAAGATTCATAGAACCAACTTTTTAGCATTCAAAAATTCTATGCATAACATTTATGAACAGAACAGCACATGAGCAAACATTCTGAAAACCACCTAAATGTACAATGTGCATACACCACCCAAACATTCAAAGAACATAAGCTTTACATTGCCAAAAAGAAGTTATACTTTTAAGTTGGGATAGTAGGGAGAGGGAAGATGTGGCTCCTCTAGAGGGGTAGGTTGCATATGAATATGTTACGATTGCCCTCTATGGAATCTGGGATTTTGGACTGTGGATTGGGGAATATAATAATTGTGGGGCATGGCAACAAATGATGTCCTTGAAGTAGGTGGGTATTGGATTGGTCTATGGTCATAGGTGTTACTCTGGACCATATTGGAGGTTTCATAGCGCCCATGAGTATTACTTGTACTGGGGCACCTTATGTTGTAGTTGACCTGGAGGAGGGTGTTCCTGGTATTTTTTTTACTAGACACATCTTTTCTATGCGAAGGTCGTATTGGTACACCTCATTAACCTGTTCCATTTGCGGTCCTAAACTTCTTGCAAAGGAGCAAATTTCACTTGCTGTTTTTCATTAAACCATTTTTTACGACATCCAAGAATTCCTGGGTTTGTCCGGGACTATTATTTTTTCTGCGGCGATCTTGTCTTCTGGGCATAGGGGCTTCGGACTCTTCATGTTCTGCTTCTGCCACTGTATCCTCGCCAATATTATCGGTCTCTGCGGGTCCGTTATCCTCATAAAATTCAGAGTCCATATTACAGTCAGTAATTTTAAAATAAAATTATACTGATATATCCAAATAAGTTGTTATATTTTGCAGTCCTGTAAAATCAAAATACATAATTAGAATTGTCAATACATTTTGTTAATATACTTATGGTCTCATATCCAGTACAGGCTTCAGGAACATAAGATCCTGGTAATGACAGTAAACCCGTCCAGTCCTTCTCACTGAGCCGCTTTGTATTTTAAGTAGTTTTTTACTGCAAAAATATAGATATCTTGCCACTGGAAATACCTACACATCAATGCAATACAAGTTTCGAACAAGAATCTCAACAATTAGTTAAATTGTGAAGCAAACATGCAATGCTATTTACTGCCTTGGAGCAATTGATGGCAAATATATTAGACCAATAAAACCCTGTCACAGTGGTCCAAGATATTTCAACTACAAAAAGCACTTTTCTGTGGTGCTAATGGCTGTTGTTGATGCAGATTACAAATTTGTATTCATTGATGTAGGAGCATATGGAAGTTCTGCAGACTCAACGTTTTTCCAACATTCTAAATTTGGATAGCTTCTTGCAGCTAATCACCTAGACTTGCCAGAAAACAAACTATTACCCAGGACTTAAAATCCAGATATGCCCTTTGTGTTTGTGGCTGAGGAGGCATTTGCCATCAACGAGGATTTAATGAAGCCCTACTCCAATAGGAAGCTGGTAACGGGTCGTCCCTGACTGAAAATTTAAGCAAGTGGATTGATCAATTCCTCTGCCCTTAAGTCAAGGACCTGCCCAGTTTTTTACAAGACACATTGCACCTATTACAGAACATTGAGGGTCTTTATGTCCCACCATCAGCCTCTCTGGTAGCGATTGATGTAGAGGCGCTCTACAGTTCCATACTCGATGACAAAGGGTTGATTTGCATACAACATTGTTTGACACAAAACAGTAAACGTATTGGTTTTGTCTTAGATGTGCTTGACTTCATACTTAATCACAATTTTTTGTGTTCAATGGTTCCCACTTCCTCCAGGTGCAGGGCGTAGAGATGGGCATGGGCTTTGCCCCATCCTACACCAACTTGTACCTGGGGGAGTGGGAACGCACGCTTCAACAGACGGAGAAAATGGCTCCATTTATGTTCATGGCCCTACTATGGTATTGATACATTGATGTTATCTTTCTGGTTTGGGACGGGCCTTTGCATGATCTGGATTTTAATTATGTCTGTATCATATATTCAAAAACGTTCATGCTTTTTATGGAATACATGTTAGAATAAAGAATTACTGTTTTTAAGACAATTTTCTTTCTTGACTCAATCCTCTTGCACCGCATAATAGCACCAGGGAACTGTTCGCTATAGTTCACTCAAATTAATTTTGGGATGAGGTGCCTCTCAGTATGCTAGCTATCTAGCAACCTTATTGCCAAGGGAACAATTTGATATTCAACCCATGATCTGGATGCATTCCTCCGACTTTTGAATTTGAACTCCTTCAAACTTAGTTTCACCATGACTCATCATCATACCTCCATCACGTTCTTAGACGTAAAGATACACAAGGGTGTGGATGGACTCCTTACTAGCAGTTTATATCGCAAGCCCACAGCGGGCAACTCCTTGTTGCATGCTGATAGTTTTATTTTCAAATATTTTTATTTCAATTTTAGATATAACAACGATTGGTACAATACATCAGTGAATAGAAAAAGAAAAGCAAACAATAATACAGTGCACAGTTAAGTCTACCATGGGTTCTAATAAACTCTCGGCCTCTCTTCACATCTACATATAGTTGCTCAAGAGTAAGAGGTGCCTCAAGATCACCGATCCAGGTGGACAGTGATGGCAGGCTCGACTTCCCGAGCTCCCGGCACCCCAATATGGGAACAAGCTGTGCCTGGGGGGGGGGGGTTTCGCTCCACCGAGTGAGACTGGAAAGGTAACTCATGTCCTGCCTCTTCAGTCGAACGGTGTGAAAAATAGGAGGTAAGGAACCTGAATCATACATGTCACAATCCCAATAGGTATTGGATCAGCCATAAACCAGCTAGTTCATAGGAGACATTAACTGAAGTACAGAAAGAAAAGATAAAGGTAGAACAGAGAAAAAAAGAGAAAGAAAACACCTACAGTCAGTTTGGTTCAGCGGTATCTAAGGGCATGGTCGGACCCGGTATGAAGGAGAAGCCTATAAGCTGCCCAGGGTTCCCAGATATCCTCAAACCTCTTAGTTGTGTCCTAGATGATGCTGGATAATTTTTCTTGAGACATGATCCAGGAGACTTTCCGTATAGTAGCTGCAAAGGAGATCCTTGGTTGTTTCCATGCTTTCGCTATAGTAAGCTTAGCGCCAAGCAGAATGAAATGCACTAGTTTCCGGTTTTGTTTAGAAAGGTTTGGAATGTATGCATTAAGAGCAATGTCGGGGGATCTGGAGACATGAGTTTTGGCCAGCCTTTCGATAAGGTTGAAGATCTTTCTCCAAAAGGGGCGTATCCTTGGTCATTCCCACCAGATATGTGGCATTGATTCCAATAGGGAACATCCTCTGAAAAACAGTGGGTCTGCTGAGGGATAAATGCAGGCAAGCTTGGTCAGGGTGAGGTACCATCTGGTGATAACCTTGACACTTGCCTCCATGAGGGCAGTATTTAAGATACCTCGGAAAGATTTAGATAGAGAAATGTGCCAGGTCTCCAAGTCCCATGAAAACTGAAATTTCTCCTCCCAGTGATTCATATAGTAGGCTTTCGCCATCGGTAAGGTGTAAAGTACCCTTACCCCCCCTCTGCTCTGTGGCTTGGCCACACCAAATTTCATAAGCCGTGAATTTGGGCGGAAGGGGCTTGTCTCTCCAAATCTGCTGGAGAAAATAGATGGGAGATTTGTTTGAATCTGAACCTTTCAGAATCTGGGAGGTCAAGTTTGCTTATACAATGGCTAAGAGACATGGGTCCCAGAGGAGTAAAAAATGCCCTATACGGAACAGCCCCTGTTCCAGCCACCACTTGAACGCTGTGCTGTCTAGCCGTGGAGGGAAATCCGAGTTGTGAAAAATATGCACTAGGGGATTCAGAGACGAGATTAGCTCGGAACGGTTATGCAGAGAATCCCAGAGGGCAAAAGAGTGGGATAATGTAGGAGATAAAATAGGAGCTCTTTTTTTCAGGAAAGTCCAGAGAAGGAAGTCTATAGTGTAGTTCAGAACCACCTGCCTCTCAATCTGGATCCAGTCCGGCTTCTCGAACCTCGTACAAACCATGGAGAGTTGTGCTAATCTGGCTGCATGATATTTAAAGAAAGAAAAAGGGGAGCCCAAGGCCCCCCTTTTTCCTATGGCGGTATGAAATATTTTGAGGAAACCTGTATCCTGAATTCCCCCAGACAAATCTTATAATATTGCTCTGGAAAGTCCTCAAATGATCCTTCCTAACTGCTATAGGTAAGGCTGCCACGCCAGGAGGGTCATTTTAATTATATTGATTCTCCCCAACCAAGAGAGTTTGCTTGTTATTCGACCAAGTTTTCAAGTTGTCCTCGAGTTTATAGTATATGGGGGGAAAATTGTTAATGTATGTGTCTTCTTACTTGGCCGTCAGAGTTGGAATGAGTTATTATGAATTTCTATATGATGGACAGGGAAGTAATGCTTAACCATTTGCCGACCGCCCGCCGTGTCTTGACGGCAGCAAGGTACTTCGTTATCGCGAAACGCCGTCAGGCCGCGATTGTGCGTGCTCACGGTGTGGGCACTACGGCCAGATTCAACAGAGGACCGATCAGTCTATCGGGCCAGGCCAATAATATTTGACCTGGCCCTTCCGATCGGTCCTGGCCAATCGTAGTGCACTTCTGCCTCTGTAATGGAAATGAGCTCATCTTCCTCCCTGAAGCACTTTTCGGTTCCGACGAGGTTCTAAAAGTGAGTTACACAACAACACAAAACTACACTGACACCAGGAAAGTTAGGCACACTTTTAATCCTTTGATCGCCCAACCCCCAGTTAACCACTTCATTGCTGTCACCCCGTCACAGTGTCATATAGTACAGTGATCTCACTTTTACCGATCACTGTACTTGTGACCCTAAATCAGTGTTAGGGTAGGTAGTATTAGGCCTAGGTAAGTATAAATACCCCCCCTTGCCCCCCAACAAAGTTTTTAACACCTTGACTGCCCCATCACCTGTGATCACTGTATAAGTGTCACAGGAGACGCTTGTTAGATAGTTGTTTTTTTTTTCCATCAGGGCACTCGCCATATATATATATATATATATATATATATATATATATATATATACACACCTTAAAGGGTTTAACCCCTGATTGCCCGGCGGTGACACCAGTTAGGTTTTAGCGTGCGTTAGGGTCAGTGTAAACACCAAGCAGGGCCAGTTATGTACTCTGGCACGCAAACACACATTAGATGGGTGTTAGATACTATTGTAGTATCTGAGCAGATCTATTTTAGTGTCTCTACTAGATTAGTGTTCTAAAAAAAATGTGGCGTTAGCGGGATCAGCCTAGAGAACTGCTAGCACCTGCGTTTAGCCCCTCCGCCCAGCCCAGCCCACCCAAGTGCAGGATCAATAGATCGCTGTCACTTACAAAACACAGAACATATATCTGCAGCGTTTGCAGAGATCACTCCCGATCCCTGAGAAAGCCGACAGTGATTTTGGTAGCGTTTGAAGCAGGCTCTGACAACCAGGTGCGCTTTTTTGCCTGTGAGTCACACTAGTGTAGCTATAAATTTAGAAGCCAACATGTCAGATCCGATGTACAATAGTGAAGAGGCCTAGGCATTGTTGAGTATGACAGAAGAGAGTGATGGGGGAAGACTTACTGTCAGAATCAGGCTCAGTATATGAACCAGTAGACAGCAGCGGCACACTGTCAGATAGCTCTGATGACGGAGCGGTCCCTGCTAGGGTCAGGCGTACCACACCAGACCCCGTTCTGCCGTTGCTGAGGTGCAAGAACTGCAGGGATCTCGTATGCAGCAGAGAGCTAGTACTAGCGGCGCTACTCCTCCTGGTGACCTGGCAAGCACCAGTGGCCTAGTATATCCTGGTTGTAAACGAACCAACACTGCAGTATCACTTGGTGACGTGACAAGTCCAATAAGTGCAGTTCAAGCTGGTGTGGCTAACACGAGTAATGTCCTGCAGCCACATAAAAGACGAACACAGGCCCACAGAACCCATAGTGCCAATCCCCCTGAATTTGCTAACCCTGATTGGCAACCACCCACTGATTTAGCGCCGTACTTCCCCCATTCACTGACCAACCCGGGAATCACGGTGAATACAGTTGATTTTACGGCCATAGATTTTTATTCGCTGTATTTAGCGGAAGAGCTCTTTAGATCTATAGTGGATCAAAGCAATTTATATGCTGGTCAATTAATCGCCGCTAATCCCCATTTGATACTTGCCAGAGACTGGAAACCAATCACGGTTCCAGAATTTAAGACCTTTCTGGGCCTTACCCTCCTCATGGGCATAACAAAAAAAAAAAACTTAGTTGCGGTCATATTGGTCCACTGACCCAATTCATCAGATGCCCTTGTTCTCTTTTTTAATGGCCAGGACACGATACAAGCAGATTTCGTGGTTCATGCACTTCAGTAACAATGAACTCTGTCGTCCACGGGGTGACCCTGAATATGACCGGCTCTACAAAATTCGGCCCCAAGTTCACCACACTTTTTATTCCCAACCAAGTTGAGTGCATGGAGGAGTCTTTGGTTAACTTTTCTGGTCGTCTTGCTTTCAAACAATACCTCCACAGCAGCGTGCCAGATACGGGGTCAAGATGTGACAGGGCCACAGACTATACATGTAGCTTCATGGTTTATGAGGGCAGACAGTCATGTAGAGCCGGAAGGATGCCCAGACTACATAGGGAGCGCTGGCAAGATTGTGTGGAGCTTGGTGTCACCCTTATTTGGAAAGGGGTACCATTTATACGTGGACAATTATTACACGAGTGTGCCACTTATTTGATCATCAGATTGGCGCATGTGGCACAGTGCAACCTAATCGCAAGGGCTTCCCCCAATGTTTGGTACTTCGATGTACATATCAGACACCGGGACAGTGTAGAACTGGGGCATAGACCGTGCGACGACACCTCCATAACAAACTTTCGTTCTGCTGGTCTTTTCAATTGGTTTCTGAGGAGGTACGTGAGTTGAACCAACCCTTATTTTTCACACCACTTGAACCCCGGCTTAAAACATCTCGGCCAGTATAAGTCCCAGTGGGGCACCTGCTGTCTCAAGTAACAAT
>BLSH010227641.1:215886-229537 GCA_018402905.1 Glandirana rugosa | reverse complement strand
GAGATCCAGCACAAAGAACACAGAGAGTCAGAACTTAAATGAGTTTAGTAAGAGTTGGTAATCGGATTTTTGGAGGTATGATAGTAAGGGACCTGTGAATCCTAATTTTCATCTCAACAAGGAGTTCAATCACACACGTATAGAAAGGAGGGGACTAAGTACTCGTGATCGAAATAATACACGTTTCTTAAAAAAATTTAAGTAAAAGGCATACTTAAAAGCATCAAGATATATTTGGAGTTTAAACAACTCTACAAACAGACCACGTACAAAGTTAGGTTCCAGTTCATGAGATTCAAGAAGGAGGCATTTTCAATGTAGTGAATGTAACCATTTTATCCACCCCAGAGGGAAGTGACTTGGGGGTCGTGGAGGGGAAGAGGTCGACCCGAATCCACCAACCAGCACAGACCACTAGAGTGGGGAGAAAGAAACGGTACGGGGCAAACAAGGGGGACGTAAGAGAAAGAAAATGAAGAGAGTATTAGGTTCCAGTATTTTTAATGTAAGTGATGTAACTTTTACGGAGGAAGAACTTAGAGTACTTGACCTTGGATTGAAACATGCACCAGACAAACATCTCAACAAATTTGAGGTTTATATAGAACTACGAAAATTCATACGGAAAATGAATTTAAAAAAATTCTTTGCACATAATAAAGCTAGTGCTCATGAATCAGGGGAGGAAAGATATGCACACACTAACTTGAGGAACAACTCTACTTTTAATCCTAAGTGTCCAGGGAATGATAGTATGGAGGTTTTTAGGCTAATGGTTGAGAATGATTTGAGTAAATTCAAGACTGAGAGACACAAGAAACACGACCTAGAGGAAATCATCAAAAACTTGGAAAGGAAGAAAAAACGTGGTCATACGCCCAGCCGATAAAGGCGGTGGACTTGTTATTTTAAACAAAGAAGACTACAAAATCGAGATGGAAAATCTACTCAAGGAAGAAGGCACTTATGAGGCCCTTAAACACAATCCGGTAAGAAAATACAGAAAGAAATTGGAAGCATATACTACCAAAGGGAAGAAGAGAGGGTTTCTTAACATCAAGGAAGCCAAATACCTTACACCCTCAACCGCCAAAACACCTGTTATATACTACCTGCCAAAAGTACACAAGAATCAGCAGAAACCTCCGGGCAGACCCATTATCAGTGGAGTGGACTCCCTTTTCTCTAGATTGGGGGGGAATACCTGGATGAATTCCTCCACCCCACAGTTGGTTGGGGGAGGTCATACTTACGGGACAGTAGTCACATAATGGAGGAACTGAAAGATATTCATGTAGATAAAGAGGATTGGTTGGTCACAATAGATGTGAATGATTTATACACCAACATCAAACAAAAGGATGGTTTAGAAGCTGCAGAGTGGGCCCTACAGAACTTTACAGAACTCAAACAAGAACAGATACACTATTTGAAAGAGGGGCTCGATTTAGCTATGAGCCATATTTTTGGTACGAGAAGGTCTACTACGTACAGAAAAAAGGTGTAGCCATGGGCACCAAATACGCAACAAATACGCACCAAATACGCACCTAGCGTGGCGAACGTTTTTATGAATAAATGGGAAGAAGAGCAGATTCATAGTGTTCACAGACCACAAATGAAATTCTATAAAAGGTACATAGACATTATTATGATTTGGAGTGGCAATGAGGCTGAACTGAGAATGTTCATGGAAGAGATTCATAATAACAAATATGGTATCACCTTTTCGGGTACCTGGAACCAGGATACCATAAATTATCTGGATCTACAGATTTTCAAGGATGAAGGAAGCCTGGGCACAAGAACCTTTTTCAAGAAGACAGATTGCAACGGATATATTTCCACAAATAGCTGCCACCACCCGAAGTGGATTAACAATGTACCTAAGGGACAATTAATTTGATTACGGAGGAATTGTAAACAGGATAAAGACTATCACGTCCAGCCTAATATGCTAATCAATAGGTTTTCCGAGAAAGGATATAAAAAGAAGGACCTGTATAAGTTGAAAGATGAATTAGGACAGTTGGGTAGACACACCCTCTTTGTGAAAAGACCTAAAAGGAATAAAAATATGGATTTTGCCTTTCTTACAGGTTTCAACAGAGAATACAAATTAGTAGAATTTTTTTTTAGGAAAAACTGGCCTATTTTACAGTCAGATCGCACTTTAAAAGATCTTTTGCCTGCAAAACCTAGTTTCATCTATCGAAGAGCCCCAAGTCTAAGGAAAAGGTTAGTACATAATGCGCTGGACCCTCCAAGTGATGTTCAATTATTTTCAAAGTTGAAAGGTTTCTTCAGATGTAGGAGGTGCCTCCCATGCAAAGCAACTTCAACACAACCAAAGAAAAAAGAAAGCTGTATTTCCTCTGTGACTGGCATAAGATACAAGATCAATCAATTAATCACATGTACTAGCTATTTTGTCACGTATGTCATTGAATGTCCTTGTAAACTTCAGTACATTGGTAGGACCACCAGACCTTTATATGTTAGAATACGTGAACATATCAAAAATATTCGGAAAGGGTTCAAGAACCACAGTTTGTCCAGACACTTCAGGGACATGCACAACAGAGACCCCTCTGTGGCAATGTTTTATGCTATTGACCACATCAAAGAAAATTGGAGGGGTGGGAACAGGACTATGGCCATCTCCAAAAATGAAACAAAATGGATTTACATTTTAAATACTTTAAGGCCAGTCGGACTCAACATTGACATTGACCTAAATTGCTTCCTCACCAATTATTAATTCCTCTTGGTACTCCACAGTTAGCCTTTGTACATTGCCCCCTGCATAATACATATATATATACACATTTTCCTTCTCATATTATTTATATGGACTCCCCACATCCTTCATACGGTTTCCACATAGATACTCACCCATATTCCTTTCTGCATTTAAACATCTTCGATTGTCACAGGGTGTTATTTTTGTTTTTGTTTTTTTTAGGTTTTCATACATTTTTGTATTTTTATCCATTCCCGGTATTTTTATCCTATTCCGGTTTTAAAATCCCCCATTTTTATAGATATTCCTTTTATATACATTCCTTCCCATATCACAACTAACTTTAATAAAGTATACATTTTTTACATGTTTTATATATGCGAAGTATGGTGATTAAAGGCTTCTATCGAGATCTCCTAAAAAATGGCCGCCGTCATATGATGATTGGTTGCCTATATATGTCAGTGGGTGTAGCAAAATGGTGTCGCCTCAGAAGACGTCAGATGACGAAACGCGTAAGGCGGAGCCTGAGACGTCACGACGCTCACCCACCATCATTGTATACGGAATACGGAGATCTCCCTGCTAACAGAAGCTAGCAGCGAACGCTTGATCTGACTTCACTAAGTGTGAGTACGATCGGCACTTATGTGCCATTGAGTTATACGTTATCACACCATTGTGGTTTTCCTTTCTCCTTGTATATGGATGCGGGCTGAGACACGGGACAGCAGAATTAATACCAGGGACATCCATGCTGGTTTCTCCCCTACAACAGGTTGGTCTCACATACACCTGGGCAAGATTGATCATTACCGAGGGAGCCTCAGATGCTGACACTGATAGGGCTGCATTTATAGGAGCCTGTCACGGCAGCAGATTCACGGACTGGAATCAGGGTATTTTTCATATATCATTAAGTTGATTTCAACTTTGCTCCTTTTGCTTTTTGTAATTGCTCACTTATCACTTTATATCCTTGTATTTTTACCACATGCAATCACTCCATAGGCTGCGCCAAACTGTCTTCATTTCATACTATACACACCAATAGAGTCCTGTTTTATGGAAGCAAGTGGCCAAAAAAGGTATTTAATACAGTTATATGTATTCCTATTGTTAATAGTGTGATTAGAACTGTATATTGTACTAGTTATGTGTTCTCATTAAAGTTCCACTAAACTGTTCAAAGTTTAAACCAAGCCAAACTGTTCAAAGTTCAAACCATCCAAACTAACCAAACATCATAGCAAAGAATCAGACAAGCAAACAAAACGTGTAAACTGCAAACAGCGATATCAAATAAGTAAACTATTGATTAAGCCTCAGATATACCTCTCAGAAAGATTATAAAGTGTCTAAAGTATTTTAAAGTGAAAGTACAGATACTGAAGAGAGAAATATATCCACCATTTTATGCAGAATGACAAGATTGAACAGTTGAATCGCCACTTTGTTAGACTTTATTCAACACATGCTTGTATATGGACTGTCTGCTGCAAAATTGTCAGTTAAACATGAAGAAAAGCAGAAGTTAATATAGAAGTTATCTTAAGAGTTAGGAGTGCTCTTTAAACCTACTGCTTCCATAGAACGGCGCTACAAGAATTATAGAGTAACAGTCTTGTTTGGACTAAAAGGACAGAAATTTACATTCTTCTAATGCCACAGCGCATAAGGCACTTCATAGTGCTGCGCCTGCCACACCTTCCACCACCAAAGATTGCAGGGCATTTCTCTTTGCCTCCTGTTGCCTCCTCCTCCTACTGTGCTTCCTCCTCCTCTACCACCCACTCATCGGCTCAGCATAACACCTTCACCACCAACATCAGCACATCCAGGGGGAAACGACAGCAGGCCGTTTTAAAACCTATATGTTTGGGGGGATAAACCCCACACTACGTAGGAGCTGTGGACGGGCATTGAACAACAGACTGATGAGTGGTTGTTGCCCCTGAGCCTCAAGCCCGGCCTGGGGGTGTGCTATAATGGGCGAAATATCGTAGCAGCTCTGGGCCTAGCCGGTTTGACGCACATCCCTTGCCTGATGCATGTGCTGAATTTGGTGGTGCAGATATTTTTAAAAAACTACCCGGATAGGTCAGAGCTCCTGCATAAAGTGCGGGTCATCTGTGCATGCATTCTGACCCTGCTGCGGCTCGCCTCTCTACACTGCAGCGGAACATTGGCCTTCCCGCTCACAGCCTCATATGCGACGTGCCCACAAGGTGGAACTCCACCTTGCACATGCTGGAGAGACTGTGCGAGCAGCAGCAGGCAATAGTGGAGTTTCAGCTGCAGCATGCACGGGTCAGTCGCTCTGCGGAACAGCACCACTTCACCACCGAGTGGGCCTCCATGCGAGACCTGTGTACCATATTGCGGTGTTTTGAGTACTCCACCAACATGGCCAGTGCCAATGACGCTGTTCTCATCATTACTATCCCACTTCTATGTCTCCTTGAAAAAAACACTTTGGGCGATGATGGAAGAGGATGTGGCGGAGGAGGAAGAGGGGTCATTTCCACGGTTATCAGGCCATTCACAAGTGGCTCGGAGGGTGGGTTCCTGCACCAGCATAGGCCAGGTAACAAATATTCAAGCCAGGGCACAATTCTGGAGGATGAGGAGGGACCGTGTTCACAGCAGGGTGGCACCCAACGCAGCTCGTGGGCATCACTGGAGCATGGCTGGGGGGGGATACGGAGGACACAGATGATACACCTCCCACAGAGGACAGCTTGTCTTTGCCTCTGGGCAGCCTGGCACACATGAATGACTACATGCTGCAGTGCTTGCGCAACGACAGTCGAGCTGCCCACATTGTAACTTGTGCTGATTACTGGGTGGCCACCCTGCTGGATCCCCGTTACAAGGACAACGTGCCATCCTTAATTCCCTCACTGCAGCGTGATCGGAAGATGCGGGACTACAAGCACACGCTGGTAGACGCGCTGCTGAGGGCATTCCCAAATAACACCGGGGGCTCAGTGGAAGCACGAGGTGAAGGCGGAGGAGCAGGAAGAGGTCGCCAACACAGCTGTGGCACCGCCAGAACCTCAGAAGGCAGGGTTAGCATGGCCAAAATGTGGAAAACCTGTGTCAGCAGCACTCCACAACAAACAGCACAACCATCTTAGCAAGAGGCAGCATTTGAGCAACATGGTAGAACAGTATGTGTGCACACGCCTACACGTACTGACTGATGAGTCTGCCCCATTCAACTTCTGGGTCTCCAAATTGGGCACATAGCCTGTGCTTGCCCTTTATGCCTTGGAGGTTATGGCCTGCCCTGCAGCCAGTGTATTGTCTGAACGTGTGTTTAGCATGGCAGGGGGCGTTATCACAGGAAATTGTGCAGCCCCCTGTCCACAGCCAACGTGGACAAGCTAACGTTTATTAAAATGAACCAGGCATGGGGCTACCCCAATTAGAAAAAAAAAAAAAAACAAGCAAAAAACAGTGTAAGCTACCTCCTCCTCCACCGCCACGGTCACCGTCTCCACAACCACCTCCTTGCTTTCTTTTGCAGCCCTCTAGCCTTTTCCAGGACTTTTTTTGGAGCCATTTTAGTGCCCAAAAGTTCGGGTCACCATTGACTTCAATGGGGTTCGGGGTCAAGTTAGGGGCCGAACTCGATCTTTTTCGTGAAGTTCGGCCGAACCTGAACATCCAGTTGTCCACTCATCTCTATTTGTAACCTTTTGTAATCAGTTAAAGGGTACTAATCTGTCTGTGAAAGATCCTCAACCTTTTCAGCATTGTACATTTTTTAAGAACATCACCGATGATATACAAAAGAGGATAATGAAGCTCATATCCTGTGAGAATGTTGGTAAAAGGTAAGAAAAAAAAAAAGGAAGATCAAGGACTTATACAAGTACCTTGTTTCCCTCTGCAAGATAAAGATAAGGCGAGGGTCATGGCGACCAGTAAGATCTGGGCTCTTGGGGAAGAGATTATTTATCGGCCTAAGCTCGTTAGTCCCGCAGCAGCCAGCCTCAGAAAGCATCTCAAGGCAGGGGTAACGCCTGTCGTTTGCTATTACATTCAATATCATCATGACGCCTTACATTTGCAAGCACTGGAAGCACTCCTCTTCAATCCAGCGCTCGGCAGCGAGGTGACACAAGGAATGATGCTATCCTTTCTCTTTGCTACGTCTACAGACCCGGAAGCGTCAATCAACCAACTCGGTAAGCAATATGGCATTCCATTAGAGGTTGAGGCATTGTCTGTCAGACACGACATCCTGGTCAGTCCAACGCCCAATGAAAGGAGTCGAATAGCTATAATGGACTATTTTATTGGGGTCAGAGACATCGAGCTATTCATGGATCGTGACCATGCTAGAAACATAGAATATAGAGGAGATTCATGGATTGCGACCATGCTTGTAACACAGAATATATAGAGGACATAGGTTATACGACAGTAATTTCCCACATCATCATGATTGCCAGCAAGGCCGTCACAGCACACAGCTCTTGCATTGAGGGTGCTCGGCGCCGCATGGAGGCCACAGACGCATCTTAAACCGTACAGAAGCCCTGGTTTTTAACCAAAACAGCAGCGGGGCAGCTCAACCACTTTATCCGGAATCATATGGTCATTCGAAGCGCAATTGTGACGCTGATAGTTGCAGCCAGTAGTGCAGGCAACACGACATCTAATCTAAACTCGTCCATGACTCACGCTGGAACCTACCTCAAAATGGCAGGAATGACAGGGTTCCAAATCGTCTGCCAATACGTAATGGGGACCAGGTCATCAATTCTTGCCATGTCGGCTTATCGTGCACAAGTCACGGCCTTTGTGAACTTAATGGAAATTTACAAGGAACATGGGTCAGATGCCCCTTTCATCAAGTTTTTAGACCTCCCTGCAGCTCCCAGATTTAATCCGAATAATTTCGAGGTTCTGTATGCCTTTGCTGTCGGTTATGCCTTAATACATACCCCAACTAAACCCTTATCAATCCCCGCTCTTATATTTTTCTGCGTCAACACTGCAGTACATCCTTAATCCAATATATAATCAATTATGTCCCCCCCCCACCTCAGGTTGAGGATGTGGCCAGACTCTTATATTATATGAATCCAGAATGTATAAACCTAAATTTTGTGACGAACATAGGAAAAGTTAATACATTTTTTAATGCTCCAAAAGGTTTCCTCAAGAACCAGATCATAAGTAACTATCTAAAGCATGTGAGACGCGTTGTAACCTATCAGTTAAAGGGTACTAATCGGTCTGTGAAAGATCCTTAACTTTTTCAGCATTGTACATTTTTTACAGAACATTACCGATGATATACAAAAGAGGATAATGAAGCTCATATCCTGTGAGAATGGTGGGAAAAAAGGTAAAAAAAAAAAAAAAAGGATCAAGGAATTATATAAGTACCTTGTTTTCCTCTGCAAGATAAAGATAAGGCGAGGGTCATGGCGACCAGTAAGATCTGGTCTCTTGAAGTGATTATTTCTTATTGGCCTAAGCTTGTTAGTCTCGCAGCAGCCAGCCTCGGAAAGCACCTCAAGGCAGGGGTAACTCCTGTAGTTTGCTATTACATTCAATATCATCATGACTCCTTTTATTGGACGTTCCATTTGCAAGCACTGGAAGCACTACTCTTCAATCCAGCGCTCGGCAGCGAGGTGACACAAGGAATGATGATATCCTTTCTCTTCGCTGCATCTACAGACCTGGAAGCGTCAATCAACCAACTCGGTAAGCAATATGGCATTCCATTAGAGGTTGAGGCATTGTCTGTCAGACACGACATCCTGGTCCGTCCAACGCCCAATGGAAGGAGTCTAATAGCTATAATGGACTCTTTAATTGGGGTCAGAGACATTGAGCTATTCACGGATCGTGACCATGCTAGAAACATAGAATATAGAGGAGATGGGTTATACAACAGTAATTTCCCACAGCATCATTATCGCCAGCAAGGCCGTCACGGCACCCAGCTCTTGCATAGAGGGTGCTCGGCGCTGCTTGGAGGCCATGGACGGATCTTACACCGTACAGAAGCCCTGTTTTTTAAGCAAAACAGCGGTGGAGCAAGTCAGCCACTGTATCCAGAATCATATGGTCATTTGAAGAGCAATTGAGCCACTGATAGTTGCAGTCGATAGTGCAGGCAACACAACATCTAATCTAAACTCCTCCGTGACTCACGCTGGAACCTACCTCAAAATGGCAGGAATGACAGGGTTCCAGAACTTCTGCCAATATGTCGTGGGGACCAGGTCACCAATTCTTGCCGTGTCGGCTTATCGCGCACAAGTCACAGCCTTTGTGAACTTGATGGAAATTTACAAGGAACATGGGTAAGATATGTCCCTTTCATTATGTTTTTAGACCTCCCTGCAGCTCCCAGATTTAATCCTAATAATTTTGAGGCTCTGTATGCCTTTGCTGTCGGATGTGCCTCAATACATACCCCAACTAAACCCTTACCAATCTGCTCTTATATTTTTCTGCGCCAACACTACAGTACATCTTTGATCCAATGTATAATCAATTATGCCCTCCCCCCTCAGGTTGAAGACGTGGCCAGACTCTTATGTTATATAAATCCAGAATGTGTAAACCTAAATGTTGTAACGAACATAGGAAAAGCTAATACATTTTTTAATGCTCTAAAAGGCTTCCTCAAGAACCACCAGACTACAAGTAACTATCTAAAGCACATGCAAGGATTTGTAACCTATCAGTTAAAGGGTACTAATCTGTCTGTGAAAGATTCTCAACTTTTTCAGCATTGTACATTTTTTAAGATCACCACCGATGATATACAAAAAGAGATAATGAAGCTCACATCCTGTGAGAATGTCGGGAAAAAAGGTAAAAAAAAAAAAAAAAAAAAAAAAAAAAAAAGGATCAAGGAATTATATAAAGTACCTTGTTTTCCTCTGCAAGATAGATGGGGCATGGCGACCAGCAAGATCTGGGCTCTTGGGGAAGAGATTACTTCTTATCGGCCTAAGCTCGTTAGTCCCGCAGCAGCCAGTCTCAGAAAACACCTCAAGGAAGGGTAACGCCTGTCGTTCGTGATTACACTCGATATCATCATGACTCCTTGTATTGGAAGTTCCATTTGCAAGCACGGGAAGCACTCCTCTTCAATCCAGCGCTCGGCAGTGAGGTGACATAGTGAATGATGATATCCTTTCTCTTCACTGCGTCTACAGACCCGGAAGTGTCAATCAACCAACTCGGTAAGCAATATGGCATTGTCTGTCAGACACGACCTCCTGGTCAGTCCAACGCCCAATGGAAGGAATCTTATAGCTATAATGGACTCTTTGATTGGGGTTAGGGACATTCATCATCATGATTGCCAGCAAGGCCATCACGGCACACAGCTATTGCATTGAGGGTGCTCGGCGCCGCATGTAGGCCGTGCACAGATCTTACACCATACAGAAGCCCTGGTTTTTAACCAAGACAGCCGCGGAGCAGGTCAGCCACTGCATCCGGGATCATATGGTCATTCAAAGAGCAATTGTGCCGCTGATAGTTGCAGTCGGTAGTGCAGGCAACACGACATCTAATCTAAACTCCTCAATGACTCACGCTGGAACCTACCTCAAAATGGCAGGAATAAGTGTTCCAAATCGTCTGCCAATACGTCATGGGGACCAGGTCACCAATACTTGCCGTGTCTACTTATCGCGCACAAGTCGCGGCCTTTGTGAACTTAATGGAAATTTACAATGAACATGGGTCAGATGCCTGTTTCATCATTTTAGGGCTCCCTGCAGCTCCCAGATTTAATCCTAATAATTTTGAGGCTCTGTATGCCTTTGCTTTTGGTTATGCCTCAATACTAAACCCTTATCAATCTGCTCTTATATTTTTCTGTGCCAACACTGCATTACATCCTTGATCCAATATATAATTAACTACGTCGTTTCTCTCCCCTAGGTTGAAGACGTGGCCAGACTCTTATAGTATATGAATCCAGAATGTGTAAACCTAAATTTTGTGACGAAGTTTATATATTTTTTAATGCTCTAAACGTTTCCTCAAGAACCAGACCATAAGTAACTATCTAAAGCATGTGCGACGCTTTGTAACCTATCAGTTAAAGGGGACTAATCTGTCTGTGAAAGATCGACTTTTTCAGCATTGTACATTTTTTAAGAACATCACTGATGATATACAAAAGAGGATAATGAAGCTCATCCTGTGAGAATGTCGGTAAAAGGTAATATAAACTTTGATGTGAAGATTACTGACTATATTGTCATTTCTTGGAGCTTCCTACAATGCTATACCTTTCACATCAATTACAGGTTAAAAACCGCAATGACTGCCTCTAAAACTCCAATCAAATGCCACATTGCTGCTGGGAGGTAGCAAAGGAGTCCTTTATGGAAGCCATCAGGAAAGACCAAAATAAAGAGAATTTGGATTTGAGCACTAAGTGTGAAGTTCTCTATTGCCTGGAAGCAGTGTTTGTGCTGCAACATTTGCAGAGACGAGGGGTGGTTAAGAACATGACAGTGAGTAAAAATGTTCATAATTTGTGACTGCAGAAGAGGTCTCTGCACGTTCTCTTTATGTTGTACTCCTAGGTGTACGAGTGGGAGAAGAGAGGGCACCACCGATATGTCCCTTCCAAAAACACGGCCTCTTTTGCAGTCATTGGGGTTCAGCTCCATAAGACATTTTACCGCATTTTTATGTGAACATCTTTTATTGGATTTAATAAATGCCTTGGAGTTTTTTAACCTACTACACCATGGACGCTTCTTGTCTCTTCTTTCATACCTGAGCTATATGGAGGTTTAGAGCGTAAGAGGTGACTCATGACCGGTCGGTCGCAACGATCGTTTAACCACCCAAAGAGTGACGCGAAAGCGGTGTTGGATTGGAGAGTGAGGTCCAAAAGAAACCTTTACGTGCACATTTCCTGCATTTCAGAGGTGAGAGTTCTGAGAGCACTTAGGGGGATTGGAGCACCGGTCTAGAGGAATCCTTCTTGGGGATGATGACACATTACCCCCCTGCAAAAGAGGCTTTCCTTACACAAGCGTACCACGATATGTTTTAATGGACACTTGGAGCACAAGTCACTTTTTGCCACTACTTTATTATCATCATATTTGAAAAAGGACTTTTTTATTCGATTTTCTGTATTTTACTTTCACGTTATATGTTGTATCATCCATTATATATCCATTTTATACTCATTTGATTTATATGATTTTTATTGTTGTATACATATAGCTTGTTTTGGGATTCACACAGACACATTACAGTCTTCCACCAGCAGAGGGAGTCTGAATCATATAATTAACACACAAGTTGTGCAACATTATCCACTGTTTTCACTTACCACTCTAGCACTGTATCCCCTTATTTTGATTTATTTTAAACAACACATGATGTTTGCTACATGTATTTTATAACCTCTTTTCAATATTCATATGTGCAATTGTAGGAAGTTTGCAGCACATCTCACAGGTACACTGTGACACATGAGAACTGTCTATTGAGCCATCACATTGATTAATCTAGTTTTTGTCTGTTTATGCTTGGATAATAGGCTGCGCAAACTGGAGGACACACAGCCTGGATCAGCTCAATCAACACCAGTGAGAGAAGTAAGGGTGCAACAAGAAGTACAACCTCCCCCACAAAGAGAACGTGACCAGGACTATGACAGAAGAGGAACCTACTCCAACACACCAAGATGGAATAGAGAAAAGAATACGTATCAACCTTACACCCCACAAGTTCAACAACGGTGGCAACACACCCCAAGAAACAACAATCAATATAGGAGACCATGGCAGAAGCAACAAAGAAGACCATACCCCCATTGGGATAGAAATGAGAGGACTCCAAGACACCCTCAGGAATATCGACACCACCACTACAGTTACAGGGAGAGGAGCCCAGTACCTATATACAATCGGTTTGACCCCATCAGGAATTATGAGGAACCACCCCATCATCGACATACACAGTATGAGAACAGACAGTACCCTCCTTCTTTTCCGGACAGAGAAAGGAGGGAATACAGTCCGAGGAGGAGGAATGGAGATCAAGATCGCCTACAAAGGAGGAGGTCGTACGAGGCCAACCACACACCAAGAAGAAACCAACGAGAAGAACACCCGAGAAACGAAGAGGTAAAAGAGGATGTAGAGCAGGGAAGAGAGTCCAAGCGCAAAAGAAACCAGTAGGCGAAGGGATCTTGAATCTGAGTGGCCAGTCTCTAACCACGGATGAAATTGCGGTACTGGATAAGGGCTTAAAACATGCCACTGTGAAGAACCTGAACAAATTTGATACTTATATAAACATTCAAAAATACATAAGAAAAATCAATATCAAAAAATATCTACTAAGTAATCCACGACCCCTAGGAACGACCCACACCATAGAGAATGAGGAGGTAAAACATAGCTCTTTAAGGAACGAATCTACGTTCAACCCACAAGTACAAGATAACCATCATATTGAAGAATTCAAAAAACTGGTATGCCAAGATTTGGAAGATTTAACAATCAAGAGAAAAAGAGACCCCATACACATCAAAAAAGGTATCCGATCACTAACAGAAAGGAAAGATTTGGTCATAAGACCAGCAGATAAGGGAGGTGCAGTAGTGCTACAATCAAAAGATAAATATATGGCAGAGATCAATCGCCAACTTGAAGATAGCAATACATACCAACTACTTAGGGGCAACCCTACCATCACAAACAAAAAGGAATTGGAAAAGCTGATACATCTGGGCACAAAGAAAGGTATACTTAATAAAAAAGAAGCAAAATATCTGGTGCCAGAGTCATGCAGAATACCGGTATTGTACACAATCCCAAAGATTCACAAAGACAAGGAGAACCCTCCAGGAAGACCTATAGTCAATGGTATTGACTCCCT
>BLSH010227641.1:204770-215876 GCA_018402905.1 Glandirana rugosa | reverse complement strand
AGTATTAAGGACTACCCCAGTTTGGCTAACATATATCCATGACCTGAGGAGAGGGACATTGACATCACCACCACGGCTATAAGGACTCCCACAGAACCTCAGGAGAGTAAAGATAGGGTTACCCCGTTCATACCAGAAGAAACAACGAAGACGGTACCAGAGGATATAACTAACAACAAAGAACCCCACACAACGGTGGCAACAACTTGAACACCCCACATTCCAACTATGCATAATAAAAAAGATAAGGTAGAACCACACAACCTCATCCAAGGAGAAGACAGTATCAGGACCCCAGTGAGAGAAGTAAGGGTGCAACAAGAAGTACAACCTCCCCCACAAAGAGAACGTGACCAGGACTATGACAGAAGAGGAACCTACTCCAACACACCAAGATGGAATAGAAAAAATAATACGTATCAACCTTACACCCCACAAGTTCAACAACGGTGGCAACACACCCCAAGAAACAACAATCAATATAGGAGACCATGGCAGAAGCAACAAAGAAGACCATACTTGCCCCATTGGGATAGAAATGAGAGGACTCCAAGACACCCTCAGGAATATCGGCACCACCACTACAGTTACAGGGAGAGGAGTCCAGTACCTATATACAATCGGTTTGACCCCATCAGGAATTATGAGGAACCACCCCATCATCGACATACACAGTATGAGAACAGACAGTACCCTCCTTCTTTGACGGACAGAGAAAGGAGGGAATACAGTCCGAGGAGGAGGAATGGAAATCAAGATCGCCTACAAAGGAGGAGGTTGTACGAGGCCAACCACACACCAAGAAGAAACCAACGAGAGGAACACCCGAGAAACGAAGAGGTAAAAGAGGATGTAGAGCAGGGAAGAGAGTCCAAGCGCAAAAGAAACCAGTAGGTGAAGGGATCTTCAATCTGAGTGGCCAGTCTCTAACCACGGATGAAATTGCGGTACTGGATAAGGGCTTAAAACATGGCACTGTGAAGAACCTGAACAAATTTGATACTTATATAAACATTCAAAAATACATAAGAAAAATCAATATAAAAAAAAATATCTACTAAGAAATCTACGACCCCTAGGAACGACCCACACCATAGAGAATGAGGAGGTAAAACATAGCTCTTTAAGGAACCAATCTACGTTCAACCCACAAGTACAAGATAACCATCATATTGAAGTATTCAAAAGACTGGTATGCCAAGATTTGGAAGATTTAACAATCAAGAGAAAAAGAGACCCCATACACATCAAAAAAGGTATCCGATCACTAACAGAAAGGAAAGATTTGGTCATAAGACCAGCAGATAAGGGAGGTGCAGTAGTGCTACAATCAAAAGATAAATATATGGCAGAGATCAATCGCCAACTTGAAGATAGTAATACATACCAACTACTTAGGGGCAACCCTACCATCACAAACAAAAAGGAATTGGAAAAGCTGATACATCTGGGCACAAAGAAAGGTATACTTAATAAAAAAGAAGCAAAATATCTGGTGCCAGAGTCATGCAGAATACCGGTATTGTACACAATCCCAAAGATTCACAAAGACAAGGAGAACCCTCCAGGAAGACCTATAGTCAATGGTATTGACTCCCTGACTGCTAGGGTGGGTCAATACATCGACAATTTTCTACAACCAGCAGTTCAATCCACTGCAGCTTTCTTAAAAGACACCAAACATCTATTACAAACATTACAGCATACACCAGTACTGGAAGGACGTAGCTGGTTGGCAACTGCAGATGTATAGTCCCTGTACACAATAATTAAACACCATCAGGCATGCGAGTCAACAAAATGGGTTTTAAAGAAATTTAGCCCCCTGAAATGCCCCCAAAGGAAATTTCTTATTAAATGTATAGATTTCTGTCTGAAAAATAACTATTTCTGGCATGATCAAAAATACTACAAACAATTGACTGGAGTGGCGATGGGAGCAAAATTTGCACCCAGTGTAGCCAACGCTTTTATGGCGCAGTGGGAAGAGGAAACCATCTACTATAATATGCCTGCGGAACTGACACTATATAAAAGATATATTGACGATCTTATAATAATATGGAATGGATACAGAACAACGCTAGACAGTTTTCTCAACCAGCTGAACAACAATGACAGGAATATAAAGCTGCAGTGGACTATACATAATGAACAAATTGACTTCTTGGATCTCAACATTAGAATAGAAGAGGATAAGATACTGACCAAAACACACTTCAAAAATGTAGACAGAAACAGCTACCTTTCAACAAAAAGCTGTCACTTTAAGCCATGGTTATATAACATCCCTAAAGGGCAACTTATCAGAATAAAAAGGAACTGTACAACAGAGGAAGACTACATCACTCAAGCGAATGTATTAAAGGAAAGATTCATCAATAAAGGATATCAGGAGGGTCCCCTAAGGAATCAAATTGAAAATGTGAACATGATGGACAGAAACCAGATGTTACTGGACTCAACACGACAAAACACACATGCAGAAGCACCAACCCTCATCCTGGACTATAATGTCCAGTACAAAGAAGTTGAGAAACTAGTGAACAAACACTGGCATATTCTAAAAGCAGACAAAAATCTAAAGACTATCTTACCAGATAAACCGAAATTTGTTTACCAACGTGCCCCCACAATCAGAGACAAACTAGTCAAAAATGTGGTGGTACCGCCACCCAGAAATACGTTTACTTTCTTCAATGGCACTGGATTTTACCCATGTAGACACTGCTTTGCATGCACTCACTCCCAAAAACAAAGAAAGACGGAGTTCCTGGCCACCACTACAGGTCAAACATTTCAAATTAGAGACTTCATTGGGTGCAATACAGAAGGGGTTGTATACATTCTACAATGTTCATGCAAACTACAATACGTAGGTAGAACAAAAAGAGCCCTGAAAACGCGAATCCAAGAACATATACAGAACATAATTAAAGGTTTCCCCAAACACAGTGTGTCAAAACATTTTTTAAAAGTACACAATAGAGATCAATCACACCTACAGTTTTGGGGCATTGAGAAATACAAGAAATCATGGAGGGGTGACCACAAGATTAGAACCATAAGTCAAATGGAATCAAGATGGATCTATACCTTAAAAACACTCACCCCTAGAGGCATGAATGTTGAATTTGATTTGAACTGTTTTTAAGCAATTCTTAATTATAGCCGGATATGATGGCTGTTTTACAGTTTTTAATCCATTGTGAACCTCTAGCTTTGCATCCAGTGAGATCTGATCATTTTTAACATATTTGATATGGTTGGCATTTTCCTGTCTTAAGGTTTTACCTATTTCTACCTATTTTTACCTGGATTTTTTATGGCCTATTTTAAATGAGCTCTCTTTTCATTGAGTTTAGCCCACCTAGAAGTAACCAACATAAGAACCAGTCATCTGTCTGTATTTCCGCAATTTTTCTAAATAATTTTAGTTGGGCGCTTTTTAGGCACTTTAACGCCACTAAAGAATACGGGCACATTACAAAGTGAGATCCGCATTGTGGCCAAAACAGTAGCGATCCTGCCCATATTATCTGAATCACCTAGTAAATTTGACCCTGTAGCATTTAATAAACTTTTCATCCCTAGCGCTGTTTAGGCACTTCATACATTTCTGTCATCAGCGATCTTCATCGCCTATCCATTATACTAGAACAGCCGTCTCCCATATTACATGAACTTTACCATCAAGATCTTTTCAATTTGTTTCCACAAACGGAATGATTATGGGAGTGGGATACATTTTTCACCTAATATTAGTGTATGTTCACCAATAAATTACAAGCCCAGCCCATGGGAGTTCTTTCCTTTGAAATCTCATTACCATCTATTAAGTCCTACCCTCCCTCCCTCCCTAGTAAGTGTAAGCAGAGAAGGTACATTTGGAGCTTCCGCAAAATGGCCGCGCCGCATGTCCTGCGGTCTCCAACAAAATGGCCGCCAATCAACTTCCTGTCTTTTTTCCTATAAATAAGCTGTTTTTCAACCAATCCAGCAGCCCTGATGAAGTCATGCGACGTAACGCGTAGGCTGCACACACGTTGCTGGATACACAGTGAGAGGCAGTTTGGCCCTTGCTGTTTGTTTTAAAGTGATTTTACCGCATTTTTATGTGAACATCTTTTATTGGATTTAATAAACGCCTTGGAGTTTTTTAACCTACTACACCATGGAAGCTTCTTGTCTCTTCTTTCATACCTGAACTATATGGAGGTTTAGAGCGTAAGAGGTGACTCACGACCGGTCGGTCGCAATGATCGTTTACCCACCCAAAGAGTGACGCGAAAGCGGTGTGGGATTGGAGAGTGAGGTCCAAAAGAAACCTTTACGTGCACATTTCCTGCATTTCAGAGGTGAGAGTTCTGAGAGCACTTAGGGGGATTGGAGCACCGGTCTAGAGGAATCCTTCTTGGGGATGATGACACATTAACCCCCCTGCAAAAGAGGCTTTCCTTACACAAGCGTACCACGAAATGTTTTAATGGACACTTGGAGCACAAATCACTTTTTGCCACTACTTCATTATCATCATATTTGAAAAAGGACTTTTTTATTTGATTTTCTGTATTTTACTTTCACGTTATATGTTGTATCATCCATTTTATATCCATTTTATACTCGTTTGATTTATATGATTTTTATTGTTGTATACATATAGCTTGTTTTGGGATTCGCACATCAGACACATTACAGTCTTCCACCAGCAGAGGGAGTCTGTACACTGTGACACATGAGAACTGTCTATTGAGCCATCACATTGATGATACTAGTTTTTGTCTGTTTATGCTTGGATAATAGGCTGCGCAGTACCATCTCCGAAAAACCATAAGACAGCCGCTCACCAAGTAGCAGTGTTTGCCTTGACAGAACAAGAGGAAATGGGAATATGCTAACCAGGGTTTGGAGAGATGTAAAATACAGTTGGCGTACGGATTTATTTATTTTTTTCATCAGTGGTTCAAAGTATACTTTGAGCAGGTAAGGCCAACCTTGCTGAAAGAAAACGCTCAGGAGAAGGAATTATTTTCATCATCGTCTGGGCAGAGAATTTACAATCTGCCAAATGACTTATGGAAAAAGTTGTACTGTGCAAAACACGCATGCTCAGAAGTCAGGAACGCCCGGACACAAATTACATGCACCTGAACTTTCTCTTTATATGCTTATAACACGTCACTACATTCTGCTTGGTTGTACAATCGTGTAGTGCATGTCAGTATGCCAGATACAACAGCCAACATACGATTTGATCCGTTTGGTCGTACGACCGTCAAACCGTGTGTACGAGGCTTTAGTGTCCTGCTAAAATATCCAAGACAGAAAAGAGTCCAACTGGTATAGAAAGTGATGGTAAATATCCTCATCAACATTGGGCAGTAAAATTGAATATCACATGTATAAACTCTTCAATATTTAAAGTACGACCTACAGAAATGAAGAACCTTAAGATATCTCAATGGAGCCTCAAAGTAAAATTAGACATTCCAACAGGCTCCAGAGTAAGTAAATTTATATTATATATATACCAGGCTCTCAGGGGCTTGCAGAGGTTGAGCAGGGTGCTGGTCCAGGCATGCGGACGGATCCCTACCATATGGTCATGACCCTTCCCAAGCATGGACTGGCTCTGTGACATCGGACAACAGTGGGTCACACAGGAATGCAGGACTAACTGTAGTTCTGTTATCCACAGAAGAAGCACATCCAAATGACCTTTGGCTATACTTTCCCTGTTCATATGCCAGCCAGATTTTCCTCTGTAAACCCTTATCAATCTACTCTTATATTTTTCTGTGCCAACACTGCAGTACACCATTGATCCAATATATAATCAATTATGTCCCCCCCCCCCCCTCCCCCAGGTTGAAGACGTGGCCAGATTCTTATAGTATATGAATCCAGAAAGTGTAAACATAAATTTTGTGACGAACATAGGAAAAGTGAATATATTTTTTAATGCTCTAAAAGGTTTCCTCAAGAACCAGAGACCATAAGTAACGATCTAAAACATGTGTGACGCTTTGTAACCTATCACTTAAAGGGTACTAATCTGTCTGTGAAAGATCCTCATCTTTTTCAGCATTGTACATTTTTTAAGAACATCACCGATGATATACAAAAGAGGATAAT
The DNA here is from genome assembly GCA_018402905.1 of Glandirana rugosa. Taxonomy (NCBI): domain Eukaryota; kingdom Metazoa; phylum Chordata; class Amphibia; order Anura; family Ranidae; genus Glandirana; species Glandirana rugosa. The sequence goes on along the minus strand of BLSH010227641.1, from coordinate 209,741 downwards.
GAAGCTCATCCTGTGAGAATGTCGGTAAAAGGTAATATAAGCTTTGATGTGAAGATTACTGACTATATTGTCATTTCTTGGAGCTTCCTACAATGCTATACCTTTCACATCAATTACAGGTTAAAAACCGCAATGATTGCCTCTAAAACACCAACCGAATGCCACATTGCTGCTGGGGGGTAGCAAAGGAGTCCTTTATGGAAGCCATCAGGAAACCCAAAATAAAGAGAATTTGGATTTGAGCACTAAGTGTGAAGTTCTCTATTGCCTGGAAGCAGTGTTTGTGCTGCAACATTTGCAGAGACGAGGGGTGGTTAAGAACATGACAGTGAGTAAAAATGTTCATAATTTGTGACTGCAGAAGAGGTCTCTGCACGTTCTCTTTATTTTGTACTCCTAGGTGTACGAGTGGGAGAAGAGAGGGCACCACCGATGTCCCTTCCAAAAACACGGCCTCTTTTGCAGTCATTGGGGTTCAGCTACATAAGACAGCCGCTCACCAAGTAGCAGTGTTTGCCTTGACAAAACAAGAGGAAATGGGAATATGCTAACCAGGGTTTGGAGAGATGTAAAATAAAAGTTGGCGTACGGATTTATTTATTTTTTTTATCAGTGGTTCAAAGTATACTTTGAGCAGGTAAGGCCAACCTTGCTGGAAGAAAACGCTCAGGAGAAGGAATTATTTTCATCACCGTCTGGGCAGAGAATTTACAATGTGTCAAATGACTTACGGAGATCTCACTAGAGGTCATTTAGGAGTGATTTTGTGTCAATATTATATGGTATATCCCTGTATGTTGCAGTTGTTTAGATGCCTATCCAAGTAGTTTTTTAAATTATCTATGCTCCCTGCTGAAACCACTGCTTGGGGATGAGTTCCACATCCTCACTGCTCTTACCGCAAAGAACCCTCTATGCCAGCCTCTCTCAATCTTTTCAACACAGAAGAACCCTTGAAATAGTTCTCCGGTCTCTGGGAACCCCTGCTAAAAATTAGAAATATACAACTCATGATACATTAGTGTGATGGTCAGCGGGAAGAATGGTCCTTACACTTGTGGTCATTGGAAAGAATTACCTTCTTACAGATAGCTGTCAATGGTGTCAGTGGGAACTTATCTAAGAGGCAGAAATTGCCCATTGTTCAAGGAACCCCTAGGGTTCATAGGTACCAAATTCTTGCCCAATCTAAGGAAAATAATTGGTCTGACAGAGTTTTTTTTTTTTTTTACATTCATTCTCAACTGAAGGTTCCATCTACCAAATATAACAAGCCAGATAATCCGTCGAGTATGAGAGACATGGACAATGCAAGAATATTCTGACGTTGACCGTTGCATGTTTGCCAAATATCGATCACACAAACCTGACTGCAGATCGAGGTTACAGAGAGAAGACGATAAATGGGATCTGTCATGCGTCTGGAATTGGTACAAAAGTAGTTGTGAGAAGGCCAACCAGCAGCCAAGGAAAAACTTCAAGGTAATCAGTCATAGATTTGCTCAAAGGGTATGTAAAGCCCCATACACACGGGACGACGATCATATACAACAGGTCGTATTAACGACCGTTGTATGAGATATCGATCGTTCATATGCGCGATTAGAACAGTCGAACATACGGCGGTCGTACAAGGGAGTTGTATGAGCAGACTACAAAACCTGGTCGTACCAACAAGCGGTCATACGACCGTTGTATCGTGTGTACAGAGAAGTTGTTACAAGTTGTATTGTGCAAAACACGCATGCTCAGAAGTCAGGAACGGCTGGATGCCAATTACATGCACCTGAACGTTCTGTGGTCGTACGATCGCGTTGTGCAGTCAGTATGCAAGTTACATTATGCAACATACGATTTGCGACGATCGTCGTCCCGTGTGTACGAGGCTTTAGCCCCGAACCAAATGGTGTTTATATTGTGGTTTCCCAGTTTGCAGGCGTGGTGACTGCACTATTTCTCTACAAGTTTAACTTTATTTTGCTGATGCAACCTGCAGCTCACATCCTAGGCTGGAAACCTTCTCCTCACTGTATTAGTCAGCAATGCCATCCTAGCACAGAAAAAGTTTTGGGACTTTTGAGTACCTCCATATCTCCTTAGAGTGGAGTTCTAATCATTTGTGTGTTTATTAACCACTTCAGCCCCGGAAGGTTTTCCCCCTTTAGGACCAGAGCACTTTTTGCGATTCGGCACTGCATTCGCTTTAACTGACAATTGCGCGGTCGTGCGACGTTGTACCCAAACAAAATGAATGTCCTTTTTTTCCCACAAATAGAGATTTCTTTTGGTGGTATTTGATCCCCTCTGCGTCATTTGTAATTACTGCTAAAAACAAAAAAAGAGCGACAATTTTGGAGAAAAAAACACAATATTTCTTAATTTTTGCTAAAATACAAATCAAAACAAAATATATATATTTTCATCGGTTTTGGCCGATTTACATTCTTCGTTGTATTTTTGGTTAAAAAAAAAATTGCAATTGGCGTATATTGACTTGTTTGCCCAAAAGTTGCTGCGTTTACGAATGATGAGAATTTATGGGGTTATTTTTTTTTTATTTTTTACTAGTAACGGCGGCGATCTGCAGTTTTTAGCGTGACTGCAAAATTGCGGTGGATATGTTGGACACTTTTGACACTTTTTTTGGGACCATTGGCATTTATACAGCGATCAGTGCTATGAAAATGCATTGATTACTATGTAAATGTCACTGGCAGGGAAGGGTTAACCCGCAGGGGGCGCTCTTAGGGTTAACTGTGTTCCCTGTGTGTGTTACTAAATGTGTGGAGGAGGAGAGTGATCGCTACTCTCATATTCAAGGATCCTGTGATCACAGCCCTTCCCTCTCTGTCAGAACGGAGTGTGTTTACATACATGGACTTCCGTTCTGTCACTGCGGGGGGGAGCAATCGCGGGTAGCCGGCGGAGATCGAGTCTGGCCTTACCCACTCCCTGGCTCTCCCGGTCACTGAGAGTGTGCCTCCGGCGGTGCACACACGCACGCTCACAATCCGCGATCTCACAGCCACTGTCAGGTGACGGCGGTTTGCGATATGGAACCTCTTTGCCGCAGTCACGCCACAGCGGGAGGTCGGCAAGTGGTTAAAGGTCAGCAGCTCCAAAAACTGACTTTTAATAAACACTTTCCTGTCCCACAGTGCGCTCACCTCAGCACTTTTTCTTCCTCTCTCCTCCCTCAGCGGTGCTGGCATCTCTACTATGGGCAAGAGCATGCCGCTTCACAGTCGGATGCCCAATTCACAGGCGCGAGGGGCACTGCCATCTGTGATTGGCCCCAAAATATTCTAAGACCTGTCCTGTGTCCCATAAGACTTGGGCAGGGAGTGGGAAGGAGAACTTCTACTTCCAGTCGCCTAAGGTGACCGGAATGGAAGTAGCTGTGGGTACACCTGCCAAAATCTGGCACACGCTCCCCCCTCTTCTCCCCAAAAGCTCAGTTTAACCATTAGAAGCTGGGGAGCAAGCCTTAAAGCAGAAGTTCCACTTTTTAGTGGAACTCCGCTTTAATATAGGCATAGGTGTTCTGTAGTCCAAAGAGCTGTGAGCAATATAAAACAATGGCCGACTCTGCTCTGTCTTTGTTGACTATTATCATGTTGCAAGATTTCTAGCAGTAATAGGTAATCTATGTATACAGATGACATTGTTGGACTTTGCAAAAATGTAAGATTTTTCAGATGCCCCTATGTACTGCAAGAGATAAAAATCACTTTAATAGTTGGAAAGGAGGATTTATGCTTTTAGCATTTTTTATACTTGTTTAAGGCCCCATTTGGGTTAGGGGGTGTTTCCCATTCTGTTCCTGCTTGGGAGACATCACTGAGCCATACCAAGTGAGTGAAAATCTCTATGGGCCCTTCTTAGGGAATATTCCCTCTAAAGCCTCGTACACACGGCTCGACAGTCATATGCAACTGGTCGTACGAATGATCATTGTATGCTCGTCAGACCGTTATTCCGCGCGATTAAAACAGCCAACGTACGACAGTCGTACAGCAGGAGTTGGATGAGCAAACTAGAAAACTTTGATAGTACCAACAAGCAATCGTACGACCGTTGTATCGTGTGTACAGAGCAGTTGGTCCAAAAAGTTGTACTGTGCAAAACACGCATGCCCAGAAGTCAGGAATGGCTGGAAACAAATTACATACAGCAGAACTTTCTGTTTATACGCTCACAACACGTCACTACATTCTGCTTGGTCGTACGATCGTGTAGTGCATGTCAGTATGTTAGATACAACAGCCAACATACGATTTGATCCGTTCGGTCGTACGACCGTCAAACCGTGTGTACGAGGCTTTAGTGTCCTGCTAAAATATCCAAGACAGAAAAGAGTCCAACTGGTATAGAAAGTGATGGTAAATATCCTCATCAACATTGGGTAGTAAAATTGAAGTACAGATGTATACACTCTTCAAAATTTAAAGTACGACCTACAGAAATGAGGAACCTGAAGATATCTCAGTGGAACCTCAAAGCAAAATTAGATGTTCCAACAGGCTCCAGAGTAAGTAAATTTATATTAGGAAAAAAAAAATTATATATATATATAAAATCAGGCTTGCAGAGGTTGAGCAGGGTGCTGGTCCAGGCATGCGGATGGATCCCTACCATATGGTCATGACCCTTCCCGAGCATGGACTGGCTGTGATATCAGACAACAGTGGGTCACACAGGAATACAGGAATGCAGGAAGCACATCCAAATGAGCTTTGGCTATACTTTTCCTGTTAATATGCCAGACAGATTTTCCTCTGTAAACCCTTATCAATCTGCTCCAACACTGCAGTGCACCCTTGATCCAATATATAATCAATTGTGTCGCCACAACCCCCCCCCCCAGGTTGAAGACGTGCCCAGTCTCTTAAATTCTATGAATCCAGAATGTGTAAACCTAAATTTTTTAAATCCAAATGTGTAAGACCTAAGTATCTTAAATTCTCTGAC
>BLSH010227641.1:182907-196078 GCA_018402905.1 Glandirana rugosa | reverse complement strand
TGTCCGAGCTGCGCAAAACACCAGTAACAGTGAGTAGTCCTCGTTACGCATTCTTGATTAGATTACTGTATCTTCCTCAGCTACTCATTTTCATAATAGTTTAGACATTTTTTACTTTCTCACCGTTTTATAAGTGGGTATGAGTGTACATTTACCACGGGTACCTACCGCTGTCGTCGACGCCTACTTACCGGTCCCCACAGATATAAACCGTTTGTACGTTACCAGTTGCAGTCTTATAAGAAAGTACCAGGTGCAGAGCGTATGAGCTGCCTAATAGACCGAACAATATAAACCATCTACCTTGGATTTCCACTCTTACTTACCTTTTTTTTTTTACCTTTAGGTTCCATCTACCAAATATAACAAGCCAGATAATCCGTCGAGTATGCGAGACGTGGACCATGAAAGAATATTCTGACGTTGACCATTGCATGTTTGCCAAATATAGACACCCCTGGCCATTCATCCGCAGCTGCTGTCGCCATCCATGGGCACCATTTACATGTGAGTATGGGTGAATATTTTGCCACTCTTTCATTTTTTACAGATTTGATAATACTTTTACTCATCGACTCCTTCTATGTCATTAGATTAGTTCTTACGCATTGCTCCTGATGAGTGACAATGACCACAAAACGCGTCGAGCCTGTGACATCCTCTCTTGTGTACAACAACCCACAAATTGATTTTTGGGCCCCTCGGGTCTTTTCTGTACAATGTTCCATTCAATACATGTATCTACAGGATGCTATACAGCATGTCAATTTTATATGTCATCCTAAATTTGAGCCCTGTCATATGTTGCTATATGAACCTATTTTGTATCTATGGATTTATGATTACTGTGATCTAATGGACCTTTTTACTCTGATTGGCTATTATGAATTAACTTGTTTTTACACTGTAAACATCAATAAATCATTTATACATATACTTGTCTTATGTCTCTAGGAGTGCATGCTTCATTTAAAGTCCCAAACCCTTTCTCTCTATATCGCCAAATTTAGGGATGGAGGATGCCCATGGCGACAGTGCCGTGGCCCTCATTTAAAGTCCCGCTAGCCTTGGGTTGGGCTATTTTTCTCTATCACACAAACCTGACTGCAGATCGAGGTTACAGAGAGAAGACGATAAATGGAATTTGTCATGCGTCTGGAATTGGTACAAAAGTAGGTGTGAGAAGGCATACCAGCAGCCAAGGAAAAACTTCAAGGTAATCAATCATACATTTGCTCAAAGGGTATGCAAGCTCCAAACCAAATGGTATTGATATTGTGGCTTCCCAGTTTGCAGGCGTGGTGACTGCACTATTTCTCTACAAGTTTAACTTTATTTTGCTAGTGATACAACCTGCATCTTTCCTGGGCCGGAAAGGTAGTCTATTTACATACAGATGACATTGTTGGACTTTGCAAAAATGTAAGATTTTTGCGATGCCTCTTACGTACTTCTGCAAGAGATAAAAATCACTTTAGCCCCTTTCCTTACCAGCGTATAGTAAAAATATGTCGGCAAGGTGCACGTCATATGACGTCCTCCCATTTTCGTGTCCCTTGTAATTCCAGCCTTCCATGATCGGGGTAAAGAGCCAGTGAAGTTGGCTCTTTACCACGTGACCGGCTGTGTCCTATCACAGCCAGTCACTTCCGACAATAACAATCTGGGCAAAATAGGAGTCTGATAGGAGATTATTAAATAAAAAGGGGGGGTTCTGATCCCAGTTTCTCAGTAGTAGATGTTGTGGTGTTATAGGGGTTCGCTCCATTGAGCAAACAGCGCTACTGAGGCTGAAGATGTCCCTCCTGAGACGCCTTATTGAAAGAGCAAGCGAAGAAGCAGGGGAAGATTTGATAAGAAGATGCCTGGACCTACCTAGGACTTTGGGTCAAGCCTTCTTGCCCAGCGTGTCCGCTTCCGGTTCCATCACGGACCCAGCTCCCCTGGAAGTCTCTGCCGCCACAAGGGCCAAATGCATTGCTGAAGACCCGGAAGAGGGGGAGGTATGTCTCCCCTTGCAGGAAGAGGAGGAACCACCCACGGAAGAGGCTCCGGATCAGAGGTTGGCCCGGCATGTCACTTCCCTTGTGGTGAAGGGGCCGGCAAAGAGGCGACACTGAAGGTGTCAGCGATGCTCCCCATCTCAACCCCGCACCGTCTCTTCCCGAAGCGACGAGGGTCATCCCCAGTGTGGGGGTAGCACGACTGCGAGTGGAGTGGGGTGGGGGAGACAATCGCTAGAAGACGGAGCCCAGCTAGGAGGGTGCTGCCAGGTCAAGTAGCGCCAGAGGATGCCAGCATCACTGCAAGCAGATCGCAGCCGCCGTGCCAAGCCCCACAAGAGGATCATCAGCTGTCTGGCCTTTCTTCTGCTTTGCCTGGCACTGGTGAGTCTAATACTAATGTATTAGAACTATTTTCTTCTATTCTGGTTAAGACTGTTAGAGAACTCAATTCTGTTAGGGATAATGTTGATTCTTTGTTAACTCCCGTGTGTAGTAGTTCTGTTATTGTTCCATCAGACACAGCTGCTGTGAGGGAAAATGTGGCCATGGTCTGGGCTTTATCTAAAGGCAAACATTTTAATGGTCAGCCCCATATGGTTTCACAGTCTTTTTCTCCAGCAAATGCTGTCACAGCAACCAAACAACAATATTCCAGAAATTGTTAGAAAAGAAAGTTTACCGTGTATTCTATCCCCGCTTGGTTCTCACTTATCTAACAGCATTAAAGATAAAATTTTGAGAGGCGAATTTGTAGAGCTTTAATCTGTACTTCCCTCGGCTAAAGAATTTATTCAGAAGCCCAGCAGGAGGAAGATCGAAGGCATGTGGCTAAATCCCTTAACATTTGGCTTCAGGCCTACTGTATCTTCACGAGTGTCCTGTGTGAGATACCCGGAGAACAGTCCAGGTCTCTTTCAACACTTGTACATTATACTGGAAGCGTCCAAAAGTTTTAGATGAGCAACTTGGTTTGCTTATGAGTCTTTTCATCAGCAAAATGGCAGTGCACCCGTCTTTACAGTGGGGCACTAAATATATTGGTTTATGACTAAACCTCATTCTGCCACAAAGACCCCAATTTCCCAGACAAGCTGCTCCTTCAAACACATTACACAAGTTACACAAAAGGGGTGAGTTTTAATTTCAACGAGAACCAGTGTCGGTGGCCTAACACCTGTAAGTCTCGACATGAATGTGCCTTTTGTGCAGGGACACACCCCATTAGCAAGTGTTTTAGGAAAATGTCAGCTGCAAACCATCAGGGCGGTAAGGAATCTTTTCAAAAAAGTGGAGCCTCCAGTGAAGCTTCACGTAATGCACCCATGGTTACAGGAGTTTCCAGACAAGAAGAAGGCTACTCTAATTTTTGACGGTTTCTTTTCAGGATTCATGTTACCCAGTTAAACTGTCAGGTTGCATCATTCACGATAATCTGAAATTCTATAGTTGGGTTAGAAGAAATAGTAGAGGAATAAATACTTAGTGAAATCCATTTAGGCAGGGTAGCAGTACCATTTAGGTCCCCTCCCCCCCTTCCGGATTTCAGGATCTCTCCATTGGGTATTGTCCCAAAAAAGGAGCCAAATTCATACAGGCTGATACATCATCTGTCTTTTCCAGTAGGTAACCCTCTGATTGACTAGATACAAGATGAACTCTCATCTGATCTTACGCCTCTTTTGAGGATGCCCTGGTCAAATAATTGGGTCCAGGTGCTTTGATGGATAAAGCAGCATTTAGACTTCTCCCAATCAACCCAAAATCCTTCAATTCGCTAGGTTTTCTCTTTAAAGCCCTCATACACACGGAGGTTTTTTGACGCCGGCGTTTTCTACAGCTCTTCATGTTAGTCAATGGCCCCATAAAAACGCTGACGTTTTTTGAGCTGTAGATGGCGTCGGCGTTAGTGAGCTCTAACTAGAACCCACGACCATCACGCTTTGAGGCTGTAAAGTTTTGGCATTTTTTGACACCGACGCCGCAAAATGCCAACTAATATTGTACCGGTGTTAACCAATGTTTTTTGACGCCGACGTTTTTAGGTTGAAAAATAGCAGAGGGATGATTCTTGTAAAAAAAAACGCTTATTGACGCCGACGCTCACTAACGCCGATGCATAACTCTGAAAAACGCCAATTTTTTTTCCTTGACGTCGGGCCCGACGTTTTGATTTTTTAAGAAACGTCCGTGTGTATGAGGCCTACAGGTCAATTTTGTTTTGACAGATGCCTTCAAATGGGCTGCTATTAATCATGTTTTTATTTTGAGTCTTTTGCATCATTCTTAGAGTGGGTAGTTTCTAGGCTTACGGGAGCATATTCACCGATATATTATCTAGATGACATCCTTTTCTTAGGGCCCCCAGAGGCTTCACTATGTATGGATTTATTGCAAACATTCTTTTCAGTTTGTGAGTCGTTTGGTGTCCCTCTGGTGCTGGAAAAGACAGTACATCCTTGCGTCTGTCTGGAATTTTGAGGGATCACGATAGATACATTGAACATGAATTTAGATTGCCCAGATTAAATATCATTAAACTCACTGTGTGTAATCACGCTGCTAATTAGGAAAAAGAAGGTTATGTTTTAAGAGGTACAATCATTATTAGGCCAGTTGGCATTCGCTACCCGAATAATGCCTATAGGGAGAATATTCTCTCGTAGGCTTTATTTGACAATAGCGGGTTTTAAGTCACCTTCAGCAAATGTCAGAATATCCCATGACATTAGGGAGGATTTCATGGTTTGGGTGAGGTTTCTAGATAAAGCGGTATGGCAGCAGGATTTTATGACAGATAAGGATTTCTGTTTACAAACTTATTCAGCAGGGTGCCTTGATTTTGCAGCAATTTGGAAAACGCATTGGTGCACGGAACCATGGGCCCCCTTCCTAGGTTTAAGATGATCAAAAAAAACTGTACTTTTTGGAGCTATTCCCAATAGTAGTGGCAGTTGAAGTTTGGGGTGTTTATTTTAAAAACAAAGGGATTTTATTCAGCACTGACAAGAGGTGTGATGTTTGCAATTAACTGCTTAACCTCCAAGTCTCCGCCAGTCATTGTGTTGCTGAGGCATTTAATATTCAAGTGTTTAAGTCTTACCATTTGGATCAAGGCCAGATATATTCCCAACAACACAAATGACTTCTCGGATGCTTTATCTCATTTCCAGATGGAGCAATATATAATCGCCCTGCTGCCAAACGCGTATCCGGTGGGTATGATCTGCCCAAGTATTTATTATGGAGCCTAATTTAATGCAGGTCATTATTAATGTGCAACATTCCATTGCCCATCCAGCATGGCGGGATATCAATCTGCTTGGTGGTTGTGATGCTCTTTTTCACAGGATTAGGGTGTCAAAAGGTTTGGTTCTGTTATTCTTGGACAACCTTTTCAGTAAGCAATATTCTTGGTCTCATGAGAATATAGTCTTCTCAGAAGTTTCATTTTTTTTTAAAGCTGTACAATCTTCATTCGCTGTTACTTTACGGTTAGAGTTCAGCGAACCCGAACTGTAAAGTTTGGGTTCATACCGGACATTAGGGTGTGCGTGTCCCGAACCCGAACATTTGATAATAAGCCTGGGTTCTGGAATTTATTCGCGCCTTTTGAATAGCTGCAGGGAAACAAGAGTCTTAGCAGGAGGCAGCATTTCAGCAACATGGTGGAACAGTATGTGGGCACACGCCTACACGTACTGACTGATGGGTCTGCCCCATTCAACTTCTGGGTCTCCAAATTGGGCACATGGCCTGAGCTTCCCCTTTATGCCTTGGAGGTGCTGGCCTGCCCTGCAGCCAGTGTATTGTCTGAACGTGTGTTTAGTAAGGCAGGGGGCGTTATCACAGACAAGCGCAGCCGCCTGTCCACAGCCAACGTGGACAAGCTAAAGTTTATTAAAAATGAACCAGGCATGTATCCCACAAGACTTGTCTGTACCTTGTGCAGAATAGACATTTAGACCGGACTCACACAGCCCATTGGTATCCTTAAGTGAATTTATTCTTTTTTTTTTTTCTAGAACATAAGTCTTTATTGGAATTTGTAACCGGAGAAACATAATAAACCATGGTACATTTTATATGGAAAAAGTGAACCCGTGCTAGAACATCTCTGGGTTTGTCTGTAGATAGTGATCTTTTTTTTTTTTTATGTCTCAATATTTTGGGGGCTACCCCAATTAGAAAAAAAAAAAAAAAAAAACAGTGTTGGCTACCTCCTCCTCCTCCACCGCCACGGTCACCGCCTACACCGCCACGGTCACCGCCTCCTCCACATCCTCCTCCATTTTTTATTTTTTTAAATGTGATTTTAAGTTATTTTCCTATCCACATTTGTTTGCAGGGCACTTGTCCTACTCTTTCCCCCATTTTGCTTTCTTTTGCAGCCCTCTAGCCCTTTCCAGGACTTTTTTTAGAGCCATTTTAGTGCCCAAAGTTCGGGTCACCATTGACTTCAATGGGATTCGGGGTCAAGTTATGTGCCGAACTCAAACTTTTTCGCGAAGTTTGGCCAAACCCGCCAAACCCGAACATCCAGGTGTCCGCTCAACTCTAATATGTATTATAGCAAAAAGTTTTAAAAAATGTTTTTTTTTAAAAAAATTGTCGCTCTTTGTTTATAGCACAAAAAAAAACACAAAAGTGTACAAATACCACCAAAAGAAAGCTCAATTTGTGGGGGAAAAAAGGACATTTTGTTTGGGTACAACGTCACACGACTGCGCAATTGTCAGCTAAAGCGACGCAGTGCCGAATCGCAAAAAGTGGACTGGTCATTAAGGCGGCAAATATATCCGGGGCTGAAGTGGTTAAATTAAATGTCAAGTCAAAGCCATTTTCCTAGTTTTGGATGGAGTGAGGAAAGATTAGTACTCCAGTCAGGGTCCCTGTTAGAGAGATAGCCCCTCATTTCCATTTCTTCTGACAACGGTTTCAATTGCTGCAATTTATAATTCTCATTAAATCTTATTTGGGTAGAAAGTAATCAATACACATATTGCATAGACTAGATCTCCATATGCAGTGACACTGAATCCTCCACATACATACTGTAGATCTGTAAAAACATAATAAAAAGGATATTAAACGCTTCGTTTTTGATAGACTCAATGGCATCGGGGGGAAACGCATAGGTGTGAATAGGCCTTAACAGTACAGCAATAAATCAGAAGCCTGATCTTGCTCAATGACATCATAAGGATTTTTTACACGGTAGAAAACCTTCTGCATGTAGCTCCCCCCACAGCCCCCCTTAAGCAGATACCTGAGCCAGATCTTGATCCAGCGATGTGCACTAGAGCTGAGGCTCTCTCAGCAGTCTCCCTCCTCATTGGCTCAGGTAAAGCAGTGGGAGCTGCTGTCAATCTCAGCTAGTGACGAGGCAGTGGGAGGCAGGGCTAAGCCCCATTCTGTGTAGGCTTGAAAGCGAGCACATGACTGCCCCCATAGCAAGCGACTTACTATGAGGGTACTCAACTGGGGGAGGAGCCAGGAGCGTCGGGGGATCCCGAGAAGAGGAGGATTTTGGCTGCTCTGTGCAAAACGATTGCACAGAGCAGGTAAGTGTAGCAGAGGGATAAAATCCTGCATTACTTACACAGCCTGCTACAGCCAAAGAGGGATTTGCCTCCCCCTCCCTCAGGAATTTACCAATTCACACACACTTGTTTGTGCAGCCTGACTTGCTCTGGCTGCTGTTTGTTGATTGGAGCTTGAAGTCAGCCAGCTTAGGAGGAGCCTCAAGCAGCAGAACTGTATTCTGGGAAATGGAATTTGAAGTGCTGGGATTCCTATTAGACTGATTGGTATCCGGACTACAAATCCCTATAATAGTCCCACAGGACTCTAGAGGGGGTAACTGGGACAAAAAGATATTACAAAGGGGTTAAATGAGATATGCTCATACAAACCCTTTCTATGAGTGTACTGCTTCACTTTTGAATGGTCCAATCTGGTCCTTGTCAATATACACACTAGGATTGTTTAATGTGCTTGTAAATATGGTTATTTAGTGTATATTTGGTATACGTAATAGATTGTACTCATTATGTGTATTGGCACTTCAGGGACGGAGCGCTAGTCCTTCCACTATGCCGACTGTCCACTTGATGGCGTTGTTCCTAGCCTCCATCTCTCCCTGTCCCCCCTAGGACATAGGAGTCAGGCGGCAGGAGTAGGGGTGTGCGGGCTGAAAGCGCCGTACATTCCTGACCCTCATTGCCCGGCTCTTGAGCGGGCTGGCGGTTCCGGTACTGGCGGCACCCTCGGAGCATACCAGGGGACCTTGGTTGGCTCAGGGGTATCATCCCTGCCCTTGCCGGCGCTTTTATCCAGCGCATGCGCAAGTGGTAAGGAGTATGCCGGGTCGTTGAAGCGTCATGAGTGGGAGGTCCCACGAATATGACGTCACGGCCGGGACGTATATTTAAAATGGCGCCAATGTCCGAGCGGTACACACGCCCGTGTCGGACGAGCGCCGCTTCTATGACAGAGACTACCTGACCCAGATAACGTGGTAAGCATACGAACACTTTTAGGTACTTGGTTATTAAGTCATATATGTACCTTGTTCCCGTCTTTTATATCTCGGGTCCCCCCTTGGGAATTTTTGAGCTGAGGTCTTTCACGTCTATATTACAGGGAAACCCTAAAACGCAAGTTATATGGTCTAACACAATAAGAGTACCAGTACGGGAAGGGGACGAGATATTCTATGGATGTTATTCCCAATATATAATTCTCAGGTATATTTTCTGATTTAACCTTATTGTTGTCAGTCTACGGACTTTTTGAGCTGTATAGGTACTAACAGCATAGAGTGTATGTGCAAGGACATGCCCTAGTACTCCCTAGGAGAGTAGTGGAGGGGGCTGACACCTAGTGGGGAATGCATGTAGTACTATTCAATTTTATATTTATGTATTTTTTTACTGGTACAATGGCTTAGTTTTTACCACTATGCCCTAGAACGTGGCAGCACAACCTATATGTCCCCACACCCTTTATGCGACGGTGGAAACAGGCCGACAAGTGGTTGGACACCTGGGGTGCTCTGTCTTTTTAGTGCCAATTGAGTAAGTTATTAATATGGAATAGAAGTCTATGGAGCAAATTGTGAAGCTCATATATAATGTTCTAATAATGTTTGTAATTACAGATTGTTGATTTTATTGAAGATTAGCTACATACACCCCAATCTTCTGAGGAAGCATTCTTTGTAAACGTGAAACATGTTAAGAGGGAGTCCTATCGCATGACCGTGGGTTCCAACTGTCGAAATACACGTACCAGCTGTGTACCCAGGAAACCTGAATACACCATTTTATTAATAATGGAAGCTCTGCCCTATGAAATTGATTATACTCTCTCTACTATGGTTATAATGCTTGGTATTCTAAAGCCACTGTGAGATACTGGGTTATTTAGTCTTCATTGCGTATATCTACAGATAGTTGGACCCACCATCATGTAGGATTTCAGGGGGAGTATTCTCTGGAAGATGTTTTGAGTTTTATTTTTATGGAAGATTTTAATGACAATTAAATAAAATTGACTTACACTTCCGGTTCGGCGCCTCATGGAGTAGCTGCCTTCTCAGCTAGCTCCCACGAATCCTCCAGAAATCTGCATATAAAAGCCAGCAGCGGAGGCAGCCGACCCTACAAGCCCTCCCAGAAGCTCCCCCAGACCTAGACCAGCACCCCAGGTCCCAGGATGGACAAATATTTGGAGAAATCGGCACAACGCCCACCCGCTCCGGCGCGGCCAGAAATCGAGCCCCCGGCTTCGGCCTATACTTCCGCGGCCTCAGCACACGCCGGAACGGCCGGTCCTGGGACACAACTTGGACCACAGGGGGATGCTGCCAGAACACCCAATGGGACACAAGGCGACTTGGGGATGGAGATAAGCGCCCCCTCACAACCCGCTCCCCCCCCGGTAGGGGAATGCGACACAGAGCGCATTGCACGCGCTGTAGCCGCCATCTTACTACCCTCTATGGAAAGCACAGTGCACAAGGCCATTCAGGACAGCCTAGCTCATGTGCACAGGGAACTAAAGGACCATGCAGGAAGACTCAATGAGGCAGAGCACCGCATATCCAACATTGAAGACGAAATATATCAAATGCAGGGAAATGAACAATCCCTGGACAAGTCCAATCAACTGTTGATGCAAAGGATCGAAGATCTTGAAAATCGCTCCAGACGCAACAACCTGCGATTTGTGGGCATCCCGGAATCGCTTCTACCCCAACACCTAGCGGACTTCTGCTCCAAGCGAATCCCGGAGGCGCTGGGACTCCCGGCCCCTGCAACCGTCGAGAGGGCCCACCGCTTAGGCCCTCCCAAGCCCGAGAGGTCTGCATCACGTCCCATAATAGCGAGATATCTTAACTACGCAGACAAGGCACTAATACTACAAAAATTCAGACAATCCAGATCCTTGGAAATCGACGGGCTCAAAATCCTCATATTCGCAGACTATTCTGTAGAAGTGTCAAAAAAGAGGAAAGCCTTCCAACCTATCTGCTCACAACTTTACCAAAGGCATATCAAATTCACCTTGGCCTACCCAGCAGTCCTCCGCTTCCAGGCTCCCAACGGGGACCAGCTAACCTTCCAAGACCCGGCAGCAGCGGACCAATATCTTCGCTCCCACCGCTCTCACCCTCCCTCGGGCATGACACAGGCCCCACCACAGGGCACCCGGCCTCTGGATCAAGGAAGCCCCCGCAAGGACTCCCCTAAACGCCCAAAGATCACAGACGCCTCCACATCCAGACACCGCTAACTGGAACTTGGAACCGCCTCGCAGGGGAAACAATCCCTGATCCCAAGTGCCTCACCCGATATCTGACTGTTAACGCTGCCCACGCAGCCACTAACCGCTACGCCAGGTAGTATGATCTCACAAAATGCCCCTCTAAGGGTGATATGCTGTCTTTGTATGCAAATGTATTCATTTACACTGTTTTCAATCGCACAGAGTACCCTGTAATTCCGTATGAGTTGACCGCAGGCGCCCTCTCCACCCCCTACCTCCATCTCTCCCCCAAAACTGGGGTCAAAAATTTCCCTTGCCCACTCCTCCGCTCAGGGTTAGCACGCCCCGCAGCAGGGCAATACCACATTGGAGGAATTCAAGGGGAGACGGCACAAGCAGTTTACCCATGCGGAAAAAAGAGAAAATGATGTTGATTTTGGTTCTCAGTTTACAATTCCTATCTTTCTGCCCTTCCCCCCTCCCCCCCCATCCGCCACCACTACATCTTGCCAACCCATCAGCCCTACCCCACCACACATGCCATGGTTCGGGTACAGCGACCCACCCCTCACACAAACCCCCCATAACGTACACAATGGGGAATACTGCTGCATTACGTTATGTAACACCCAATAACCCGAAACCCCCCCCATGAGAATAGTAACATGGAATGTTAAAGGACTACGGTCCCCCCACAAAAGGTTAAAAATACTGCGCCACCTTAAACGGATTAAAGCTGAGGTCGCCCTACTGCAAGAAACCCACCTTGCCCCAACAGATTTTGAACGCATGCGCAAATTGTGGGTCGGTTCGGTAATTGGATCCGGAACTTCCTCCCGGAAGGCAGGGGTTATGATCCTCTTCCACAAAAACCTGTCCCACAAAATACTCTCGGTAGAGTCAGACGACCAGGGTCGAATGATCTCCACACGCGTACAAGTCGAGAACACCACCCTTCAAATAACAAATGTTTATGCACCAAACAACCCCAACAAGGAATTCTTTAGTGCCATGTCCAAGGCCCTACTGAAATGGCCAGACCTACCACTTATAGCTGGGGGAGACCTAAATAGCGTAATGGACATCCTAGAAGATAAATCGGCCAAAAAACGCCTAAAACTAGCAGCACCCAGCTCCGCCCCCACTCCCCTCGCATCCACCATCACCTCCATGGGTCTAATTGACATGTGGAGACTCAACCACCCAATCGAGCACGAATACACGTTCTTTTCGCATCCCCACAACACGCTGTCGAGGATAGATTATCTCTTCTGTACTGACACCCTAACACCAAAGATACAAGCAACAGAAATACACGAGTTGGTCATCTCTGACCACGCCCCGGTATCAGCGGACCTCCTTCTTACCAACCCCAGCAAAGGCCCAAACCTATGGAGATTCCCCCCTTTCCTTCACAACAATAAAGACTTCCAGTCCTTCTTAGAAAACGCTTGGGATGAATATTCCCTCCATAACTCCCCCCACATGGACAACCCAACCTTGTTCTGGGAGGCTGCCAAAGCGTATCTCAGGGGACGAGTAATCTCCTACACGTCGTCCTATAAGAAGCACGCAATGGCACAATATAAGGAAACCAGTCTTAAACTTAGAAACGCGCAGCGAGCCCTTTTTAACTCACACACCCCTGACAATCGGTCCATTTGGCTTAGCGCCAAACACGCGTTCGAAGCCTGGGCAGACAAGGTGGAGCTCATCAAGAGATCCTGCCAGGAAGCAACCCTTCACAAATTCGGTAATAAAGCGGGCAAACTGCTAGCTAGGCTATGCAAGGGCCCTCATAAACCAACCCATATCTCTTCCCTACGTGACACCTCTGGGAACCTAAAAACTAAACCAGAAGAACTCAGTCATATTATGCTTAACTTTTACTCCGCCTTGTATGCCCCGGGCCCTATGAATAATGAAACGGCCCTCTCCTTCCTCGATAAAGTAAGCTTACCCAGAATTTCCTCGTCCCAGCTGGAGTCACTGAGTTCCCCCATTACGATCCAGGAAATACATGACACCATCAGACACCTGACACCCTCCAAAGCCCCTGGACCAGATGGCTTCACGGGTGAATTCTTCAAAATGCTCCAAAGCAAGATAACACCTTCCCTCCAGGCGGTCTATTCCCGAGTATGGGAGGGTGGCTCCTACCCTCCTACCAGCAATCAGGCAATTGTTAAGCTCCTCGAAAAGAAAGGTAAAGACCCTACTGATCCCGGTTCCTATAGACCCATCTCCCTACTTAACATCGACACAAAAATCCTATCAAAAATCGTAGCCAAAAGACTAGCCCTAATAATTCCCCACATCATTGACCCGGCCCAATCGGGTTTCGTTAAAGAGTATCCCAGGCCCCGTATGTTCCGCCTCATTTTCAATTCGTATTA
>BLSH010227641.1:170567-181619 GCA_018402905.1 Glandirana rugosa | reverse complement strand
CTGGTCAGGAATCACACCCCCAGTTCACTCCTCCTGGTTAACTAGTCGAGAAATAGGGTCACCGGTTTATAGTCATTATCCCCCAGAAAACCTTCCTACTCCTCCAACTGAAAGAACTATATTCGCTACTGGACTAGGGTCTTCCAACTTTACATTCACGTCAGGGTCTTCGCTACCCAATTCCACCCAGCGACCACTGGCGTCACCCCCGTCCTCTTTCGAAAAACTAAACTCAACAGTACATCTTTCCCTTACATCCGGGACACATTCTAAAAGTCGACCCAAAGGTCAACCTCCTCATCCTTCCAAAAGACCCCCTATTACTGATATTTGGCCACTGGGATAAAGAGCTGATCAATTGGTCCTCCTCACTTGACCCCCACACTAAGGACTGGTCACTAACATGTCTTCTACTTGCGAGACGAGCCATACTTAAGACCTGGACATCTCACACCGGCCCATCAATCTCCCAGGTGGAGGGAGATCTCATTGCCCTATTGCACAAGGACAAGTTCAACACCGACTTCGACCTGACTCGCCCAACGAACGCCTTTATAAACAAATGGGGCCCGTTCATGTCAACTATTCTTCCCTCGGTGGACTTCAGAGGCTCAGGAGAACCTTTCCTCTACTTTGGAGGCTACAACTCCCACTATCTGCAAGATGATATCCCCTGACCCCTCAATCAATACCTCTCATAGAAGGGGCGCACCTTCAAAACCTGGCATGTACCTACCTTCGGCATCCTGATAATGACACTCTCTCGGACTGAGTATTGTTATACCAAGTTCCTGCTGCCAAGGCCTAGTATGCTTCCTTGGCTAAGTAGCCCGGTGGCACCCTCCCCTTCCCCCCCCCCCCTGGTTACACTCCTTGTTTGGACTAGATCATTACTGTGTTGCTGGAAATATACTTTACATCTCACACTACTTGTACCCTCCTCACAGTCGCCACTAGCAGGTTGCAAGAGCGCATTCAGAGTTACCCAAGCTTTATGTATGTACTCGACCACTACTAGTCATGTAAACATAACCTGTGTAAACAAGGCAATCTCTGCTATATTTTGTAGTGTTTGTATCTGGTCCTCTTTATCAATAAAGTCTATTGAAAAAAAAAAAAAAAATTGACTTACTTATTTTGACTCCTCTGGGGTTCTTTCTACGGTACCATTAAAGTCCCAGGTGCTACTATAAAAATTTATATCGTAGAAATCCCTATATGCTGGCTGAAGGAAGGAGGTTAACAGGAAAGGGGGAGAAGCAGCCTCGTGTCTGGAGGGAAGGAGAAGGCTCCAGAGAACTGTGTGTGTGAGAGAGCATCCCACAGTCTGCCAGGAGATCAACTTACCCATGCATTGATCGTGGTGGTGATCGTTGCAATTAAAGCCAGAAGAGTTGCTGGAGAGGCGGATCCCACAGAGGCTGATTGGGCTGGAGTGTCAGTCGGACGCTCGCCCTGTTGTAGCAGTGACAGCGCGGTTGTCGCCCACAAGAACTCAGGAGGTGTGAGCCCAAGAGAACACCTGACTAAGTCAGTGACTATGACTGAGTGTTAACTTGAATACATGTGACAGCAGTGTGTTGAAGAAGTGCATCAGTCCCTGATATTACTTCACGGGGACAGATCCTATGTTCTCTGCTCTATTCATCCGTTTCTCTGGATTACAAACGAGTTGATTCAGATTACATGCTTTCAGGGACCCTCCTAAACGAAGACTCATAAGTGCACCAACTAAAGACCAGGTGCAGAGCTCTGCTAGGGACTGAGAGACTATTGTGTTAAGCTTGGGTTGTAGTATCTCAATGCAATTCTTTAAAGCACATTCCTGACATTGGGAGACAATCTAACCCTCTTCCCAGGGAGTCCCCCCCCATTGGCAGGGAAGGTGTGATATCTCATTGGATCACCTGTTTCACCGAGACAGTTATAATTATGCATATTTGTGCCAACTCCTCTAATTGTTGAATGTCGAACTTCATTGCAGATGTTATTACTTTGTTTTTAACAGTTTATACAGTAAACACCGATTTGAATAATTGCATTTTAGACTCAGTGTTGATTACTACAGTATCGCTCCATAGTGGAATCCGCTGTGCCAGAGGCGTTGAGTTTGTTTAAAGGGTTGTACTGTCAGAGTAGTAAATTATATCATCAAATTCAGCCGGTCCCACGGGGGTAAGCGCTACATCAGTATAACAGGTTTGTTGCTTTTTAAACAATAAAAACTGTACCTTTATAATCACATTAAAAGAAACCTGGACAATATCCAGTACTCTGCTTATACTTGTAATTTGCTTGTCTGTTTTGTCTTTAATAATTGTATAAATAAAGGAAAAAAAGAAACCCATCCTTTCTTCAATGCCTAGAAGGCGCCTGACCTGGAAGAAGAACGTCCTCTGACCCCCATGTCATTGCCGAGTCCTGTAGTGGTCCAGTGGTCAGGGGATGGAAACACTTCAAGCTGCAGCAGACTAAGGCATCCGACGCTCACTGAAGTGCAGAATGCCGAAGAAAGTGATGGAGACTCCAGCTCTTGAATGTAGGTGTGTGTAAGACCAAATGGTTGGTGGGTGTTTACCTTGCCATTTAAGGTGGTGGCTTTTGTATTGCTTCTTATTTCATTCATTGGAGCTATGTTTTTTCATTGATTGGTCTATGGTTCATAACATTCTGCAGATTTTATCCGAATGTGGTCATCAAAACCGCCCATGGCGTAGATCCGGTTTTGCACGACTGCCGTGCTTACACTACAGCGTTTGTCAGTCATTGGAAACGCTAGTTGCCAGATCTTCTTGACTGAGTCAAGCCATCTTATGCTGTTTAAATAATTAATGCCGTTAAACCCTCCAACCAGGTACACACAACCTATTAGGTAGGCCATGGGGCTTTCCATATCATTAGTGATGTCAACCCAGCGCTCGGCTCTATGTGTGCACACGCCTACACGTACTGACTGATGGGTCTGCCCCATTCAACTTCTGGGTCTCCAAATTGGCCACATGGCCTGAGCTTGCCCTTTATGCCTTGGAGGTGATGGCTGCCCTGCAGCCAATGTATTATCTGAACGTGTGTTTAGCACAGCGGGGGGCGTTATCACAGACAAGCGCAGCCGCCTGTACACAGCCAACGTGGACAAGCTAACGTTTATTAAAATGAACCAGGCATGGATCCCACAAGACTTGTCTGTACCTTGTGTGGAATAGACATTTATACCGGCCTCACACAGCCATTGGTACACTTAAGTGAACTTATTCTTTTTTTTTTTTTTTTTTTTTTAATATGTTTCAATATTTTGGGGTCTACCCCTATTAGAAATAAAAAAACAACCAAAAAAAAAAAACTGTGTTGGCTACCTCCTCCTCCTCTGCCGCCACGGTCACCGCCTCCTCAACCTCCTACTCCAAAACCACCCCTTGCTTCCTTTTGCAGCCTTCTAGCCCTTTCCATGACTTTTTTAGAGCCATTTTAGTGCCCAAAAGTTCGGGTCACCATTTACTTCAATGGGGTTTGGGGTCAAGCTCGGGGCAGAACTTTTTCGCGAAGTTCGGCCGAACCCAAAACATCCAGGTGTCCACTCAACTCTATTTGTAACCTATCAGTTCTGTCTGTGAAAGATCCTCAACTTTTTCAGCATTGTACATTTTTTTAAGAACATCACCGATGATATACAAGAGGATAATGAAGCTCATATCCTGTGAGAATGTCGGTAAAAGGTAAAAAAAAAAAAGGAAGATCAAGGAGTTATATAAGTAGCTTGTTTTACTCTGCAAGATAAGGCGAGGGTCATGGTGACCAGTAAGATCTGGGCTCTTGGAGAAGAGATTATTTCTTATCGGCCTAAGCTCGTTAGTCCCGCAGCAGTCAGGCTCGGAAAGCCCCTCAAGGCAGGGGTAACTCCTGTAGTTTGCTATTACATTCAATATCATCATGACTCCTTGTATTGGAAGTTCCATTTGCAAGCACTCCTCTTCAGCGCTAGGCAGCGAGGTGACACAAGGAATGATGATACCCTTTCTCTTCGCTGTGTCTACAGACCCGGAAGCGTCAATCAACCAACTCGGTAAGCAATATGGCATTCCATTAGAGGTTGAGGCATTGTCTGTCAGACACGACATCCTGGTCAGTCCAACGCCAAATGAAAGGAGTCTTAATAGCGATAATGGACTATTTGATTGGGGTCAGGGACATTGAGCTATTTATGGATTGCGACCATGCTTGGAACACCAAATAGATAGAGGAGTTTGGTTATACGACAGTAATTTCCTACATCATCATGATCACCAGCAAGGCCGACACGGCGCTCGGCGCCGCATGGAGGCCACGGACGGATCTTACACCGTACAGAAGCCCTGGTTTTTAAGCAAAACAGCCACAGAGCAGGTCAGCCACTGTATCCGGAATCATATGGTCATTCGAAGAGCAATTGTGACGCTGATAGTTGCAGTCGATACCTCAGGCAACACGACATCTAATCTAAACTCCTCCATGACTCACGCTGGAACCTACCTCAAAATGACAGGAATGACAGGGTTCCAGATCGTCTGCCAATACGTAGTGGGGATCAGGTCACCAATTCTTGCCATGTCGGCTTATCGCGCACAAGTCAAGGCCTTTGTGAACTTAATGGAAATTTACAAGGAACATGGGTCAGATGCCCCTTTCATCAAGTTTTTAGGCCTCGCAGCAGCTCCCAGATTTAATCTTAATAATTTCGAGGCTCTATATGCCTATACTGTCGGTTATGCCTCAATACATACCCCAACTAAACCCTTATCAATCTGCTCTTATATTTTTCTGCGCCAACACTGCAGTACATCCTTAATCCAAAATATAATCAATTACGTCCCCCCCCCCCACCTCAGGTTGAGGATGTGGCCAGACTCTTATATTATATGAATCCAGAATGTGTAAACCTAAATTTTGTGACGAACATAGGAAAAGTTAATACATTTTTTTAATGCTCTAAAATGTTTCCTCAAGAACCAGACCATAAGTAACTATCTAAAGCATGTGCGATGCTTTGTAACCTAACAGTTAAGGGGGACTAATCTGCCTTCTTCAACTTTTTCAGCATTGTACATTTTTTAAGAACATTACCGATGATATACAAAAGAGGATAATGAAGCTCATATCCTGTGAGAATGTCGGTAAAAGGTTAAAAAAAAAAAGGAAGATCAAGGAATTATACAAGTACCTTGTTTTCCTCTGCAAGATAAAGATAAGGCGAGGGTCATGGCGACCAGTAAGATCTGGGCTATTGAAGAGATTATTTCTTATCGGCCTAAGCTCGTTAGTCCCGCAGCAGTCAGGCTCGGAAAGCACCTCAAGTCAGGGATAACTTCTGTAGTTTGCTATTACATTCGATATCATGACTCCTTGTATTGGAAGTTACATTTGCAAGCACTGGAAGCACTCCTCTTCAATCCAGCGCTCGGCAGCAAGGTGACACAAGGAATGATGATATCCTTTCTCTTCGCTGTGTCTACAGACCCGGAAGCTTCAATCAACCAACTCAGTAAGCAATATGGCATTCCATTAGAGGTTGAGGCATTGTCTGTCAGACACAACATCCTGGTCAGTCCAACACCAAATGGAAGGAATCTAATAGCTATAATGGACTCTTTGATTGGGGTTAGGGACATTGAACAATTCATGGATCGTGACCATGCTTGGAACACAGAATATATAGAGGAAATAAGTTATATGACAGTAATTTCCCACATCCTCATGATCGCCAGCAAGGCCGTCACGGGACCCAGCTCTTGCATTGAGGGTGCCCGGCGCCGCATGGAGGCCATGGACGGATCTTACACCATACAGAAGCCCTGGTTTTTAACCAAAACAGCCGCAGAGCAGGTCAGCCACTGTATCCGGAATCATATGGTCATTCAAAGAGCAATTGTGCCGTTGATAGTGCAGGCAACACGACATCTAATCTAAACTCCTCCATGACTCACGCTGGAACCTACCTCAAAATGACAGGAATGACAGGGTTCCAGATCGTCTGCCAATACGTCGTGGGGATCAGGTCACCAATTCTTGCCGTGTCGGCTTATCGCGCACAAGTCAAGGCCTTTGTGAACTTAATGGAAATTTACAAGGAACATGGGTCAGATGCCCCTTTCATCAAGTTTTTAGGCCTCCCTGCAGCTCCCAGATTTAATAGAATAATTTTGAGGCTCTGTATCCCTTTCCTTTCGGTTATGCCTCAATACATGCCCCAACTAAACCCTTATCAATCTGCTCTTATATTTTTCTGTGCCAACACTGCAGTACACACTTGATCCAATATATAATCAATTATATCGTCGTCATCGTCCCCTCCTCAGGTTGAAGACGTGGCCAGACTCTTATAGTGTATGAATCCAGAATGTGTAAACATAAAATTTTGTGACGAACAGAGGAAATGTTATTATATTTTTTAATGCTCTAAAATGTTTCCTCAAGAATCAGGCCATAAGTAACTAGCTAAAGCATGTGCAACGCTTTTTTTAAGAACATCATCGATGATATACATGTGTGAAAGATTACTCCAACTTTGTCATTTCTTGGAGCTTCCTACAATGCTATACCTTTCACATCAATTACAGGTTAAAAACCGTAATGACTGCCTCTAAAACTCCAACCGAATGCCACATGCTGCTGGGAGGAAGCAATCAGGAAAGCCCAAAATAAAGAGAATTTGGATTTGAGCACAAAGTGTGAAGTTCTCTATTGCCTGGAAGCAGTGTTTGTGCTGCAACATTTGCAGAGACGAGGGGTGGTTAAGAACATGACAGTGAGTAAAAATGTTCATAATTTGTGACTGCAAAAGAGGTCTATGCACGTTCTCTTTATGTTGTACTCCTAGGTGTACGAGTGGGAGAAGAGAGGGCACCACCGATATGTCACTTCCAAAAACACGGCCTCTTTTGCAGTCATTGGAGTTCAGCTACATAAGACAGCCACTCACCAAGTAGCAGCGTTCGCCTTGACAAAACAAGAGGAAATGGGAATATGCTAAACAGGGTTTGGAGAGATGTAAAATAAAGTTGGCGTACGGATTTATTTTTTTTATCAGTGGTTTAAAGTATACTTTGAGCAGGTAAGGCCAACCTTGCTGAAAGAAAACTCTCAGGAGAAGGAATCATTTTTACATCGTCTGGGCAGAGAATTTACAATGTGCTAAATGACTTACGGAGATATCACGAGAGGTAATTTAGGAGTGATTTTGTGTCAGTGTTATATGGTATATCCCTGTATGTTGCAGTCGTTTAGGTGCCTATCCAAGTACTTTTTTATATTATCTATGCTCCCTGCTGAAACCACTGCTTTGGGATGAGTTCCACATCCTCACTGCTCTTACCGCACAGAACCCTCTATGCCCATAGGAACTTCCTAAGGTTTCTGTGGCACCGTGACAACAACATAGACAATGAAGTAATTGAATACCGCATGAAGGTACATGTCTTCGGAAACAGTCCCTCACCTGCTGTTGCAACATATGGTCTACGTAGGACTGCCCTTGATGGAGAAAGGGAGTATGGTGCAGATGCTCGACACTTCGTTGAGAGAGACATTTACGTGGATGATGGACTCAAATCCTTACCTACAGATAAAAGAAGCCATAGACCTGCTCCAAAGGACTCAAGGTGGATTGCCTCAAACAGTGCTGCTGTGATCAAAGCCTTTCAGCCTGGTGATCATGCCACAGGCTTTAAAGATTTAAGTCTGGGAATGGACACGCCTCCTGTCCAGAGAAGTCTGGGCTTACATCAATTATGGGAGAAGAGAGTGCACCACCGATATGTCACTTCCAAAAACACGGCCTCTTTTGCAGTCATTGGGGTTCAGCTACATAAGACAGCCACTCACCAAGTAGCAGTGTTTGCCTTGACAGAACAAGAGGAAATGGTAATATGCTAACCAGGGTTTGGAGAGATGTAAAATAAAGTTGGCGTACAGATTTATTAATTTTTTTTCTATCAGTGGTTCAAAGTATACTTTGAGCAGGTAAGGCCAGAGATATCACGAGAGGTAATTTAGGAGTGATTTTGTGTCAATGTTATATGGTATATTAGTTGTTTAGGTGCCTATCCAAGTAGTTTTTTAAGACTTCATCACCTGCAACCCTACACACGTAGTGTACCTATTGTGGTGCCTGTGTGGTTTGTGCTACGTACGTACGTAAATGCAACTTAAAGTGCGTATAGGAAAGCATCTAACTAATATAAAAATGGATATAAGGATCACAGTGTGCCAATGCACTTCAGGTTAAAACATAATAGGGATCCTTCAATTTTACGGTTCTGTGGTATTGAAGTTAGTTTACCCTCTGTGAGAGGTTCCAATAGGGTCAGGGATCTCTCACAGAGGGAAACATATTGGATATATCTTATGAAAAATAGTCCCCTTTAAATACCATCAACCGATTTTTTCAGTTATAGTTCACTATAGAGGCTATCAATTTAGAACGGCAGTGTGTTTGTAGCATGATTATATGAACACACTGACAAGTGATCCTCATCTATAAAGGTGGGAAATCGCATAGTATATACTCTGGATCAGAAGTTGAGGGAAAAGCAGCAGCCGATCGTGAGGGAGTAGAACTTATCCCTAGTCTGAATGGATTGATAGGGTTAAAACATAGAGCTAATCACAATACTATCCTATATAGATATGCTATATTTAGAGAAACAGCATATGGATTAAGCACTATGTATACTGCAGATTGTAAGCGTTCATGCCGTCCTTCCTCTGACACGACACCAATAAGAATAATGGGAGTCTCCCTTTAAATTTAGGCACACAGAGGAGGGTGGGTATATAGAGTTAGCCGTGTGTCCATACAGCCAATCACCAGTGGAAGTCCAGCAAGGACGAAACGCGTTGTGATTGGCTGATACGGCAACTCGCATCAACATGCTCCCCGCTGGACGGAGGAGAGTGAGAGGAGGACAGGGCTGGAGACGGAGCCTGGGACAGTCCGAGGACAGGTGGCGTCTACACGCATAATATTCGTGTATTTTGGCTGGAATGTCTGGTAAGAGTCCACCTTCATAAGAGGGTTCCTTATTTTTAACATGGATTGTTTGAAAGTGTTTTTTTTTTTTTTTTTATCTTTATTTATGGTATGCAATGAAACATACAGCATGACATGACCAGTCTCCTTTACACAAGTCAGCATACAAACATAAAACCTTTGCAGTGTATATATATGAGTCATAAAGGCAGCGGGAGATTAGGGAAGTTAACAAGTGGCTGAGGAGCTGGTGTAGAAAGGAGGCTTTTGGGTTCCTGGAGAACTGGGCCGATTACTCAAATCGGTTACGAGCTCTATAGAAAGGATGGGCTGCACCTAAATGGGGAAGGTGCAGACCGGCTGGGAATGAGGATGGCCGAAAAGTTAGAGGGGCTTTTAAACTAGGCAATGAGGGTCCAGACTTAGAAATAGCCAGAGTGGAACTCAGTTCAGGGGGTACTGTTGGTGGGAGGAGTGATAGGCTGAATAAAGAAGTTCAATCCAAGGCAAGTAGCGTAACATTTTCGATATGCAAAAGAGGATTACCCAACAGGGGAACAGTAGGTGTCCAGACAAAACTCCGTGGCTTGTTCACTAATGCCAGGAGTCTGGCAGACAAGATGGGAGAACTAGAGTTGCTACTGTACGAGGAGGAATTAGACTTTGTGGGAATTTCGGAGACTTGGTTCAACAGCTCTCATGATTGGCTGGCTACCATTCAGGGGTATTCCCTATATCGCAGGGATAGGGAGGGCAAAAAAGGGGGAGGGGTATGTCTGTATATAAAAAATGACATAAGAATAAATGTGAGGGATGACATTAGTAGTGGATCCGGGGAGGAAGATGAAGCCTTATGGCTAGAGCTACAAAGGGAGGATAGCAGGGGGAAAGTATTACTGGGAATATGCTATAGGCCCCCAAATCAGAGGGAGGAGGGGGAGGCGGACCTCATATCGCAAATAGTGGCTAGGATGTGAAGTGTTGTTATAATGGGGGATTTTAATTACCCAGATATTGACTGGGAGGAAGGTACTGCATGTTCAGCGAAGGCTCGCCATTTCCTTAATGTCTTGCAGGACAATTTCATGGGTCAGATGGTAAATGCACCAACAAGAGAAAAAGCATTATTAGACCTTCTGATCACTAACAACACAGACCTGATCACAGACGTGGAAGTAAGGGGCAATCTAGGAACTAGCGATCACAGGACATTTAGTTTCATTATAAATTACACAAATAAGAAAAATAAGGGGAATACAAACACGCTGAATTATAAGAGAGCCAACTTCCATAAACTACACTCTATGCTGGAAGATATTAGCTGAGATAAAATTCTAGGAACAATGAATGCGGAGGAGAAATTGGAGTGCTTCAAGAACACACTAAACAAAGGTATTAGCCAGTGTATCCCAACGGGGAATACATTTAAAAGGGCTAACCAAAGACCAGGATGGCTTAATGCTGATGTAAGGGCACACATAAAAGCAAAGGAGAAGGCCTTCAAAAAAATACAAGACTGAGGGGACCATATCAGATTTTCATATCTATAAAACACGCAATAAGGGATGCAAAGGGGCAATCAGAGCAACTAAGATAGAACATGAAAGACACATAGCAGAGGAGAGTAAAAGGAATCCCAAGAAATTCTTTAAGTACATAAACCGTAAGAGAGGGAGGTCAGATCATGTTGGCCCCATAAAGAATGATGAAGGTAATCTGGTTGCAAAAGATGGAGAAATGGCAAAGGTGTTAAACTCATTTTTCTCCTCAGTATTCACGAAGGAAACCGGGGGCTCAATTATTCAGAACTACAATGCTGATCCTCACGGCACGTCACAGGAAACACCCTACCCTCATGGCTGACTGAGGATAAAATCAGAAATAGGCTTGAAAAACTGAACACAAATAAGTCACCGGGACCAGATGGCTTACACCCGAGGGTCCTTAAGGAACTTAGCCAAGTTATTTCCAGACCCTTGTACCTAATCTTTAAGAGCAGTTTTCTGACTGGTATGATACCAGCTGATTAGAAGAAGAGAATGCCAAATACA
>BLSH010227641.1:119051-132110 GCA_018402905.1 Glandirana rugosa | reverse complement strand
ACTCTCTTGGGGGGGGGTTTTTTTTCAGTCAGTGGTCTCTTGAGTTTACTTGGTAAGAATAAAAACAACATTCACGCCCTTTACAAGATCAGTCATTCTTATGAAATTCCCTTAAATGTGCCCTCACAAGTATCACGCCCTTTACAAAATGACCCCTTTATTGTGTATGTCACTCCCTTTTCTCATAAACTGGGGGACGACTAAAACATGTAAACGAGTGACTGTATCTTTACTAGTCAGATATTAAAATTACCATCCAAATAATATTGTCACTCTCCGTCTTATTTTTTGAAATGCGTTTTTCTGGATATTTTTGTTATTATTCTGCCTCTCACTGTTATAATAAACCTACCATTAAAATTATAGACTGATCATTTCTATGTCAGTGAGCAAATGTACAAAATCAGCAGGGGGTCAAATACTCTTTTCCCTCACTGTATGTGTTATTTCCCCAGTAAAACATTTCCCGCACTATGAACACTCCCGTGTAAATTCCCTTAAAGTATTCTTACTGACTAGAACATTTCCCGCACTTACAACAAAAATAAGAATGGTTCATTTGAGTTCTCTGGTGACTGACTTTTTTTTGGGGGGGGGTTCTCTCAGCAAAACATTTCCCGCACTATGAACATGAAAAGGGATGCTAACGAATTAAACTTTTGCCACACCAGACATAGATATGGAAATTCATCTTTGTGAATTCTATGATGCACAAGGTTTCTTTTTTCAGAAAAACTTTTCCCACACTCACATGAATAGGGACACTGAATTTTCTGTTATTTAAGGTCTTCTTTCCTCAGAAATACATTTCCCGCACTCTGAACATGAAAACGGACACTCATAAGCGTGATTTCATTATTATTAAATAAGGCATTTTCTGCACTCAGAACATGAATAGGGACCCTCGCCAGCATGAATTCTCTCTTAAAAAGGTCTTATTTTTGAATAAAACATTTCTCACACACAAAATATAATGCAATATCTCATTTGACTTCCATGATGTATAGTGTTACTTTCTCAGTAAAACATTTCACGCACTCTGAACATTCATTTTGGACACTCCTCAGTATGAATTCCCAAGGTCTTTTTTTCTGATTGGAACATTTCCCACACTTAGGACATGAATAGTCATTTGTGTTTTTTTTTTTTTTTTTTTCTTTTTGCTATCAGCAATACATTTCCCACACTCAGAACATAAATAAGGATGCTCCCTGTGTGAAATCCCTAAAAAAGTCTTCTTTATGAATAAAACATTTCCCGCACATGCAAAAGGGTGCTCAATTATGTGAGTTCTTTCCTGCACTCTGAAAATGAAAAGGACTCTGGTTTATAAGAAATCTCTTCTATGGAGATATAAATCTGTAGAACATCTTCCATCAGTGTAGACGGCTACAACAGAATCACTGATTTTGGCCAATGCCACCAAGGTGGAAAGGATGGTGCGGGACCCTAAGTAATGCTGCACCAGAGATCTCACTGGGCAGTTGTATTCCGCAGATGTGGATTGGTATTCCTTTGGTGATGGCAACTGGAGAATCTCCAGTCCTCGGCTCCACCAGTCTTTAGCTTGGACCAGAACTTGGAAGATCTCATTAAAAGTTCCTCCTGAGTAAAAATCCCCAAAAAATGTCTGCCGGTCAACGGAGACATTAGAAGTCATCCATTCCTTAGTGATATAAATGGGAGGAACTTAAGAAACTTAAACAAATTCCTCCATTCATATCCCAGTGATGTGTGATGGTCTACAAAGACACCAGACACAGGAGACACCTGGGAAAAAGGTTCAACCAACATCCTGACTGTGCTGCCCCCAAAATGACGTGTCTGATCATGGAGACTCATCTACAGACTGCTTCCAGGTTTTATTGCTAAACCTTACCTTAATCTGAGGTTAGAAAATTATTGGTTTCTCTGCAGAAGCGTGCCTAATTTTGCGCTCTATCTTTAGTAAATAAACCCCATTGCATTGGAAGCATTTCCCGCACACTGAACATAGTTTGTAAGCTCACCTAGGTGACTTCTATAAGGTATATTACAAATATTTTCTCAGAAAAAACATTTTCCATACACAGAACATGAATAGGGACGCTCATCAGTGTGAATTCTCTGGTGTATGGCAAGTTTAGTCTTCCAGAGCAAAAGTTTCTCGCACTCTGAACTTAGGGCACTCACCGAAGTGAATTCTCTAGTATTAAACATTTTCTTTCTGGATAAAACATTTCCCGCACTCTGCACATAAATAGGTAAGCTTGTCTGATATGTTTCTAATGTATATGTTATTTTCTAAATCAAGCATTTCCCGCACTCTGAACATGAATCGGAAAGCTTGCCAGTGGTCCTCTTTCTAAATAAAAGATATCCCACATTTAGGACAAGAATAAAGAAAGTCATTTTGGTAACAGTGAATGTGTGAATTCTGTGATGTAGAGGGTAGGTAGAGGGTTTCTTTTCAGAAAGTTTCCGCACTAAGGATTCAAATAGGGTCATTCCTGTGTGAATTCTCTGGTGAAGGTCTTCTTTCAGAATAAAACATTTCCCGCACTTTGAACATATGCATGTCTGTGTGATTTTATTTTAATGTGTTATTTTCTCAGTAAAACATTTCCCGCAGTCAAAAAATGAATAAGGACATGCCTCTTAAGGTCTTCTTTATGAATAGACTGGTTCCTGCACCCTAAGACATAAATAAGGAAGGTCATTGATGTGAGTTCTTTGGTGTTTGAAATGTTTTCATATTTAGCAAGACATTATCCGCAATTTGAATATGTAAAGGGCCACTTCCCCAGTGTGATTCCTTTGATTTATGTCTTCCCTGGTGTATTAGTGTTCTTTCCTCAATTAAACCTTTCCCGCACTCTTGACATAGATATGGACACTCACCTGTGTGAATTTTTTTTTTTTTTTTCCAGAAAACCATTTCCCAGTCAGAACATGAATAAGGGACGTTCCTTAGTGTAAATTAACTGATATTTAAGGCCCCCTTTGTGAATAAAACATTTCCCACACTTTGTATAAATATGGAGGGTAGTTGGTATGAGTTCTCTTGAGTGCTTGAATCTTTTTTTTTTTTCTCAGCAATAATTTCCCACACTCTGAGCATGAAAAATGCTCACCAGTGTGGATTTATGACTTCTCGGAGTGCTCTTTCCTTGGTTTAAACATTTCCCGCACTCCGGTCATAAATAGGTAAGCTCACCTGATGAATAACGAGTGTTATTTTCTCAGAAAGACATTTCCCGCAGTCAGAACATGAATAGGGAAACTCTGAATTCACCAATATTTAGGAAGGTCTTTCTGAATATAACATTTTCCGTACTTTGAGCACAAGTAAGCTCACCTGTGACTTCTCTGATATATATATATAATAAGTGTTATTTTTTCATTAAAGCATTTCCCACACTTTGAACATGAATAAGGACGCCAGCCGGTCAACGGAGACACCAGAAATCATCCATTCATTAGTGATATAAATGGGAGGAAGTCAAGAAACATAGAACATTTCTACAGTGATGTGTGATGGTCTACAAAGACGTGAGGTGACACCAGACACAGGAGACACCTGGGAAAAGGTTCAACCAACATCCGACCTTTCTGTGCCGCCCCCAAATGACATGTCTGATCATCATGGCCTGAGAAGACTCATCTACAGACCGTACAGGACTTAATTTACACCATTAAATGCAAGTTATTAGAGATGGACGCATTGCATTGGAAACATTTCCCGCACTCAGAACATAAATAGGAAAGCTAACCTGTGACTTCCCTGGCGGATTACGAGTGGTATTCTCTCAGTAAACCATTTCCTGCAGTCAGAATAATAATATGGACGCTTTCCAGTCTTAAAAGGTCTTCTTTCTGAATAGAACATTTCCCACACTTAGGACATGAATAAAGGTGGTCATTTGTGGGGGGGGGGGGTGTTAAGTATTTTGTCTTTTAAAGCAATACCTTTCCCACACTCTGAACATGAAAAAAGGGCACTCCGTGTGTTCAAAGTGTTAAAGTTGTTTTTTCTGAATAAAACATTTCCTGCAGTCAGAACAGGAAAAAGGGACACTCATCAGTATGAATTCTCTGGTATTCAGGAAGGTCTTCTTTCTGAATAAAACATTTCCCACACCCGGGATATGAATAAGGATACTTATTTGTATGTTTTTTTGCTGTTAAGTGTTCTTTTACTCAAGAATACATTTCCCACACTTTGAACATGAAAATGGACACCCTCAAGTGTGAATTCTTTGGTGCATGACTTCACAAAAGAAGTGTTCTTTCCTCAATTAAACATTTCCCGCACCCTGAACATAGATAAGGACACTCAGCTGTGTGAATTCTGTGGTGTAGTTTTCTATTTTCCAGAAAACCATTTCCCTCAGGGATACTCATCAGTATGAATTCTCTGGTGTATAAGAAGTTGTTTCTTTCAGAGAACATTTCTCGCACTCTGAAGTTAGGACGCTCATTTAAGTGAATTCTTTGGTATTGAAAAATGTATTTCTGGATAAAACATTTACCGCACTCGGAACATAAATAGGTAAGCTTGTATGTTTCATGTCTTTAATGTATACAAGTGTTATCGTCTAAGCAAAACATTTCCTGCACTCAACATGAAGAATGCACCCGTGTGAATTCATGTAAGGTCTTCTTTCTGAATAAAACATTTCCCGCACTTAGAACATAAAGGATGCTCATTTATGTGAGTTCTCTCTGGTGTTTGACAGTTTTTTTTCTCAGCTGCACATTTCCCTCACTCTGAATATGAAAAAAGTGTTAATTCTTCAGTATATGGCTTCTCTGCTGTTTAGAAAGTGTTCCTTTCCTCAATAAAACCTTTCCCGCACCCGACCAGATCAGTACTCACAAATGTGTAAACGCATTCCCAAAAACACTGAATGGTATAAAAAAAAGTTCCTCAGCGTAAATTAACATAGGAATTTCATGAAATAATCAGTAAAGCTTATAATCAGAGAACCATCCCTAAAACACGGGAATTGGCCACCCACACCCAAATTTTATTCACTACCCAAAATTCACAAGAACTCCAATAGACCACCAGGGAGACCTATCAAATCCAGAAGAGGAAGCCTGAGAATGCAAGTATTCTGGATGACACCTACGCCCCCATGTTCTAGCTCTACCACCCTACACCAAAGACACCATTCACCTCCTTCAGATGATGGAAAGCATTTATGTTCCCCCTGGGGTGTGGTTGGTGGCTGTGGACATGGAAGCGCTCTACAGCAGCATAGCACACAATAGAGGGACATCTGTTGTCAGTGCCTTTCTTTGGGAGAGAAGTACTGACCACAAGCCATACGACTTTGTCCTCACTCTCGACCTTCATTCTGCTCAACAATTTTTTTTTTTGTGCTTGACGGCTCCCACTACCTCCTCCAGATGCAGGGGGTGGCGATGGGGACTTCTTGTGCCCCATAGTATGCCAACCTGTACCTGGGTAGGGTGGGAGTGACACGAGTGAGGAGTCTCTCTCAATGTGTTTTGTCATGGCACGGGTACATCGATGACATACTGTCAGGAGCATCTAGTGCTCCTGCTCCTCATTCCAGCATACGGGGTTTTGGCTGTGGCACTCTCCTTGTCTGTCTGTCCATCTGCAAGATGATTATGTGATCGATCTCTGGGTGGAAACCAAACCTGTTATAGAGGATTATGTGATCGATCTCTGGGTGGAAACCAAACCGGTTATAGATGATTATGTGATCGATCTCTGGGTGGAAACCAAACCTGTTATAGATGATTATGTGATCGATCTCTGGGTGGAAACCAAACCTGTTATAGAGGATTATGTGATCGCTCTCTGGGTGGAAACCAAACCTGTTATAGATGATTATGTGATCGATCTCTGGGTGGAAACCAAACCTGTTATAGATGATTATGTGATCGATCTCTGGGTGGAAACCAAACCTGTTAAATATGATGTGATCGAGCTCTGGGTGGAAACCAAACCTGTTATAGATGATTATGTGATCAATTTCTGGGTGGAAACCAAACCTGTCAGAGGATTATGTGATCGATCTCTGGGTGGAAACCAAACCTGTCAGATGATTATGTGATCGATCTCTGGGTGAAAAACCAAACCTGTCATAGATGATTATGTGATCGATCTCTGGGTGGAAACCATACCTGTCAGACGATTATGTGATCGATCTCTGGGTGGAAACCAAACCTGTCATAGATGATTATGTGATCGATCTCTGGGTGGAAACCAAACCTGTCATAGATGATGTGATAGATTTCTGGGTGGAAACCAAACCTGTCATAGATGATTATGTGATCGATCTCTGGGTGGAAAACAAATTTGTCATAGATGATTATGTGATCGATCTCTGGGTGGAAACCAAACCTGTTATAGATGATTATGTAATAGATCTCTGGGTGGAAACCAAACCTGTCATAGATGATTATGTGATCGATCTCTGGGTGGAAACCAAACCTGTCATAGATGATGTGATAGATTTCTGGGTGGAAACCAAACCTGTTATAGATGATTATGTGATCGATCTCTGGGTGGAAACCAAACCTGTTATAGATGATTATGTGATCGATCTCTGGGTGGAAACCAAACCTGTCATAGATGATTATGTGATCGATCTCTGGGTGGAAAACAAATTTGTCATAGATGATTATGTGATCAATCTCTGGGTGGAAACCAAACCTGTTATAGATGATTATGTGATCGATCTCTGGGTGGAAAGCAAATTTGTCATAGATGATTATGTGATCGATCTCTGGGTGGAAACCAAACCTGTTAAAGATGATTATGTGATCGATCTCTGGGTGGAAACCAATCTTCTCAGATGATTATGTGATCGATCTCTAGGTGGAAACCAAACCTGTTATAGATGATTATGTGATCGATTTCTGGGTGGAAACCAAACCTGTTATAGATGATTATGTGATCGATCTCCGGGTGGAAACCAAACCTGTTATAGATGATTATGTGATCGATCTCCGGGTGGAAACCAAACCTGTTATAGATGATTATGTAATAGATCTCTGGGTGGAAACAAAACCTGCTATAGATGATTATGTGATCGATCTCTGGTCGGAAACCAAACCTGTCATAGATGATTATGTGATCGATCTCTGGGTGGAAACCAAACCTGCTATAGATGATTATGTGATCGATCTCTGGGTGGAAACCAAACCTGTTATAGATGATTATGTGATCGATCTCTGGGTGGAAACCAAAATCGGTTATAAGCCAGCCAAAAACTCACTTGCGTGCTTGTGGAGAGTTATACGTGTGTTATTCCTGATCAAGCCCCCTGCTGTCTGCCCTGCTAGTTTGGATTTCCCTGTGTATGACCTTGGACCAGACTATTCCCTGAAATCAACCTGCCTTTTACCTGGACTGTCATAGAACTATGCTACCTGTTTGCTTTGCTCAGTTTTGGCCTGCCCTAGCGTGCTAGCCAGGCACTGTAGCATTGTGTATAAGACCTGGAGGCAACTGAGTCCTGGTAGGCCTGCTTACCTTATGGGAATGGGG
This sequence comes from Glandirana rugosa, assembly GCA_018402905.1. Classification (NCBI taxonomy): domain Eukaryota; kingdom Metazoa; phylum Chordata; class Amphibia; order Anura; family Ranidae; genus Glandirana; species Glandirana rugosa. The sequence continues at coordinate 124,600 of BLSH010227641.1, read as the reverse complement.
GCTGCTATAAGCGAAGAACATAGTAGCCAGCTATAGTGTCTGACCACCTGCGTCTTCTGGGATTGTCCCAAGGATCTGTTAGATGTCTTCATCCAAGCCCTCAATACAAATTATTTCAACCTTTCCTTTACTATGACATGCCACCAACAAAGCTGTCTCCTTCCTTGATATTGAAATATATCAAGTCAGTAGAGTTGAGCGAACCCGATCTGCAAAGTTGGACTTTGGGGTGTCCCGAACATTTTTTAAAAAGTTCGGGTTTCGGGTATTTTTTCGCGCCTGTTGAATAGCTGCTGCTGTGATTGGACACAGCAGGGGCCAATCTGAGAGTCTGGCTGATACAATGTCCGCCGGGACCTGTCGATCGTTCGGGACACAGGCAGCCAGGCTATGTAAACAAGGCAGATCTCGCCATTCAGTGACAAGGGAATGCATTTCTTGCACAGAATGAAAAAGTGCGTCGATATTGCTGGTTTAAAAAATAATCTAAATTTGTGCTAAATAGTACATTTTCGTCCAGAATGAGGAGAGCGTCAAATAAGGGACGTGGACGAGGTCATGGCGCCGCTGAAGCTCCTGTTGCAAGGAGAGGACGTGGTCGTTCTGTGCCAGCTACACGCACAAGTGAAACACCTTCCTCAGGTGCGAGTAGCCGGCAGAACCTTCACCGGTATATGGTAGGCCCGCATGCCGCTCAACGAATGGTGAGGCCAGAACAAGCACAGGCGATAGTAGATTGGGTGGCTGACAATACCTCCAGTTCCTTCACATTGTCTCCCACCCGGTCCCTTGATGAAAGCTCAGAGTTGGCACCTGAACCCCATGGCCATCTGTCTTTCACCTCAGCCCCTTGTAAATCAGCCAAGCAGTTTGAGCCCCAAGTCATACAGCAGTCTCTTAAGCTTTTTGATGACTCTGCTGGTGTGCTTTCCATGGGCCATCCACATAGCCCTGCCGCAGAAGTGGAAGACATTGAGTGCACCGATGCCCAACCACTTCTGTTTCAGGATGAGGACATAAAAACACCACCGCAGCACGTCTCTGATGATGACGAAACACAGGTGCCAACTGCTGCGGCTTTCTACAGTGTGCAGACTGACAAGGAGGGCAGTGGTGAAGAGTGGGTGGAAGATGATGTGGAGGATGATGAGGTCCTAGACCCCACATGGAATGAGGGTCATGCGAGTGACGTGTGCAGTTTGGAGGAAGAGGTGGTCGCACAGAAGAGGCACCAGCACAGCAAAAGAGGAAGCAGGTTGCAAAAGCGGAGCGAGCGTCCCCTAGACAGACACCAGTGGTTTGCACGCTGTGCAATGAGGCGAGGCATAAATGTTATAAACCTGAGCACAACCTGCATGACCAGGCAGCTACATGCAAAGCACGAGCTGCAGTGGAATAATTACCTCAAAATCCAAGAAAGGTCTCGGCCTCCTCCTGCTTCTGCTTCCTCTTCTGCTGCTGCCTTGGCCTCTTCCTCCACCTCTACAGTGCCAGTGTCAACTGCCACCCAGCAAACAGATGATGTGACAGCAACGCCACCATGTCCGCCACCGTCCCCAAGCATTTCCACATGGTCCCATGGAAGCTTACAGCTGTCCATCTCCCAAACTCTGGAGAGAAAGAGGAAGTATCCCCCTACCCACCCGCGATCCCTGGCCCTGAATGCCAGCATTTCAAAATGACTGGCCTTTGAAATGCTGTCATTCCGTCTGGTGGACACGGACAGTTTCAAAAACCCACAGTGCGTGGTTCCAAGCCACCACTACTTTTCCAGGAGAGCCATTCCTTCCCTGCACAAACAAGTCGGGGACGAGATCAAGTGTTTCAAAAAAAGGATTTTGTTTTTAACATGTACACATGAAAGAGGTCACCTTAATGTAACAGACTGTAATATATAAGAATTTAATTACGCTAGCTCAATGGGTCAAAAGGCACCTCATCATCCCTAAATATAAACATTCAGAAATTTTAGAAGAGAGGAGGGGATTTTCATGGTGCCACACGAATCACAATGTCAAGATCTACATTATTGAAGATCTCAGCTTGGGTTCTACCCTGTATAGGAAACCCTCTTCCGGCAACTTTGTTGCATGCTCAGGGTTCACATCCTACTCTACCCCCCCCCCCCCCCGGTGCACAGCATATCATACAGCCAATATTTGAAGATCAAGAGAAACTGCACCAAGCAGAAGGATTTTGAAAGAGAAGCTGCGGCCCTTTGTAATCACTTACTTGATCGTATGTATAGCAGGGCATATCTCAAAAAGGTGCATAACCGTACCAAACTGAAGGATAGGGAGTCACTTGTTCACCCTAGACCAAAAAGACCCCTCATCCACTTCTAGCACGAGACTCATTACTACCTACAAGGGACAACACTTAAAAGTTAAGGCCGGTTCACACTGAGGCGATCCGACTTGGGGCGAATTTGCAAAGCGATTCTTCGGCGCGACTTCAGGCGATTTCAACAGGAGTTTCCAATCCAGGCGATTTTAGCCTGTGGCCAATCAGATAAATACTTGTGCTGACATCATTCCTTTTCCTCTTCCCTTCTTCCTGGTTCCCTTTTAACCATAGCTAAAAAATGACTCCTTTGCCTCATTTGATCACCGCTGCGATTACTTCTGGGTTGGAAGTATTGATGGAAGAGGAGGAGAGGCAGCGTAAGCTGATGATGCAAAGAAGACGTCGCTATTGGGTCCATCCAGTGATAGCTAATCGAGAGACCAGACGGCAGTTTTGGGCAATGTATGCCAATCTGCGTAATTTTGAGGAGAAGTTCTTCAATTACACAAGAATGTCCGTAGCAAGGTAATTACATACTATTTTTTTTTTACAGATTTAAATAATTATATATTCCAGCATGTGACTGAGGTAAATGTGTGTAAGTAGGATTCTCACTAAAATATTTATTAATGACCTTATATATTATGTCCCACAGTTTCGATGAACTTCTGGGTCTGGTTGCGAGCCATCTTGTGAGACAAAATACTACATTTCGTAGGAGTATCTCACTAACACAACGACTCTTAATTACATTAAGGTAACCTATATTCTATTAATACACAAGAACTGTTGGTCAGTCTATGAAATGTTTGAAGCACAACTCATTGTGATAACAAAAATAATCTTGGTGATCAATGCGTAATTGTAGGGATTTTAGACGTATAATGCAGAAGTATTGGCACTTGCTATCTATCTACTGATTTAACTATTTCTAAGTACATTGGCACCCATCTGGAAATCACTTTCCGAAGGTCCAAATCATTAAAAGACCAATTAGTGCTCAGTCATATCAAAAAAAATGTGGGCAGAGCTACAAGACCTGGGATGGCTGCATGTGGTGGATGCGATTTTTGCATGTTTGTACCGAATGCAAAATCCATCAAGCCTCCAAATGGTAAAGCTTGGAAACTCCCCTTCTTCGCAAACTGTAGGCATTGTATATCTAATGCAATGTGATTGTGGAGCCCATTATGTAGGCAAAACAAAGACCTTTTTTTCACCGGATTAGGGATCATGTTGCGCTAAATCAGGAAAAAAAGAGAATGGAAACTCCAATAAGTAGGCATAGCGGCCTCCACCGTGGGTTTGATTTATCTATGATGCATTTTTTGGCTTTGGACCATGCCCCCCCAAGAGGGGTGAAGACATTAACAAAAAACTGTTACAAAAAGAAGCAAAATGGAACTATCCTGGCCTCAACGAGGGCATGAGCTTTAAACCATTTACTTTTTTACCATTGAAATGACGAATGATCTCGTTTGAACCCAGCTCTCTCCCCCTTTATGAGTTTTGACAGGATTCATCCCCGTAATCTCATGCTACTCCTTACTTTTTACTACAATGTACACTCGTTCCCCTTGTCGTAGACCTCCCCTTTAATGCCTCATTCAGACAAACGTTTATTTTATCCATTTTTGCTAGAACAGACGCCAGGCGACGTCAGTATAAAAAACGTCGGCGTTTTTAAACATTTCTCATTGACGTTAATGAGCATTTTGTATCGTCAGCGTCAAGCTTTTTTTTTTTTTAAAAAAGACATCCCACAACAATTTATTCACTCCCAAATTACCCACAATGCAAATAAAACAGTAATAAAAAAACGTTGGAGACCATGTGATGATGCCATTTTGGTTGGAGAGGAGAGAGCATTGCGATTTTGTTGGAGTTTTCTGTCGGTTTTATGGTGGTTGTTTTGCGATTTTTTGGCATGGATCCCGTCATGCAAAAAGTCGATCAGACAACTCTGCTGATTATTTTGCGGAGAAGGAGAGAGTTGGAGGAGGAGGAGGAGGAGAGAATCAGCAGAAGACGATAATGGATATACCCTATGGGGTCCCAGCGCCAGTCTATGGGGTCCCAGCGCCAGTCTATGGGGTCCCAGCGCCAGTCTATGGGGTACTATGCCAGTATCTACGCACAACTGCGTGTGCACCCAGAGAAGTTCAACAATTTTACACGAATGTCGGTGGCATTGTTTGATCAGCTAATGGAGAAGCTCCGGCCCAGACTGGCGAGGACGGACACTGTGATGTGGCGCTCTGTGTCACCTGAGGAACTGCTGGTGACACTGCGGTAAGTTTTATTTTATAACTAAGTACACATTAGGTGGGGGTAGGGATTAGCATATAGGGTATAGTCAGGGGTGCATGTTTCGGAATAGGCATTATGGGATAGGGGATAACGGTTAAGGTGCATCATAGGTGTTAAGTGATAGATAAAACTTGGATTTGGAAAAGGACTAATGGACTTTATCGGCACATACACGGATATTGTAAAAATATAACAATTTTTGATCTGCATAAAATTTAGATACACCTAACAAACATAGACATATTAAAAGAACTATTTCGGACAGTACATGTGATACCCATGGGAACATACAATCCTATGATATAACATGTGGTGCTAACTGCATAGCATGTGTCTCTAGCAGCATTGGGTAGATTCCTATTCCAAGGGTATAGTTCACTTGACTGTCCAATTTCCAGTAGATCACTCAGGTGGATTGCTCTACATGTTTTGTGACGGCGAGTCACTTCCTCAGGAGCTTAGTTTCTACTAAAGAATAAACAAGAATAAATATAGTGTAGAACACAGTAGATCTTTAAAACCTGCATGATGTAATGGCTACTCATTTCCCGAATGCAGGACCCCCTCGATTCCCAGGGGACTCCCTGGGAGGCCACCGCACCCCCCCCGCCGCCCACCCACGGCTGCAGGTGATAGATAAAAGGATAGTATAGACTTAGCGCATGAAAACGAATTCTATTTTCAATTCTAATTTTTTTTTTTCAATTTTATTTAGGTTTTTGGCTACAGGGCAAAGTTTCATAATTTTTCACCACTACTTTTTATTAGGCGTGGCAACAGTGTCACAAATGACCAGGGGGGACATGTGTGGCTATATGGGCAGAGCTACATGGGGTGTGGTATGCTGTGAACAAGGCACTTTTGGTTGCCGAGACGCATTAGCTTGTGCTGCTTTAGCCTAACCACGCAGCAATGAAGGAAAATAGATAGTGGACGTCGGCACCCACCCGCCC
>BLSH010227641.1:80347-97675 GCA_018402905.1 Glandirana rugosa | reverse complement strand
TCACGCTGGAAGATATCCTCTCTCCTCTGTACTTTATATGTCCCTCCATGCTGTATATTTCATGTCTCCTCTCTCCTATAGAAGGTCGCACTGTCTCTCCTGCATGCTGTATATTTCATGTCTCCTCTCTCCTATAGAAGGTCGCACTGTCTCCTGCATGCTGTATATTTCATGTCTCCTCTCTCATATAATACAAATAATCGGCTCCCTATCTCCCCTCCATGTTCCCCCAGCAGCGTCTCCGCACACAATACTTCCTATCCCGGCATTTCCGTAATATTTATAAACCTCCTAAAACACTAGAGGACGATTTGTCTCATATCCGGGCTCCGGCCGGCAGCGGCCATTTTGCCGATGACCAAGTCCATTGAATGTAATGGGAGGTTTTTCCGGACACTAGAGAACAAAACTCTTCCTGCTGAGGCTCCGGCTGGAGGCCGCCATGATACAGAGGACAAAATCTCCCCACGAGGCTGCAGAGGGGAGAAAATGGCGCGAAAGTTTTCTGTGTAAAGATAATGATAATTAATAAATAATAGGGCTGTGTGTCCCATCTATCCAAATGTCACCTTCTATACATATATAGTGAATACATATTACTATATTGGTTATAAATATAAAAAAAGTGCAATGTGTTCATATAATGTGTATAAACCCTGTTTGATGATATGAAAATCTCATAATATATAATATACATATATCCTGTATACCAATCTATATACATACACATACATATATACACACACAGTATATACTTACATATATACACACACACGGTATATACTTATATATACACACACACAGTATATACATACATATATACACACACACAGTATATACATACATATATACATACATATATACATACACAGTATATACATACATATATACATACATATATACACATACAGTATATACATACATATATACATACATATATACACACACAGTATATACATACATACGCACAGAGTATATACATACATATATACACACACAGTATATACATACATATACACACACAGTACATACATACACACAGTATATACATATATACACACACAGTATATACATATATACACACACAGTATATACATATATACACACACAGTATATACATATATACACACACAGTATATACATATATACACACACAGTATATACATACATATATACACACACAGTATATACATACATATATACACACACAGTATATACATACATATACACACAGTATATACATATATACGCACACAGTATATACATACATATATACACACACAGTATATACATACATATATACACACACAGTATATACATACATATATACACACACAGTATATACATACATATATACACACACAGTATATACATACATATACACACACACAGTATATACATATATACGCACACAGTATATACATATATATATACACATACAGTATATACATACATATATACACATACAGTATATACATACATATATACGCACACAGTATATACATACATATATACGCACACAGTATATACATACATATACACGCACACAGTATATGCACACACATATATACACACACAGTATATACATACATATATACACATACAGTATATACATACATATATACACATACAGTATATACATACATATATACGCACACAGTATATACATACATATACACGCACACAGTATATACATACATATATACACACACAGTATATACATACATATATACGCACACAGTATATACATATATATACACACACACAGTATATACATATATATACACACACAGTATATACATACATATATACACACACGGTATATACATACATATACACACACAGTATATACATACATATACACACACACAGTATATGCACACACATATATACACACACAGTATATACATACATATATACACATACAGTATATACATACATATATACGCACACAGTATATACATACATATATACACACACAGAATATACATACATATATACGCACACAGTATATACATACATATATACACACAGTATATACATACATATATACACACACAGCATATACATACATATACACACACAGAATATACATACATATATACACACACAGTATATACATACATATATACACACACAGTATATACATACATATATACACACACGGTATATACATACATATATACACACAGTATATACATACATATATACACACACAGTATATGCACACACATATATATATACGCACACAGTATATACATACAAATATACACATACAGTATATACATACATATACACACACACAGTATATACACACACATATATACACACACGGTATATACATACATATACACACACACAGTATATACACACATCGTATATATATATACGCACACAGTATATACATACATATATACATACATATATACGCACACTGTATATACATACATATATACACACACAGTATATACATACATATATACACACACAGTATATACATACATATATACACACACACAGTATATACACACACATATATACACACACTGTATATACATACACACATATATACACACACAGTATATACATACATACATATATACACACACAGTATATACATACATACATATATACACACACAGTATATACATACATATATACACAGTTGTAGTGACTGACAGACATCCCCCCGGGTGCTGGGTATGGAGATGTAATGGGAAGTCTGGTGATGGCGGCACACAGGACTCCCCATAAATCTCTCATCTCTTCCTTCCTCACCTCCATGTTTGTTTGATGTGAAATCACTGAACACACATTATTGCATTATTACACTGCGTTCAGTAGAGCGCCACAACGCACATCACTGCGTACAGTAATTTAATACAAAGTACATTTGCAATGAACATTGAAAACACGCAACGCACTTTATAGTGGAAGTAATGTCTGAGGCCTCGTCCATACAGGGTGTACATAACCGTACACGCATGGAGGGCCGTGTTTACCCGCACTGATATATGCAGGAGTTCTTTGCATCCCCATGCAGGCATCACATTCCTGTCAGGACACAGCAGCTGCACAGACACAGCTCCCACTGTGACATCAGTGCGGGGATCGCACATCCCTGATCACATACACACTGAGGGGAATTCATCCCCACGCAGGCGTCACATTCCTGTCAGGACGCAGCGGCTGCACAGACACAGCTCCCACTGTGACATCAGTGCGGGGATCGCACATCCCTGATCACAGACACACCGAGGGGAATTCATCCCCACGCAGGCGTCACATTCCTGTCAGGACGCAGCGGCTGTACAGACACAGCTCTCACTGTGACATCAGAGCAGGGAGCGCAAATCACTAATCACATACACACTGAGGGGAATTCATCCCCACGCAGGCGTCACATTCCTGTCAGGACGCAGCGGCTGCACAGACGCAGCTCCCACTGTGACATCAGTGCGGGGATCGCACATCCCTGATCACAGACACACCGAGGGGAATTCATCCCCACGCAGGCGTCACATTCCTGTCAGGACGCAGCGGCTGTACAGACACAGCTCTCACTGTGACATCAGAGCAGGGAGCGCAAATCACTAATCACATACACACTGAGGGGAATTCATCCCTACGCAGGCGTCACATTCCAGTCAGGACGTAGCGGCTGCACAGACGCAGCTCCCAATGTGACATTAGTGTGGGGAGCGCACATCCCTGAACACACACACACCGAGGGGAATTCAGTAAAGCTGCTGCACCACTTTTCTGGCATTAATCCCTCTTGTTAAAGCGTTGCGTCAAATTCATGAAGCATCTGCCACAGGTTTGGTTCTGATGGCGACTCCTGTGCCAAATTCAGGTCCTCCTACAATGCGCCACTTTAGCAGTGCAGTGCAATGCCGCTCCGACTTCAAGGCGACTTCTGAAAAGGTTCCTGTACTACTTCTAGGCGACTTCTATCCGACTTGTGCCCATAGGATTCAATAGAAGTCGCCTCCGAGTCGGAACCCTACCTACATGCAAGTGACTTTACAGTTAAAAGAATAGAATTTATTTGTAGGCAACCCCCTCCCTCCCTTCTCTGATTGGGCAAGGCAAAGTCGCCTGGCAAAAGTCGTGTTTTAAAGTCGCCTGAGGTCCTGGAAGTCACGCTGGAAATCGCCTAGCGAAGTCGCGCCGAAGTCGGGTCGCCCCTATGTGAATGCAGGCTAAAAGTGGTGCAGAATGCGCCAAATTCATAGACCCGTCTAAGACCTGGGACCTGCATTCAGCACACACTGCGCCACTTTTAGAACGCAGGTGGCACACTTTCGCAAAATCTGTCTGCGCCAGTTTTTCTCGTTCTGTCGGCCAAAAGAGAGTTGTGCTCAATTACAGTTTTTTTTGTATTTAGTGCGTTCACTGCACCATAATGTAGCAGTAGCGCAGGAGACATTTTTAGTACCAAAAGTGTCACAAAAGTGACATGAATTGGTGCAAACACATTAACTCCAAAAAAAAAGTGACGTGGCAGCTTTATTTCCCACACACACTCTATGGGGTTGATTCACTCAATCTGGTGCAGCTGTGCATGGGAGCCAATCAGCTTCTAACTTCAGCTTCTTCAATTAAGCTTTGACAATACAACCTGGAAGCAGATTTTTCACTCCCCAGTTTTAGTAAATCAACCTCCTATTTGTATGTTTGGCGCTGTGCGCCCACATGGATATCGCATTGGGAGCAGCGCCTGCATAGGGATGAACACAACTCCTGGATATCCCTGGGTGGGTGTAAGGCCCCTTTCACACTTATGCGACCTGAAATTTGCTCCAATTTTGATGCGACTTTAAGCAAAGCCTGTGTAATCTTGAGGTCTATGGACCTCAAATTGCATCAAAGTCGGGCTAAAATAATGCAGGGATTACTTTGAAGTCGCACAGATATGAACGGCACTCATTGGAAATCATGGGGGTACGACTTGTCATGCGACCTTGCAGTCCCAAGTCTCAGGACAAGTCGCACAAAGTGTGAAAGGGGTCTAAACACAACTCTTCAGTAACCATTTCAGCCCCGGAAGGATTTCCCCCTTTAGGACCAGAGCCCTTTTTGCGATTGGGCGCTGCGTCGCTTTAACTGACAATTGCGCGGTCGTGCGACGTTGTACCCAAACGAAATTTGCGTCCTTTTTTCCCCACAAATAAAGCTTTCTTTTGGTGGTATTTGATCCCCTCTGCGTTATTTCTGATCGCCGCTATAAACAAAAAAAGAGCGACAATTTTGCAAAAAAAACAATATTTCTTACTTTTAGCTAAAAACATTTTTTGCGATGGCTTTGGCCAATTTATATTCTTCATCGTTTTTGGTAAAAAAAAAAAATCGCAATCGGCGTTTATTCATTGGTTTGCACAAAAGTTGCCGCGTTTACGAATGATGAGAATTCATTTCTGCCAATTTGTAAAATTTTTTTTTTTACTAGTAATGGCGGCGATCTGCGATTTTTAGCGGTACTGCGATATTGCAGCAGACATGTCGGAACGTTTTGACACTTTTTTGGGACCATTGGCATTTATACAGCGATCAGTGCTATGAAAATGCACTGATTACTGTGTAAATGCCATTGGCAGTGAAGGGGTTAACCTGGAGGGGGCCCTCTAAGGGTTAACTGTGTTCCCTCAGTGTGTCCTAACTGTATGGGGGCTGGGCTGGCAGGGGGAGGGGAGTGATCGTGGCTTCCATATACAGGGAGCCTGTGATCACCGCCCTTCCCCCTCTATCAGAATGGAGATCCGTGTTTACTTACACCGACCCCCATTGTGTCGCTCCGGGGGAGCCATCGCGGGTAATCGGCGGAGATCGAGTCCGCCCTACCCGCTCCCTGCCCCCCCCCCCCCCGGGAACACAGTGAGCGCGCCTACAATACTAGTTATCGCGGCTGCCGTCAGGTGACGGCGCTTTGCGATAGCGAGCCACTTTGCCGCCGTCAAGCCACGGCGGGCGATCGGCAAGTGGTTAAGGATGGGCTGGGGCGTGTTCAGAACCGTACGTGCCGGAGCCCGCCAGGAAGTGAACCCTGCGCTAATCACAGGCAGTGAGACATTTCCCCGATCGCTGCAGCCGTGCATTGGGGAAATGTCTCAGTGCCGGTGATTAGCGCAGCGCAGGGTTCACTTCCTGGCGGGCTCGGGCACGTACGGTTCTGAACATGCCCCAGCCCATCCTTGCTCTTCATGGGCGTTCTGTACACCCCATGTGGGCGAGGCCTTCATTTAGAAATCTATGAGCAGACAGGCAATTTATTGCAGAAAAGACATCAAACGTTCCTCCTGTGATAAAATAATCCTCCCGCTCGCCGTCATCATCAGCATGCGCAGTTTACATCCCGTGTGCCGGGGTAACCATGTGGTTGCTCTGGGATACGGCACTTCCCTTCTCTCTGATTGTTGTGGTGATTCTTCCACAGACATAGAGACACCCACATATATTCTGACTCAGGAGGATGGGGGAGATTTTTGGTTGCTATGGGTTACAGCGAGACCCCCACTCTGATCCCGGGGAGAGGATTGTGTTTGGGGGGTGCAGCACAATTATCTATAGAAGAGATCCCATCGTGTTTTATACCCCTTTCACACTGAGGAGCTTTCACGCTACAAAAAAAAAAAAAAGGCCTGAAAAGCTCACGAAAACCGAATTTCCATTAAAAATCAATGAATGCTTTTACAATGGGGCGGTGCGCTGGGGGGGGGGGGGTGAAAAAAAATCCTGCCAACGGCATCTTTGAAAAGCTAAAAAAAAGCCCCTCAAAAGCGCCCCTCTCCATTGAAATGAATGGGAAGCTCCTGAAAAGCACCTCAAAATGGTTCTTTTGAGTCACGTGACCTTCAGAAAAAAGGCCACCGAAAGCGCCACTAAGCGGCGTTTTGCGGGCAGTTTTTAGGTGCCACAGTGGGAAAGCAGCCTTAAGCTGGACACACACTGTACAACTTTTGTTGTTAGATTTCCTTTAGATTTAGGCCTCATTCACACGGGCGTTTTTTTCAGCAGCTCTCCATGTTATTCAATGGCCCCATAAAAACGCTGACGTCTTTGAGCCGTAGATGGCGTTGGCGTTATTAAGCTGTAAATCTAACGCAGGACCCGCGCGTTCCGACGCTGTAGCGTTTTTGACGGCAAAACACGCATTGACGCCGTAGCGACGTTAACTGGTTTAACGCTTCACGTTAAAAATTAGCAGAGGATTTTTTTTTTTAAAAACGCAGACGCTCATTAACGCCGATGCACAACGCCAACTTTTGCCCTGACGTTTTGCTACGACGCCCGTGTGTATGAGGCCTTCCCTTCCACTATGTAATGTATGGGCCGGCCTGATCACATGCACATTGAAGGTGGTCAGGTGACCTAATATTGTATGGAAGAATTGTATGGTGTGTAGCCGGCTTTATATCAGGCCTGAGTCACACCGCGGCGTTTTTAGTGCGTTTTGCATTTTGCACTACAGTCCATATAACCTGGTTTCCTATGGAACTCGTGCTGTAGGGCAAATCTGCAAAATGCACTAAAAACGCCTCGGTGTGAACCTAGCCTTAAGCCTCGTACACACGGGTCGACGATCGCATACATCAGGTCGTACGAACGACCTTTGTATGCTAAATCGACCGTTAGTACGCCTGATTTGAACAGCCGAGGTGCGACGGTCGTACAACAGAAGTTGTATGAGCAGACTAGAAAACTTGGTAGTACAACAAGCGCTTGTACGACCGTTGCATCGTGTGTACAGAGAAGTTGGTCCTACAAGTTGTATTGTGCAAAACACGCATGCTCAGAAGTCAGGAACGGCCGGACGCTAATTACATGCACCTGAACTTTCTCTTTATACGTTCATTACACGTCACTATGTTCAGCTTGGTCGTACGATCGTTTAATGCATGTCAGTAGGCGAGACACAACAGCCAACATACGATTTGAGCCGTTGGGTCGTACGACCGTTGCACCGCGTGTACGAGGCTTAAAAGCCGAGTGTTGGGGATTTATTGATGAACTCAGGTGAGTCGCACAGGAGGGGGGAGGGGAGGACCACACCTATTAACCACTTACCTACCTGCAATTATGGCTTCTCTCAGTGCCTGCTCACACAGGGGAGACTTGCGATGCGACTTGAGTTGCCTTAAGTTGCCCCAAGTCACTTGACATTTGAAATCCCATTGAAATGAATGGGAGCCGTCTTAATATACACGACTGAAGTCGCTCCGACTTCAAGGCGACTTCTGAAAAGGTTCCTGTACTACTTCTAGGCGACTTCTATCCGACTTGTGCCCATAGGATTCAATAGAAGTCGCCTCCGAGTCGGATCCCCATCTACATGCAAGCGACTTTACAGTTAAAAGAATAGAATTTATTTGTAGGCAACCCCCTCCCTCCCTTCTCTGAATGGGCAAGGCAAAGTCGCCTGGCAAAAGTCGTGTTGTAAAGTCGCCTGAGGTCCTGGAAGTCGCGCTGAAATCGCCTAGCGAAGTCGCGCCGAAGTCGGGTCGCCCCTGTGTGAATGCAGGCTAAAAGTGGTGCAGAATGCGCCAAATTCATAGACCCGTCTAAGACCTGGGACCTGCATTCAGCGCACGCTGCGCCACTTTTAGAACGCAGGCGGCACACTTTCGCTAAATCTGTCTGCGCCAGTTTTTCTCGTTCTGTCGGCCAAAAGAAAGTTGTGCTCAATGACAGTGCTACCATTTTTTATAAGATACGAGGTGCTGTTTTGTTTTTTTGTATTTGGTGCGTTCACCGCGCCATAATGTAGAAGTGGCGCAGGAGTCGTTTTTAGTACCAAAACCGTCACAAACGCAACATGAATCGGTGCAAACACATTAATGCCAACAAAGTGGCGTGGCAGCTTTATTGCACCTCCCCCCACACACACTATGGGGGTGATTTACTAAATGTGGTGCAGCTGTGCATGGGAGCTTCTAACTTCAGCTTCTTCAATGAAGCTTTGACAAAAAAACCTGGAAGCTGATTGGTTTCTGTGCAAGGCGGCCCCGGATTTTTCACTCCCCAGTTTTAGTAAATCAACCTCCTATGTGTATGTTTGGCGCTGTGCGCCCACATGGGTATCGCATTGGGAGCAGCGCCTGCATAGGGATGAACACAACTCCTGGATATCCCTGGGTGGGTGTAAGGCCCCTCTCACACTGATGCGACCTGAAAGTTGCGTGATTTTGCTCCAATTTTGATGCGACTTTAAGCAAAGCCTGTGTAACCTTGAGGTCGATGGACCTCGAATTGCATCAAAGTCGGGCTAAAATAATGCAGGGATTACTTTGAAGTCGCACAGATATGAACGGCACTCATTGGAAATCATGGGGGTACGACTTGTCATGCGACCTTGCAGTCCCAAGTCTCAGGATAAGTCGCACAAAGTGTGAAAGGGGCCTAAACACAACTCTTCAGTAACCATTTCAGCCCAGGAAGGATTTCCCCCTTTAGGACCGGAGCACTTTTTGCGATTCGGCACTGCGTCGCTTTAATTGACAATTGCGCGGTCGTGCGACGTTGTACCCAAATGAAATTTGCGCCTTTTTTTCTCACAAATAGAGCTTTCTTTTGGTGGTATTTGATCCCCTCTGCGTTATTTCTGATCGCCGCTATAAACAAAAAAAGAGCGACAATTTTGCAAAAAAAACAATATTTCTTACTTTTTGCTAAAAACATTTTTTGCAATGGCTTTGGCCAATTTATATTCTTCATCGTTTTTGGTAAAAAAAAAAAAAAAATCGCAATCGGCGTTTATTGATTGGTTTGCACAAAAGTTGCTACGTTTACGAATGATGAGAATTCATTTCTGCCAATTTGTAAAATTTTTTTCTTTACTAGTAATGGCAGCGATCTGCGATTTTTAGCAGTAATGCGATATTGCGGCGGACATGTTGAACCATTTTGACACTTTTTTGGGACCAATGGCATTTATACAGCGATCAGTGCTATGAAAATGCACTGATTACTGTGTAAATGCCATTGGCAGTGAAGGGGTTAACCTGGAGGGGACCCTCTGAGAGTTAACTGTGTTCCCTCAGTGTGTTCTAACTGTATGGGGGCTGGCAGGGGGAGGGGAGTGATCGCGGCTTCCATATACAGGGAGCCTGTGATCACCGCCCTTCCCCCTCTATCAGAATGGAGATCTGTGTTTACTTACACCGACCCCCATTGTGACGCTCCGGGGGAGCCATCGCGGGTAATCAGCGGAGATCGAGTCCGCCCTACCCGCTCCCTGGGCCCCCCGGGAACACAGTGAGCGCGCCCACAATACTAGTTATCGCGGCTGCCGTCAGGTGACGGCGGTTTGCGATAGCGAGCCACTTTGCCGCCGTCAAGCCACGGCGGGCGATCGGAAAGTGGTTAAGGATGGGCCGGGGCGTGTTCAGAACCGTACGTGCCCGAGCCCGCCAGGAAGTGAACCCTGCGCTAATCACAGGCAGTGAGACATTTCCCCGATCGCTGCAGCCGTGCATTGGGGAAATGTCTCCGTGCCGGTGATTAGCGCAGCGCAGGGTTCACTTCCTTGGCGGGCTCGGGCACGTACGGTTCTGAACACGCCCCAGCCCATCCTTGCTCTTCATGGGCGTTCTGTGCACCCCATGTGGGCGAGGCCTTCATTTAGAAATCTATGAGCAGGCAGGCAATTTATTGCAGAAAAGACATCAAACGTTCCTCCTGTGATAAAATAATCCTCCCGCTCGCCGTCATCATCAGCATGCGCAGTTTACATCCCGTGTGCCGGGGTAACCATGTGGTTGCTCTGGGATACGGCACTTCCCTTCTCTCTGATTGTTGTGGTGATTCTTCCACAGACATAGAGACACCCAAATATATTCTGACTCAGGAGGATGGGGGAGATTTTTGGTTGCTATGGGTTACAGCGAGACCCCCACTCTGATCCCGGGGAGAGGATTGTGTTTGGGGGGTGCAGCACAATTATTTATAGAAGAGATCCCATCGTGTTTTATACCCCTTTCACACTGAGGCGCTTTCACGCTTAAAAAAAAAAAAAAGGCCTGAAAAGCTCACGGAAACCGAATTTCCATTAAAAATCAATGAATGTTTTCACAATGGGGCGGTGCGCTGGGGGGTGAAAAAAATCCTGCCAACTGTTTGAAAAGCTAAAAAAAAGCCCCTCAAAAGCGCCCCTCTCCATTGAAATGAATGGGAAGCTCCTGAAAAGCACCTCAAAATGGTTCTTTTGAGTCACGTGACCTTCAGAAAAAAGGCCACCGAAAGCGCCACTAAGCGGCGTTTTGCGGGCAGTTTTTAGGTGCCACAGTGGGAAAGCAGCCTTAAGCTGGACACACACTGTACAACTTTTGTTGTTAGATTTCCTTTAGATTTAGGCCTCATTCACACGGACGTTTTTTTCAGCAGCTCTCCATGTTATTCAATGGCCCCATAAAAACGCTGACGTTTTTGAGCTGTAGATGGCGTTGGCGTTATTAAGCTGTAAATCTAACGCAGGACCCGCGCGTTCCGAGGCTGTAGTGTTTTTGACGGCAAAACGCGCATTGACGCCGTAGCGACGTTAACTGGCGTTTTTAGCGCAGACGTTTTCAGGTTAAAAAATAGCAGAGGATTTAAAAAAAAAAAAAAACGCCTATTGACGCCGACGCTCATTAACGCCGATGCAAAACGCCGACTTTTGCCTGACGTCGGTCCCGACGTTTTGCTACGACGCCCGTGTGTATGAGGCCTTACCTTCCACTATGTAATGTATGGGCCGGCCTGATCACATGCACATTGAAGGTGGTCAGGTGACCTAATATTGTATGGAAGAATTGTATGGTGTGTAGCCGGCTTTATATCAGGCCTGAGTCACACCGAGGCGTTTTCAGTGCGTTTTGCATTTTGCACTACAGTCCATATAACCTGGTTTCCTATGGAACTCGTGCTGTAGTGCAAATCTGCAAAATGCATTAAAAACGCCTCGGTGTGAACCTAGCCTTAAGCCTCGTACACACGGGTCGAAGATCGCATACAACAGGTCGTACGAACGACCTTTGTATGCTAAATCGACCGTTAGTACGCGTGATTAGAACAGCCGAGGTGCGACGGTCGTACAACAGGAGTTGGATGAGCAAACTAGAAAACTTGGTAGTACAACAAGCGGTCGTACGACCATCGTATCGTGTGTACAGAGAAGTCGGTCCTACAAGTTGTATTGTGCAAAACACGCATGCTCAGAAGGCAGGAACGGCCGGACGCTAATTACATGCACCTGAACTTCCTCTTTATACGTTCACTACGTTCAGCTTGGTCGTACGATTGCTTAGTGCATGTCAGTACGCGAGACACAACAGCCAACATACGATTTGAGCCGCTGGGTCGTACGACCGTTGCACCGTGTGTACGAGGCTTAAAAGCCGAGTGTTGGGGATTTATTGATGAACTCAGGTGAGTCACACAGGAGGGGGGAGGGGAGGACCACACCTATTAACCACTTACCTACCTGCAATTATGACTTCTCTCAGTACCCGCTCACACAGGGGCGACTTGATTTGCCTCAAGTCGCCCCAAGTCGCTTGACATTTGAAATCCCATTGAAATGAATGGGAGCCGTCTTAATATATACGACTGAAGTCGCTCTGACTTCAAGGCGACTTCTGAAAAGGTTCCTGTACTACTTCTAGACGACTTCTAACCGACTTGTGCCCATAGGATTCAATAGAAGTCGCCTCCAAGTCGGATCCCCATCTACATGGAAGCGACTTTACAGTTAAAAGAATAGAATTTATTTTTAGGCAGCCCCCCTCCCTCCCTTCTCTGATTGGTCAAGGCAAAGTCGCCTGGCAAAAGTCGTGTTGTAAAGTCGCCTGAGGTCCTTGAAGTCGCCTAGCGAAGTCGCGCTGAAGTCGGGTCACCTCTATGTGAATGCAGGCTTACATACATAGGAAAATCAGCATTTTTTTTGCTAGAAAATGAACACTGACAAAAAAAATGGTCAAAATTTACGCATTCAGAACGTTCGTTTTGTTTTCATCAGATGAGTCGGCATGAATCAAAAATTGTTTTTAACCCTGGAGACCTTAAAAAAAAAAATAAAAGGAAAAAATTGGAAAATGAACAAAACATTGAGGCCGGGTTCACCCTGATGCGCATTGAATGAGTGTTTCTCCGGATCCGATTCTCAGATCCGCATAACAGGAGAGGGTGACCGGCTCTCTATGGAGCTCCGGGGTCCGCGCTGTAGAAGGGTTCTGTGCGTCTTCTGGTACATTTCAGAATTCAGGTCTAATTCACACAATCGGTGAACGGGGGGGGGGGGGGTTGGCGCACCGGACCACCCCCCCCTTGCTGTGACATCATACGTGAACCTTGGCCTGAAAGGATTACCGTTACCTGGAAGTAAAACGTTTGTTTCAAGGAAAGTTCAATTATACAAGAAAGATTGTTTATTCGCAAAATGTGCCCATCCCCCCACCAAACGAAAAATCCCTAGAGAACACAATCCCTACTATTTTATTTTTTTAATGATAAAATCAACCAAAGATCATAAAATATAAATAACAACAAAACAAGGAATGTACTAAGATAACTTTATTGTAAAGTATTTTTTTAAATACCATGATTATGGTTTTTTTTTTTTTTTTTACCAATTTTATGTTACATTGTTTTTCATAGAACGGTGGTTTTATTTTTTATGATTACACAAAGTGTTTTTACACATCCTCCCCCCCACTGATTTTATTATTTGTTGTGTTTTAGCATCAATTATTAGACCCCTTTCACACTGAGGCTCTTTATAGGCGCTATTTAGCTATAAAGCGCCTCAAAAGTCACTCCCTATCTACCCCAATGTAAAGGCCTGAGTGCTTTCACACTGGGGCAGTGCTCTTGCAGGACAGAAAAAAAAGTCCTGCAAGCCGCATTTTTACAGCGGTGTGGGGGCGGTGTATTCACCGCTCCTATACCGCCCCTGCCCATTGAAAACAATGGGCAGCGCTTCCGAAGCGGCTGCACACCGCCTTGGAAGCGCAGAGAGTGGGCACTTTTAACCCCTTGTGGGGGGGGTTAAAAGCGCACCGCTCCCAAAGCCATAGCGCCGCTCTAACAGCGGTAAATCCCCGCTGTGACTAGAGGGGATTTACCGCTAACGCTCCACCGCCCCCAGTGTGAAAGTAGCCTTAAGACCCCTTTCACACCAAGGCGTTTTTCAGGCACTTTTGCGCAAAAAATAACGCCTGAAAAACGCCCCCCCAATACACCCCAGTGTGAAAGCCCGAGTGCTGTCACACTGGGGCGGTGCGCTTGCAGGACGGTAAAAAAAAGTCCTGCAAGCCGCATCTTTACAGAGGTGAGGGAACGGTGTATTCACGGCTCCTATACCGCCCCTGCCCATTGAAAACAATGGGACAGTGCTCCCGAAGTGCCTGAACACCGCTTCGGGAATGCCGCTAACCGGCACTTTTAACCCCTGTTTAATCCCTTGTGGGGGGGGGGGTTAAAAGCGCACCGCCGTTAGCCGCTAGTTTTACCGCTAACGCTCAGGCGGCTCCGGTGTGAAAGGAGCCTATTGGAGTTGAATTGAATTGTAAAAGGTCCAATTGTTTTTTTCACACAAAGGGATGCATCAAAATCTAACAATAAAATTCATTAATTTATATCCATTAAACGATTTCTCATTCAGAATTTGGTGATTACACGATCGTAGTATCGTGAGCTCTACTGAACGATTTTTTGTTATTCGAATCAGAGCTCAAACGCTTTTTCCCCTAGTGTATGGCCACCATTAGAACCCCTCTGAAAGTAGAGGCCCTGGTAAATAAAATGGTAGCTGATTACCCCCATCTTCTGCATACAGCCCCATACAGGGTGCAGGAGGGGGTGAATGCAGATGATGGGGGTCCCAGGAAAATGCTGTACAATCCTAACAGAGCTCTCCCCTCCTATAGATCTCTAATAATCCTTCATCCGCTGTACATCTCCACCATTCTGTATAACAGACATTTATTAGAGGTTCCATCAGACACCCCCCCCCCACCCTTCTCTTTTGTATAATGATAACAATCAGCCAGGGGCATCGGGAGCCCAGGGCTAAGGGGGCTACAGCCCAGAGGGTGCCCTCGAAAAGCTCCAGGGCTCTGGCCCCCATACCTAGGGATGGTAGCGCGGCGGTGCCGCCTATGAAGGGGCTGGCAACTGGTCCTAGCTACTGGGGCTGGCTACTGGTCCTGGCTACTGGGGCTGGGGATGGCTACTGGGGCTGGCTCCTGGTCCTGGTCCTGGCTACTGGGGCTGGCAACTGGTCCTGGCTACTGGGACTGGCAACTGGTCCTGGGTACTGGGGCTGGCAACTGCTCCTGGCTACTGGGGCTGGCTACTGGAGCTGGCTACTGGTCCTAGGGCTGGCTACTGGTCCTAGGGCTGGCTACTGCGGCTGGCTACTGGTCCTGGCTACTGTGGCTGGCGGCTGGCTACTGGGGCTGGCAGCTGGGGCTGGCGGCTGGCAGCTGGCTACTGGTCCTGGGGCTGGCTACTGGTCCTGGGGCTGGCTACTGGTCCTGGGGCTGGCTACTGTGGCTGGCTACTGGTCCTGGGGCGGGCTACTGGTCCTGGGGCTGGCTACTGGTCCTGGCTACTGTGGCTGGCTACTGTGGCTGGGGATGGCTACTGGGGCTGGCTACTGTGGCTGGCTACTGTGGCTGGCGGCTGGCTACTGGGGCTGGCAGCTGGCTACTGGTCCTGGTCCTGGTCCTGGCTACTGGTCCTGGCTACTGGAGCTGGCTACTGGTCCTAGGGCTGGCTACTATGGCTGGCTACTGGTCCTGGCTACTGTGGCTGGCGGCTGGCTACTGGGGCTGGCAGCTGGCTACTGGTCCTGGGGCTGGCTACTGTGGCTGGCTACTGGTCCTGGGGCTGGCTACTGGTCCTGGGGCTGGCTACTGTGGCTGGCTACTGGTCCTGGGGCTGGCTACTGGTCCTTGCTACTGTGGCTGGCTACTGGGGCTGGGGATGGCTACTGGGGCTGGCTCCTGGTCCTGGCTTCTGGTCCTGGTCCTGGCTACTTTGGCTGGCAACTGGTCCTGGCTACTGGGGCTGGCTACTGGTCCTAGGGCTGGCTACTGCGGCTGGCTACTGGTCCTGGCTACTGTGGCTGGCAGCTGGCTACTGGGGCTGGCAGCTGGCTACTGGTCCTGGTCCTGGCTACTGGGGCTGGCTACTGGAGCTGGCTACTGGTCCTAGGGCTGGCTACTGCGGCTGGCTACTGGTCCTGGCTACTGTGGCTGGCGGCTGGCTACTGGGGCTGGCAGCTGGCTACTGGTCCTGGGGCTGGCTACTGGTCCTGGGGCTGGCTACTGTGGCTGGCTACTGGTCCTGGGGCTGACTACTGGTCCTGGAGCTGGCTACTGTGGCTGGCTACTGGTCCTGGGGCTGGCTACTGGTCCTGGCTACTGTGGCCAGCTACTGGGGCTGGGGATGGCTACTGGGGCTGGCTCCTGGTCCTGGCTTCTGGTCCTGGTCCTGGCTAATGGGGCTGGCAACTGGCCCTGGCCACTGGGACTGGCAACTGGTCCTAGGACTGGCTACTGGGGCTGGCTACTGTGGCTGGCTACTGGTCCTGGGGCTGGCTACTGTGGCTGGCTACTGTTCCTGGGGCAGGCTACTGGTCCTGGCTACTGTGGCTGGTGGCTGGTTACTGGGGCTGGCAGCTGGCTTCTGGAGGAGGGGGGGCGCCATCAGGGGGGACAGCCCATACGGCTGTCCCCAGGTTTCTTTACCTGCTGTTCAGTATGGAAGGAACGGGGTGGGCGGCGGAGGCAGAGATACCAGAGATCTGCAAGCTTTTAGCCATAAAACATAAAGAAACTTTCCCCAGCGCAGCGGGACTCTTTCTTCATCTTCGGGTGCCGCTGCAGCAATCACTTGTCATTTGCGACAAGTGCATGTAGTTCCGGTCTGCCCAGCAGATTGATATAGAGCAGGGATATGCAATTAGTGGACCTCCAGCTGTTGCAAAACTACAAGTCCCATCATGCCTCTGCCTCTGGGTGTCATGCTTGTGGCTGTCAGAGTCTTGCTATGCCTCATGGGAATTGTAGTTCTGCAACAGATGGAGGTCCGCTAATTGCATATCCCTGATATAGAAGAGACCAGGACTACATGTACTTGTCACAAATGACAAGTGATTACTGCGCGCCCGAAAATGAAAAAAGAGTCCCTCCGCGCTGGGGAAAGTTCTTTATGTTTTATGGCTAAAAGCTTGCAGATCGCGGCACTCTGGTCTCTCTGCCTCCGCCGCCCACCCCCCCTTCCTTCCATAGTGAACAATAGTAAAAGAAACCTGGGGACAGCCTTATGGGCTGTCCCCCCTGATGG
>BLSH010227641.1:63992-80337 GCA_018402905.1 Glandirana rugosa | reverse complement strand
ATATCGCCGCTAGTCTTTACTGCGTCTCCACTAGTTTATGGTGGTTTTCTTTCGAGACAAACACCCTTTTTTTCCTGCGTTTAAAGCAAACCCATGTTGCAGCGTGCTGGCGCGTTAAAAATTTCGCAATTTCGCTGCGTCACGGCTTAGCGTTTTTCCCGAGGCCAGGATTTCGACCTTTAGGAAGGCCCCGACTTCACCAATTATTACGAAATTTATAGTTTTGTCCCTGGAGTTCAGATTTAAGCAAATAATAAAGAATATATTAAATGGATGTCAGGAAGTATTTTGCAACGTTTAAAGGATCAGTCCATCCATAAGTGATATTTAAAGCATTATTAACCACTTCAGCCCCGGAAGGATTTCCAGCTTTAGGACCGGAGCCCTTTTTGCGATTCGGCACTGCGTCGCTTTAACGCTTTAAAAATTGCGCGGTCGTGCGACGTTGTACCCAAACGAAATTTGCGTCCTTTTTTTCCCACAAACAGAGCTTTCTTTTGGTGGTATTTGATCACCTCTGCGTCATTTCTGATCGCCGCTATAAACAAAAGAAGAGCGACAATTTTGCAAAAAAACCCCAAATTTCTTACTTTTTGCTAGAATACAAATAAAAAAAAATATATAAAAAAACTTTTTTTCACCGTTTTTGGCCGATTTATATTGTTCCTCATATTTGCGATAAAAAAAAATCGCAATCGGCTTTATTGATTGGTTTGCGCAAAAGTGGTCGCGTTTACGGATGATGAGAATTCATTTTTGGGGTTTTTTTTTTTTTTACTAGTAATGGCGGCGATCTGCGATTTTTAGCGGTACTGCGATATTTCAGCGGACATGTCGGACTATTTTGACATTTTTTTGGGACCATTGGCATTTATACAGCGATCAGTGCTATAAAAATGCACTGATTACTGTGTAAATGTCATTGGCAGTGAAGGGGTTAACCTGCAGGGGGCGCGCTAAGGGTTATCTATGTTCCCTGGGCGTGTTCTAACTGTAGGGGGACTGCACTATCTGGGGAAGGGAAGTGGTCACAGCCTTCGTATACAGGAAGGCTGTGATCACAGCCCTTCCCCCTTCACACAGAGCGGAGGTCCGTGTTTACATACACGGACCTCCATTCCTCCGCTCGGGGGGGCCATCGTGGGTAGCCAGCGGCAATCGAAGCCGCCGCACCCGCTCCCTGGCCCTCCCCGAACACAGTGAGCGAGCGGGCGCGCCTCTGGCGGCGCGCGCGCGCTCACTAAGCTCGATCCCGCAGCCGCCGTCGTATGACGGCGTTTTGCGGGAACTAACCACTTTGCCGCCGTCAAATGCCGATCGGCGGTCGGCAAGTGGTTAAACCCAAAAACAAAACTTTATTATGCTGCAGATGATCAGGCCTTAGTTATTTTCTTGTTGTTTTTCTGTGGTTTTTTTTTAATTCTTTATTTGTGGGCATAGGTAAGGGTACAAATGCATTAGGACATGCACACAGGACATTAAAAAAAACCCCTAAAAACGTCAGTAGCTTTGTAGGGAGTTTCTCAGCTTTTATCAGTGTTAATGCTCTATCGTTTTTGAGCGTTTTTTTTTTTTTCTTTATTCAATGGATCAAAAATGTCCAAAAACGCTGGTGAGCCACGTTTTTGAGCGTTTTCGGGAGTTTATGCGTGTTTTTAAGCTTTCAACAGTTTTGTGGTCAGAATAACGACTCTTGAACGCGATTTTAGGGTGTTCTGACAACAGCTCATAGACTCTGCTGATAAACCCCAATAAATGCCCATGTGTGCATGGACACATAGGATAACATACAGGGGAGATTAAGGGCTGTTAAAAAAATGCCCAAACTCCCAAAAACATCACTTTAGCAGCTTCAGTGTGCATGAGGCCTTATTGCAAATGAGAGTTTCTGAGATAAAGCTGAGTTACATTGAAATAAAACGAAGAGCATCACCAAAGTATTTTCTTTCTGGTGATCTGGTCAGTAACACAATTCCGGTCTTATGGCCCGTACACACGATCCGAAAAATCGGACGAAAAATACCGCATACGATGCGATCCTACGATAATCGGATCGTTAGTACACAGCTTACAAGAGCCGATCATGACAGTTCATCAGATAATATTTGATCGGACAAGCATGAAAATTTTGATCGCATGGTGCCCGATCG
Source organism: Glandirana rugosa (assembly GCA_018402905.1). Classification (NCBI taxonomy): domain Eukaryota; kingdom Metazoa; phylum Chordata; class Amphibia; order Anura; family Ranidae; genus Glandirana; species Glandirana rugosa. The sequence continues at coordinate 78,187 of BLSH010227641.1, read as the reverse complement.
TACGATTTTTGTTTTTTTTTTGTTTTTTTTTTAAAGGTGTTTATTTTGAATTTTTCATGTAAAACACATAGAGACAATTTGCAAGGATCAAATAAAAGAAGCGCCATCAACAGGCTATGGCATAACAGTAGGCTACGCAGAGACGTGCGATTTTTGTTTAATCAGTACAGTTGTCGTCCGACAATACAATACAAATACACTACAACACAGGACATCAATTACGATTTTTTATTGTCGTACGAGAATATTCGTGACTTTAGTACACTCTTCCGATTCGATCTGAGATTAGCATGCAAAAAAAAACGGACGATCTATCGTCCGATTTTCGGATCGTGTGTACGGGGCATAAGGGTGTCTCCACTCAACATAGAGGAGCAAGGAAGACATCTTTGCACAGCAGTAATGTCAGTCTGGGGGAGGGGAGTGTTAGATGCACTAGCAGAATTAGATAGACTTAACTAACAAATTAAAATTCAACTCCATCTAACAGGAACAGTTTATTTTACTTTTGGGATAAAGGTTTTACTTAAATTAATAAAAGCTGATCATTGTAAGTACCCCTGTAAGTGTTAAATGGTTTGTCTCAACACTCTAACTGCCAATGTGCTGGACAATTTAATGTGCTAACCACTTCCTGTCCATAGGACGTACATGTATGGTGCAGTCATGACCCCAGTATCTTTTTTTTCTTCCAGCGATGCTATATAAAATAAAAGCCATCCGGGCGCCTAAATAGCCGCAGGATCTCTTTTACATGTGGTAGAAGGGGGTCCTCCCCCCTCCCACCTCCTTCTGCTTCTTTCTCAGGCTCTCCTGTCCCAACAGCAGCTCTGCCAGCTTACCATAGAGAAGGCGAAGGACCCTATCATCTCAATAGTCTAAAAAAGTGGAAGTGACGAGGATTTTGTCATTTCCAGTTTCGCTCAGATTTAAACAAGCCGTTACTGCCTTGTGAAAGCAAGTAAACCGATCTCAGTTTGATCAGATGCTTTTAAGGGCAGAGGAAAGATCTGGGGTTTAACAAACCCTAGATGTTTCAATAAAGTGAACCTTTCACTGCACATGCTATCACAAGGGACGTTGCTCATTCTTTGTGATAGCAATAAAGTGATAAAAAAAAATATATAAAAAGACAGTGTAAAAAAAAAAAAAAAAAAAGGTAAATAAATAATAACATTTAAAAAATGAAAGCACCCTGCCCCCCAAATGCATACGTAGGTTGCGCATGCATATGTAAACAGTGTTCGCACCACACATGTGGGGTATTAACACAATCGTTACAGCAAGAGCAATTCTGTGCAAATACCGTGTGACAAACAATTTCAACACTCACCATTTTATTCTCTAGGGCAGGGATATGCAACCTCCAGCTGTTGCAAAACTACAAGTCCCATCATGCCTCTGCCTCTGGGTGTCATGCTTGTGGCTGTCAGAGTCTTGCTATGCCTCATGGGAATTGTAGTTCTGCAACAGATGGAGGTCCGCTAATTGCATATCCCTGATATAGAAGAGACCAGGACTACATGTACTTGTCACAAATGACAAGTGATTACTGCGCGCCCGAAAATGAAAAAAGAGTCCCTCCGCGCTGGGGAAAGTTCTTTATGTTTTATGGCTAAAAGCTTGCAGATCGCGGCACTCTGGTCTCTCTGCCTCCGCCGCCCACCCCCCCTTCCTTCCATAGTGAACAATAGTAAAAGAAACCTGGGGACAGCCTTATGGGCTGTCCCCCCTGATGGTGCCCCCCCTCTCCAGAAATTGTAGCGCCCGGGGCCCCTGACCCTTCCGCCCCTGCCTAGTACCGGCCCTGCAAAGTGCATTTTTTTTTTGCGATACGGCACTGCGTTACTTTAACCACTTGCTAACCGCCGTACGACTATAAGCAGCGACAGCGTGGCTCTTTCCCACAAATTGTCACTTATAGTCATCATTTTAGTGCGTGAAGGCCAGGGGGCAAGCGCCTGCCACACGCTCCCTGAGCGGGGCCGCGGATTGGGCGTACTCAATGTCCGCCGGTGACTCACGATGCTCTGGGACAGAGCCAGAATGGAGAACCGCCGATGTAAAACACAGTGGTTCCCCATTCTGACAGGCGGCATGTCAGAGATCTACTGATCCCTGTACTCGGGATCAGTTAGATCTCTGGTGCCTCTGGCAGCCCCGCCCCCATACAGTTAGAACACACCTAGGGAACACAGTTGCCCCCTTCACTGCCCCCTGCAGGTTAACCTATTCCCTGCCAATGACATTTATACAGTAATCAGTGGACATTTAAATTTCTGATCGCTGTATAAATGTCATTGGTCCCAAAAAAAGTGTCAAAAATGTCCGACATGTCCGCTGCAATATCGCAGTACCGCTAAAAATCACAGATCGCTGCCATTACTAGTAGAAAAAAAATTCGTAAAAATGCCAGAAATAAATTCTCATGGTTTGTAAACGCGGCAACTTTTGAGCAAACCAATCAATAAACGCCAATCGCGATTTTTTTTTTACCACAAATATGAGGAAGAATATAAATCTGTATAAATCCACAGAAACAGATGATATGATGATAGAGGTGTTGTAAGATCTGGCTGGATCGCATTTATCTATTAAGGGGCGCACACTGACCCCCCCCCGTAACAGGGGGTCGGTGAGTTCTGGTAAGAAGCTGTGTGCGTCGGTGTTACGGGTGATGGGCTGCACGTCTGATCTTACACCACCTCTATCATCTGTTTCTGTGGATTTATACAGATTTATATACTTCTTGGACTACATGGAGCCTCCAGCAGAGTGGATAAGAAATAACCCTCACATTTCAGGTATAACATGTTAGTATGTTAGTATGCAGACGTTTTTGAGCTGAAGATGGGTCGGCGTTAGTGAGCTGAAACGAGAACCCACGGCCAGCGCGTTCTGAGGCTGTAACGTTTTGGCGGTTTTTGACGCCGAAGCCGCAAACCGCTCACTAACGTCGTACCGCCGTTGACCAGCGGTTTTTGACGCCGACGTTTTTAGGTTGAAAAATAGCAGAGGGATGATTTTTTTAAAAAAAACGCCTATTGACGCCGACGCCCACTAAGGCCTCATACACACGGGGGTATCTAAAAAAATAAACAAAACGTCGGGTCCGACGTCAAGGAAAAAAAGTCAACGTTTTTCGGCGTTATGCATTAGCGTTTTTGAGCGTTAGTGAGCGTCGGCGTCAATAGGCGTTTTTTTAAAAAATCATCCCTCTGCTATTTTTCAACCTAAAAACGTCGGCGTCAAAAAACGCCAGAAAACGCCGGTACAATATTAGGTGGCGTTTGTTGGCGTTAGTTGGCGTTTGTTGGCATATTGTGGCGTCGGCGTCAAAAAACGTCAAAACGTTACAGCCTCAGAACGCGATGGCCATGGGTTCTACTTTCTGCTCACTAACGCCGACGCCACCAACAGCTCAGAAACGCCAACGTTTTTATGGGGCCATTGACTAACATGGAGAGCTGCAAAAAACGCCAGAAAACGCCGGCGTCAAAAAACGTCCGTGTGTATGAGGCCTAAAGCTCACTAACGCCGATGAATAATGCCGAAAAACACAGTTTTTTTTCCTTGACATCGGGCCCGACGTTTTGTTTATTTTTTAACCACTTGCCGACCGCCCGCCGCAGCATGACGGCGGCAAGATGGCTCGTTATCGCGAACCGCCGTCACAGGACAGCAGTCGTGATAACTAGCATTGTGGGCGCACTCGCGCGCTCACTGTGTTCGGGGGGGAACCAGGGAGCGTGTAGGGCGGACTCGATCGCCTCCGGCTACCCGCGATGGCTCCCCCAGCACTGAAAGAACAGAGGTCCGTGTATGTAAACACAGATCTCCGTTCTATTGAAGGGGGAAGGGCGATAATCACAGGCTTTTTGTATATGGAAGCCGTGATCATCCCCTTTCACCAGCCAGGGCAGCCCCCCCACAGTTAGAACACGCCCAGGCAACACAGTTAACCCTTAGAGCGCCCCCTGCAGGTTAACCCCTTCACTTGCAATGGCATTTACACAGTAACCAGTGCATTTTTATAGCACTGATCGCTGTATAAATGCCAATGGTCCCAAAAAAGTGTAAAAATGTTCCGACATGTCCGCTGCAATATCGCAGTAAATGGCCCCATAAATGGCCCCATAAAAACGCCGACGTTTTTGAGCTGTAGATGGCGTCGGCGTTAGTGAGCTAAAACGAGAACCCATGGCCAGCGCGTTCTGAGGCTGTAACGTTTTGGCGGTTTTTGACGCCGACGCCGCAAACCGCTCACTAACGTCGTACCGCCGTTGACCAGCGGTTTTTGACGCCGACGTTTTTAGGTTGAAAAATAGCAGAGGGATGATTTTTTTTTAAAAAACGCCTATTGACGCCGACGCTCACTAAAGCTCACTAACGCCGATGAATAATGCCGAAAAACGACGTTTTCTTTCCTTGACGTCGGGCCCGACGTTTTGTTAATTTTTTAACCACTTGCAGACCGCCCGCCGCAGCGTGACGGTGGCAAGATGGCTCGTTATCGCGAACCGCCGTCCCAGGACGGCGGCCGTGATAACTAGCATTGTGGGCGCGCTCGCGCGCTCACTGTGTTCGGGTGGAACCAGGGAGCGGGTAGGGCGGACTCGATCGCCGCTGGCTACCCGCGATGGCTCCCCCAGCACTGAAAGAACAGAGGTCCGTGTATGTATACACGGATCTCCGTTATATTGAAGGGGGAAGGGCGATAATCACAGGCTTTCTGTATATGGAAGCCGTGATCATCCCCTTTCCCCAGCCAGGGCAGCCCACACACAGTAAGAACACGCCCAGGGAACACAGTTATCCCTTAGAGCGCCCCCTGCAGGTTAACCCCTTCACTGCCAATGGCATTTACACAGTAATCAGTGCATTTTTATAGCACTGATCGCTGTGTAAATGCCAATGGTCCCAAAAAAGTGTAAAAATGGTCCGATATGTCCGCCCTAATATCGCAGTGCGGCTAAAAATCGCAGATCACAGCCATTACTAATAAAAAATAAAAAAAATAAAAACCCCAGAAATGAATTCTCATCATCCGTAAACGCGGCAACTTTTGCGCAAACCAATCAATAAACGCCGAATTGCAATTTTTTTTACCAAAAATATGAGGAAGAATATAAATCGACCAAAACCGATGGAAAGAAATTTTTTTTTATATTTTTTTTTTTGGATTTGTAATTTAGCAAAAAGTAAGAAATTTGGGGTTTTTTTTGCAAAATTGTCGCTCTTCTTTTGTTTATAGCGGCAGTCAGAAATGACGCAGCGGTGATCAAATACCACCAAAAGAAAGCTCTATTTGTGGGGAAAAAAAGGAGGCAAATTTCATTTGGGTACAACGTCGCACGAACGCGCAATTGTCAGTTAAAGCGACGCAGTGCCGAATCGCAAAAAGTGCTCTGGTCCTACAGTGGGAAATCCTTCCGGGGCTGAAGTGGTTAAGAAACGTCCATGTGTATGTAATACTTCCCTGCAAGAAATACAATATACTATCCACATTTAGTAACTGCCTGCCTTTATCAGAGGTATGGCCAGAAAGCTACACTGACAGTCTGCAGGAGCCTGGCACTGCACCCTCGATCTGCTGATTGTGGCTTTTCAGGCTCCTAAGAAAAAAAAAAGTAAATGCACAATTTTTTTAAATGCAAAAAAAAAAGGGCATTTATTATTATTATTTTTTTTTTAAAGATGAACTTAGCCTTTTATTACAAACCAAGTTTATCCTCCTTACCATGGGAAGTAAAGCCTCGTACACACGGGACGACGATCGCATACAACAGGTCGTACTAACGACCATTGTATGCGATATCGATCGTTCGTATGCGCGATTTGAACAGTTGAACATACGACGGTCGTACAAGGGAGTTGTATGAGCAGACTAGAAAACTTGGTCGTACCAACAAGCGCTCATACGACCGTTGTATCGTGTGTACAGAGAAGTTGGTCCTACAAGTTGTATTGTGCAAAACACGCATGCTCAGAAGTCAGGAAAGGCCGGATGCTAATTACATGCACCTAAACGTTCTTTCTTTGGTCGTACGATCGTGTAGTGCAGTCAGTATGCTGCATACAACAGCCAACATACGATTTGTGACAATCGTACGTGCGATCGGCGAACCGTGTGTACGGGGCCTTAAACAATTACAATCCCATGATTTCTATAGCTGGTAGAATAGCAGATCTAAAAATAATACGGCTCCATAAACTGCTCTACTTATTCATAATCCTGACTATCCCTCTCTCTATATCATATTTTATGTCAATTCAATGTCTTATAACACAATATGTATGGGGTAATAAACCTCCCAGATGCACGCTTAATATTATCCTTGGGCACAGATCTAATGGAGGCATGGGGTTACCAAACATTTCCCTTTATTATAAAGCTACCATCCTAGACAAACTCCACTTTTGATGGAACTCAACACCGGATATAACCTGACCCCTGATGGAGTCTTCCTTCTTCATAGATAAAAACCCAAACTGCCAATGCTGGCAATGAAACTAGGATTACCTTCCCCTCAGGTCAGAATACCCAGCTATTCTGACTCCTAACTGTTGTAATGGCGACTTATCCCTTGTTGAGACCTCTATGCCTGGCCTGTATAAGCAGATATGATCACCGCAGACAGTTCTTATCAGATAGTGACTCACCAATTACCGATTTCTTCCATGAGCGTTTATTCATTGGAATAGCAGGTACAGCATACAACAAATGTGACAGATGGTCGAAAGATGGTAACTGCAGGTCAAAACATAGTAATGTGTCCCAGGATGCGAGTAGATAGAGTGAGGCCTTCTAGCGTGTGGCCATATTCTTTACCTCATGAGAGAGAGGACACAGGAAGAGGAAATAGAATAGCAGAGTGCACCCGGAACAGGAAGTTACAGAGTAGAGTGAACTAGGAAGAGGAAATAGCTCACAGAGGATGGGAGGTACACACTTAGAAAATACAATAGGAAGGTGTAATATCCAAAAGAACCACAAGATGGCATTATAATAACCAACTATAAAAACATTACTATAGCTGCATATTTATGTTACATGCAAATCATGTGACAGAACACCAGCAGTTATTATATCACACAAAGTTTGGTCCCAAACTTCATTACAACCCAATACCTATTCATCTCTACAAAGCAGGGGTCTCTAAACTTTCTAAACAAAGGTCCAGTTTACTTACAGTCCTTCAGACTTTTGGGGGCCGCGTTGTGGCCAAGGGGAGTAGAAAATGTCCTGGTGTCAGTGCATGTAGACAATGCCCCATCTTTAGTGGGAGGAATAATGCCCTATCATTGGTGTCAGTGGGAGGAATAGTGCCCCATCATTGGTGTCAGTGGAAGGAATAGTGCCTCATCATTGGTGTCAGTGGGAAGAATAGTGTCCCATCATTGGTATCAGTGGGAGGAATAATGCCCCATCATTGGTGTCAGTGGGAGGAATAATGCCTCATCATTAGTGTCAGTGGGAGGAATAATGCCTCATCATTGGTGTCAGTGGGAGGAATAGTATCCCATCATTGGAGTCAGTGAGAAGAATAATGCCTCATCATTGGTGTCAGTGGGAGGAATAATGCCTCATCATTGGTGTCAGTGGGAGGAATAATGTCCCATCATTGGTGTCAGTGGGATGAATAGTGCCTGATTGTTGGTATCAGTGGGAGGAATAGTTCCCCATCATTGGTATCAGTGGGAGGAATAATGCCTCATGATTGGTGTCAGTGGGAGGAATAGTGCCCCATCATTGGTGTCAATGGGAGGAATAATGCCTCATCATTGATGTCAGTGGGAGGAATAATGCCTCATCATTGGTGTCAGTGGGAGGAATAATGCCTCATCATTGGTGTCAGTGGGAGGAATAGTGCCTGATTGTTGGTGTCAGTGGCAGGAATTATGCCCCCATGGGTGGTGTCAGTGGGAGAAATAGTGCCCCATCATTGGTGTCAGTGGGGGAATAGTGCTCCATTTTTGGTGTCAGTGGAAAGAATTATGCCTCCATTGTTGGAGTTTGGAGACCACTGCTACAGAAGATCAGATTAGATAGTTATATAGTTGGTAAGGCTGAATGAAGACAACAGTCCACCCAGTTCAACTTGTGTAAGTGTGTGTGTGTGTGCGTTAGGGTTGCCACATCATCCCTTTAATCCAGGACACATATGCATTACACAGGTTGTTCTGAGGCTAATTGAATGCAGATGAGGCACCAAGTGAGTTTTATTACCACCTTAATCAGCCTCAGAACAACCTGTGTAATTAATGTGTGTCCTGGACTAAAGGGATGATGTGGCAACCCTAGTGTGCGTGCCTGTAGAAAATAATTTCCCATACCCCTGTATATTGTTTTTGCTAAGATGCACATCCAAGAGTGGAAGAGATTTCTGCATCCTTACTGCCCTGGCAGTGAAAAACCCCCTACCCAGCTTAAGGTTAAACCACTTCTCTTCCAGTCTCATCATGTGGCCCCGTGTCCTCTTACACTCCCTGGGACTGAAAAGTTTCACACTTACGCTGGGATCACCGTTGAGATATTTGTATATTGCTATCATATCTCCTCTCAAGCATCTCATTGAGGTCCTCCAGTCCCAATATTAATTTAGTTGCCCTTCTCTGGACTCTCTCCAGTTCCAGCTCATCCTGAGGATTGGTGATTAGAATGGGACAGAATACAGATACAGACAGATGCGGACGAACCAGAGTTTTATAACATGACAGGATTATTGTTTTATCTCTGGAGTAAATTCCCTTTTTAACCACTTCAGCCCCGGAAGGATTTCCCACTTTAGGACCAGAGCACTTTTTGCGATTCGGCACTGCGTCGCTTTAACTGACAATTGCGCGGTCGTGCGACGTTGTGCCCAAATGAAATTTGCGTTCTTTTTTCCCCACAAATAGAGCTTTCTTTTGGTGGTATTTGCTCACCTCTGCGTCATTTCTGATCACCGCTATAAACAAAAAAAGAGTGACAATTTTGCAAAAAAAAAATTTTTTTCTTACTTTTTGATACAATACAAATCCAAAAAAAAAAAATCTAAAAAAATTTTTTTCATCGGTTTTGGCCGATTTATATTCTTCCTCATATTTTTGGTAAAAAAAAAAAAATCGCAATCGCCATTTATTGATTGGTTTGTGCAAAAGTTGCCGCGTTTACTAATGATGAGAATTCATTTATGGGGTTTTAAGTTTTTTAAAATATTTTACTAGGAATGGCGGCGATCTGCGATTTTTAGCGGTACTGCGATATTGCGGCGGAAATGTCGGACCATTTTGACACTTTTTTGGGACCATTGGCATTTATACAGCGATCAGTGCTATGAAAATGCACTGATTGCTGTGTAAATGCCATTGGCAGTGAAGGGGTTAACCTGGAGGGGGGCTCTTAGGGTTGACTGTGTTCCCTCAGTGTGTTCTAACTGTATGGGGGCTGGGCTGGCAGGGGGAGGGGAGTGATCACGGCTTCCATATACAGAAAGCCTGTGATCACCGCCCTTCCCCCTCTTTCAGAACAGAGATCCGTGTTTACTTACACGGACCTCCGTTCTTTTACTGCAGGGGAGCCATCTTAGGTAGCCGGCGGAAAACGAGTCCGCCCTACCCGCTCCCTGCCCCTCTGGAACACAGGGAGCTTGCGAGCACGCCTCCAGCGGCGCACGCTCACAATACTCGTTATCACGGCGGCAGTCAGGTGATGTCGGTTTGGAATAACTAACCATTTTGCCGACGTCAAGCCACGGCGGGCAGTCGGCAAGTGGTTAATGCATGCTAATATTCTGTTGGCTTTGGTGGCTGAAGCTTGACACTGCATGCAATTGCTCAGTCTGTCTTCTACTAGGACCCCTAGATCCTTCTCCATCCTGGAATCCCCTAGGGGTTCTCCCCCTAATAAATAACTTGCATTTATAAATTACTTGCATTTACCAATGTTAAACTTCATTTGCCATCTAGTACCCCATTCCATTAATTTATGCAGGTCCTCTTGTAAAGTTTCTATATCATGCTGTGATATTTTTGTGTCATCAGCAAACACTGAATAAATTAAAAATAATTGGTCCCAGGACAGAGCCTTGGGGTACCCCACTAACCACTCAAGACCACTCTGAGTACACGTTATTTAGCACCACCCTTTTTCCTCGCCCCCACAAAAAAATGCATATCAAAAAATGTGCAAACATATGCGAAAAAGTGCTCAAAGTGACTAAATTGTAAACCATATATATAAGGAAACCACAAAAAATTCTAGTCCATAAACTGTTGCCATAAATCATAGATCAAAAATCTTCATAGTTTCATGTGTATCATCCTTATCCACTTCAGCCCCGGAAGGATTTGCCCCTTTAGGACCGGAGCCCTTTTTGCGATTCGGCGCTGCGTCGCTTTAACTGAAAATTGCGCAGTCGTGCGGCGTTGTACCCAAATGAAATTTGCGTCCTTTTTTTTCCACAAACAGAGCTTTCTTTTGGTGGTATTTGATCACCGCTGCGTCATTTCGGATCGCCGCTATAAACAAAAGAAGAGCGACAATTTTGCAAAAAAACCCAAATTTCTTACTTTTTGCTAAAATACAAATCCAAAAAAATATATAAAAAAACAATTTTTTTTCACCGGTTTTGGCCGATTTATATTCTTCCTCATATTTGTGATAAAAAAAATCGCAATCGGCGTTTATTGATTGGTTTGCGCAAAAGTGGTCGCGTTTACGGACGATGAGAATTCATTTCTGGGGTTTCATTTATTTATTTATTTATTTACTAGTAATGGCGGCGATCTGCGATTTTTAGCGGTATTGCGATATTTCAGGGGACACGTCGGAACATTTTGACACTTTTTTGGGACCATTGGCATTTATACAGCGATCAGTGCTATAAAAATGCACTGATTACTGTGTAAATGCCATTGGCAGTGAAGCGGTTAACCTGCAGGGGGCGCTCTAAGGGTTAACAGTGTTCACTGGGCGTGTTCTTACGGTGTGGGGACTGCCCTAGCTGGGGAAGGGAAGTGATCACAGCCTCCATGTAGAGGAAGGCTGTGATCACAGCCCTTCCCCCCTCACAGAACAGAGGTCCGTGTTTACTTACACGGACCTCCGTTCTTTCACTCCGGGGGGGCATTGCGGGTGGCCGACGGAGATCGAATCCGCCGCACCCGCTCCCTGGCCCTCCCCGGACACAGTGAGCCGCGGGCATGCCTTCGGCGGCGCACGCACGCTCACTGGGCTCGATCTCGCAGATGGCGGCGATTTGCGCAATAGAGCCATCTTGTCGCCGTCAATTGCCGACCAGCGGTCGGCAAGCCGTTATGCCAAAATCCATGCAAAAAAAAACAAAAAAACATTCTTGGTATATCAGTGACTTCTTTAAGACAACACTCAGTGTGTTCCTCCACCAAGCTCACTAAATGGACTCACCAGATGGAATGGCTGGTCTCTCTAAGAACCAGCAATCTCGTTTCGTTTAACCATTCAGCAAGTCTCCACTGTCCACCTTAGACTCTAATATGCTCCGACCGTCATGTGAAAAGGAAGGAAAGGGAAGCTCCCATAGCGTAAAACCATACTTAAAACATATTTATTCAATTAAAACAAAGTTACACTCACATGTACATAGTGTCCACCCGACACTAGGGATTATTCACAAACATATGTCCCCGATCAGATAGGGCTTGTCTCGGGATCCCACAAGTGGCGAGCGAATGATCGTGGGTGGCGCGTTTGTCAGCAAACGTTCTGACCCGGCCCTACCTGCGTTTCGTCAGAACGTACGTAGGGCCGGGTCAGAAAGTTTGCTGATGAACGCGCCACCCACGATCGTTTGCTCGCGGCTTGTGGGATCCCGAGACAAGCCATAGCCGATCGGGGACATATGTTTGTGAATAATCCCTAATGTCGGGTGGACACTATGTATATGTGAGTGTAACTTTGTTTTAATTGAATACATATGTTTTAAGTATGGTTTTATGCTATGGGAGCTTCCCTTTCCTTCCTTTTCACATGACGGTCGGAGCATATTAGAGACTACGGTGGACAGTGGAGACTTGCTGAATGGTTAAACGAAACGAGATTGCTGGTTCTTAGAGAGACCAGCCATTCCATCTGGTGAGTCCATTTAGTGAGCTTGGGGAACACACTGAGTGTTGTCTTAAAGAAGTCACTGATATACCAAGATTGTTTTTTTTTTTTGCATGGATTTTGGCATACAGATGATACACATGAAACTATGAAGATTTTTGATCCATGATTTATGGCAACAGTTTATGGATTAGAATTTTTTGTGGTTTCCATATATATATGGTTTACAATTTTGTCACTTTGAGGACTTTTGCACTTTTTCGCATATGTTTGCACATTTTTTGATATGCATTTTTTTTCAGGTTTATTTCAATATGCAACAATGTATTAATCATGTTTAAGAGTTTGTGAAACAGTAGTTTTCACAGATTTGGTCTGTGAGTATCGCGGGAGTTTCTGTGACCTTCACACACCAAAATTGTATTGACACAATTGTTTTAGGTCACCAGTAGAAATTAACACTAAGAGGTTTAGAGGGCACACAGTTTCACAATTATTGCGTTTTTTGCGCTGCCCACCCTAATTTACCCTCTTTAGCATTCTTTTACAGCCTATTAAATTAAAATATCTTTTTCCAAACCAATACTATGCCCAGATGGGAAGCAGAAATAGGAGCACACTTCACCGAGGGCAGCTGGAAAATCACACTCTCCACTACATATGAAGCCTCCCATTGTTTCAACCACTGGCAACTTTACCAAAAAAAAACATCATTGGTACTCCACCCTCTTCAAGTTCTTTTAAATTTTACCTGACACAATCCCCTATATGCCGGTGACTATGTGGAGAAACGGGATCCCTTTTCCATATTTTATGGCATTCTTATTAGACCTCCAACTACTACCTAGCCTCTAATATTCTACATTTGGGATCTTTCTGATCTGCATGTATATATGTTATCTTTATAGCATTTTAAACAAACCCCTTATCACATCTATACCATCTAGAGGACAAATAGGCTCCCCAAATTACCAACAGATTAAACCCAAGTAAGTGATGTATAAAGTACCTTGACAACATCAGTGTAGCTGGGATACTATGTTATGTGTTTTTTTATACTCTTAGTGAACTATTGTTATTACTTTATAGTTTCTGAGGTCTCTTACCCTCAGACCCTAAGGGTCTCTTACCCTTTTCATATCCTACACCCTTGGTGGTGGGCATGTGTGGCACCATTGGAAGACTCCCCTTCTGCTCCCCCTTTTTACTTTTATGGTTTTCTCCAAAAGACATTTGGAGATTGGGTGCTCCGTATTTAATTGGTAGGTACAGCCTTGCTTAAGTAGTGTTCATTTTATGTTCTGTATTGCTATTGTGTTGATTTGAATACTGTGATGATATGTTTTTTGTTGTTTCATTAGTACTATTATCACATTTTCCTGAAGAAGCCAAAAATGGTGAAACGTGGAACTATAAATGTGATGGAAAATTCTCCATGTTACATACCAATGTATGGTTAAACCTATGTATCTATGTCTTTTAACAGTATTTTGTGAATAAAAGCTATTTTATTTTTAACCGGCGATCTGCGGGTGGTCTCTAGGGGGTGCACGCCGTACTCCTGAGGAGTGTGCCCGCGGCTCGGGCGGACCTGAAGTCCGCTGGCGAGCCGCGATGAGCGGCCACAGCCAAAGAACGGGGTTCCCCACTCTGTTAGTGAGGGCATAAGAGATCTACTGATCCCTGTCACTGGGATCAGTTAGATCTCTTATGCCCATGGTAGCCCAGCCCCCTCACAGTTAGAACACGCCCAGGGAACACAGTTAACCCCTAGATCTCCTCCTGCAGGTTAACCCCTTCACTGCCAATCACATTTATACAGTAATCAGTGGACATTTACATTTCTGATCACTGAATAAATGTCATTGGTCCCAAAAAAGTGTCAAAAATGTCCGACATGTCCGCCCCAATATCGCAGTACCGCTAAAAATTGCAAATCGCTGCCATTACTAGTAAAAAATAAAAAAATAAATAAAAACCCCAGAAATTATTTCTCATCATTCATAAAGCGGCTACTTTTGTGCAAACCAATCAATAAACGCCGATTGCAATTTTTTTTGACTAGAAATATGAGGAAGAATATAAATCGACCAAAACCAATGAAAAAAATGTTTTTTTATATATT
>BLSH010227641.1:40607-62075 GCA_018402905.1 Glandirana rugosa | reverse complement strand
CCTAACCCCATTTCGGACCCATCTTCCCCCCCCCCCATGAGTTTATTCCCTCACTTGATTATTTTGTTCCTTTTGTAAGGTCAGTCGTGGTCTTCCGTTATATGTCAGGACGAGTGGTAATAACCGTGGGGAAGTACAAAACGTATTGACTTACTTACAGAAGTCTTTATTTACCTTTACATGGTTTAAATATAGTCGTCCTAGAAAATTAACCTCCAGGTTTCATTAAATTGTTTCTGTTAACAATAAAGTTGTATCTATAACATTAATATTTCTTTTTTGTCTTTTGGTCGTACACGTGATTATAACCGTGGGGAGGAATTATAAACCAACGTGTGGGAAACCGTCGCTACTGTCGGAGGTTTGCAAAGAATATAGGTAGCTATTCGAAGAACGTGAAGACACTCCCTTATTTGAGTACCCCCCCCCCCTTCTACCCAGGCTTTACCCCAATCCTTAATCCTCCCTCCCTTTCCCCCTTTCTCCCTACATCCCCAGGATGAAGACATTTCTTCTACACCAACACTACTGACTGTCAGCTTATTTTCAGTCTCCTAATTCTATCTGACCTCTCCTGCTGATTGAATGACTGTTTGTCTTCATAATACAGCTCTTCTTGTCATTCATGCTGCTGTAATTTGTATGGCTTCATCCTTCTGTACCCCTCTACTGTTTTATAAAGTCAATAAAAACTATTTAAAATAAAATGAAGTCAATTCATCATTTTAAATGGGAACTTACTGAGAACACGACTCATAAACTTCAACTAATATTACAAATTATTGTAGAATACACCAAGCCAAATGAATTTATTAATATAGCTGGATACATCTGCATACAATAATAAATATTAATTATTACATTACAACCAGCGTATAAGAGAACAGGTTTAATATTTACCTTTCTGGAGGGAGTAAAACTTTTACCATCTTGAAGTGCGATGGGTGGTGCTGATATCTGACACTTTGTGATGTTTTTGTTCCCCTCTGGACATTGTGGTTCCTCCTCACTAAGTGACTACTTTGTTCTGTAGTGATGTAACAGCCGGTGGGAGGAACCACTACACCCAGCAGGGGACAAGGTTTCCAACAAACACAAAGCGTCAGATACCGGTGGTGTCCTTAGTTCTTCAAGAGAGCAAAAATTGGACTCACCATCTACCGGAGAGGTAAGTATTAAATGTTCAAATGTAACAATGTTCATTATCAATAAGCTAACAAAATACTAAAATTACCAATAATATAGATAACGCTATAACTGCTGGTAACCCAGTGTTCCTCCATAAATATTAGTGGATAACTATTTTTGTATTCAGGTCAGGTCTGAACAGAATTATGTAACATTTGTGGAAAAATATACAGCCAAGAAGTCCAGTACTTGAAGCCATTATAGAAAAGACCTTCACAGCCACCATATATTTCCCTCTGGTGCTCAGATAGGCTGGGATCATGGCAATCCAGACACTGCAGAACACCAGCATGCTGAAGGTGATGTACTTGGCCTCATTAAAACTGTCCGGTAATGTCCTGGCAAAAAAAGCTATAATGAAGCTCACAGCTGCCAGAAGCCCCATATATCCCAGGACAGAGTAGAATCCGATAACCGAACCCTCATTACACTGAATGATGATCTTTCCCTGATAAGAGTGAGTGTCCTGATCCTGGAAGGGGGGAGAAATAGACAACCAAGTGACACAGATTATTACTTGAAGCAGTGAGAAGACACAAAAAATAAAATTGGACAGTTTGGCTCCCATCCATTTCCTCCAGGGACTCCCAGGTTTGGTGGCTTTAAAAGCAATACACACCATGCTACTTTTGGCAAGTAGAGAAGAGACAGCAACTGAGAAGATGACTCCAAAAGTGGTTACACGCAGCATGCAGGTTATGTCTACTGGACGTCCGAAGAACAAGAAGACACAGAGCAAGCTCAGCATGATGGAGACCAGGAGAAGATAGCTCAGGTTCCGGTTATTAGCTTTAACAATGGGGGTGTCCTGGTAATGTATAAATATCCCCAATATTAAACCAGTCAGAAGACAACAGAGGATGGAGACAGCCGAAAATACTGCAACAATTGTATCATCAGTGTAGGAGAGAAATTCCACCAATTTTGGAACACACCGATTCTTCTTCCCATTGGGCCATTCATCATCAGGACATTTCATGCAGTTTTCATTGTCTGCGGGAAGAAGAATACAAACACAATGAGCATCTGGTTCAGAGCTTCTGAGGAAACATAGCTGATAGTTAAAAATGCAAAAAAGTGGCCCCCACCTATAACTGGTCTTTGTAGTAAGGAGAACTGGATGGGGGACGTAGGTCAAACAAATACAAAGAGATTTCCAAGCTCAAACTTACCAACCAGCGACCAACCAAATTGACCTGTCTATCAATATGCGTTAAGAACAGGGGTTTAGTTGCACACATTTACAAATACATGTGTAAGTTGCAGGCCCTGCAAAGGCACTCTGTTTTCTGCAGTCCCTAACTTCTATGAGTCTCCACAATGGAAGTACATGCATTTATTATGGATAGGTAGGGGACAGGTGAGAGCCTGTAAGGAGCCCACCACTCCTTAAAGGTACAGGGGCACACTGAACACTCAGCATATAGCTTGACAGCAAGGGTGTCAGGCCAGTTATAAGTGGGGCAGTGGCCACTTTTTTGCATTTTGAATATATTGGTCAGACAACACACTGACACCCTTGCTGCCATAGTGCTATGCGCTGGGTGTGCCCCTGAACCTTTACCTACAGGGGGCCTTGGCGCG
Organism: Glandirana rugosa; assembly: GCA_018402905.1. Lineage (NCBI taxonomy): Eukaryota > Metazoa > Chordata > Amphibia > Anura > Ranidae > Glandirana > Glandirana rugosa. Next base: position 59,303 of record BLSH010227641.1, on the reverse strand, counting down.
GCCTGAAGCCTAGGCATGTATTTGCAAGTGTGTACAACTAAACCCCTATTCTTAGCGCATATTGTTAGACAGGTCAATCCGGTTGGTCGCTGTCTGGTTGGTAAGTTTGAGCTTGGAAATCTCTTTGCATTTGTTTGACATATTTACATAGTCAGTCTGGTTGAAAAAATATACAAGTCCATCTAGTGCAACCAATGAAAGGGAAAAATACCCCAAAATCATACAATCCTATATGCACAATCTTATACCGTGTTGCCGTGTTGTCCAAGTGCCTACCAAGCTGGCTGCATCGGCCTTGCTGCAACTTGCTGTGAGTATGTGTGTATGGCGATGCCAAATGTGTGAGACTTTTACAGGTGATGTTTACTCATGGGTGTGACGGTCACTGACAGTTGACTGGCGATTGTCACCGATGGGTGACTGGCGGTGGTCACTGATTGGTGACGGGTGTCTGGCGGTGGTCACTGATGGGTGACGGGTGTCTGGCGGTGGTCACTGATGGGTGACGTGTGTCTGGCGGTGGTCACTGATGGGTGACGGCTGTCTGGCGGTAGTCACTGATGGGTGATGGGTGTCTGGCGGTAGTCACTGATGGGTGAGGGGTGACTGGCGGTGGTCACTAATAGGTGATGGGTGACTGGCGGTGGTCCCTGATGGGCGACGGCTGTCTGGTGGTGGTCACTGATGGGTGACGGGTGACTGGTGGTGGTTACTGATGGGTGACTGGTGGTGGTCACTGATGGGTGCCGGGTGTCTGGTGGTGGTCTCTGATAGGTGATGGGTGTCTGGTGGTCACTGATGGGTGACGGGTGAAGGTCACTGATGGGTGACGGTGACGGGTGACTGGCGGTGGTCACTAATAGGTGATGGGTGATTGGCGGTGGTCACTGATGGGTGCCGGGTGTCTGTTGGTGGTCACTGATAGGTGATTGGTGTCTGGTGGAGGTCACTGATGGGTGACGGGTGACTGGTGGTGGTCACTGATGGGTGCCGCTTGTCTGGCGGTGGTCACTGATGAGTGACGGGTGTCTGGCGGTGGTCGCTGATGGGTGACTGGCGTCTGGCGGTGATCACTAATGTGTGACGGGTGACTGGCAGTGGTCACAGATGCGTGACGGGTGACAGGTAACTGGCGGTGGTCACTGATGAGTGACGGGTGACTGGCGGTGGTCACTGATGGGTGACGGGTGACTGGCGGTGGTCACTGATGGGTGACAGGTGACTGGCGGTGGTCACTTATGGGTGACGGGTGACTGGCGGTGGTCACTGATGGGTGACTGGTCATGGTCACTGATGGGTGATGGGTGACTGGCGGTGGTCACTGATGGGTGAGGGGTGACAGGCCACGGGTGACTGGTGGTGGTTACTGATGGGTGACAGCCATGGTCAGCGATGAGTGACAGGCTACGTCAGTGTTGGGTGACCGGCCACTGATGTGGGCCGGTTGACACACCACGGTAACTGATGGGTGACGGGCGACACGCCACGGTCACTGATGGGTGTTGGGTGACAAGCCACGGTCGCTGATGGGTGACGGGTGAGATGCCACGGTCACTGACGGGTGACACGCCACGGTCAGTGATGGGTGACCGTGATACGCCACGGTCAGTGATGGGTGACACACCACGGTCAGTGATGGGTGACGGGTGACACGCCACGGTCAGTGATGGGTGACGGGTGACAGGCCACGGTCACTGATGGGTGACGGGTGACATGCCATGGTCACTGACAGGTGACGGGTGACACGCCACGGTCACTGACGGGTGACAGGCCACGGTCACTAACAGGTGACAGATACACTTTATTTTGACAGGTGCACTTTATGGGGGCATATGGGGTGACTGTTGGGTGACTGGTGCATTGGGGGGGCAGGGGGGATGTGATAATGTGTGCTTTTACTATACAGATCAGTAACTCACTGATCCCAGCTCTTCTCTCCTCACACTAGAAACTGTGTGAGGAGAGAAGAGCTGGTAACAGTGAGTTACCGCTCTGTTTACATTGGAAGTGATCGGCTGTGAAGTAGATCACAGTCGAGCTGGCTAGAACTAGCTCTCAAGGGAGTCTGTCAGGGAATCCCAGTAAGACGTTTGGGGCCTTCACAGAAGGGCGCACAGCAATTTGCATGCTCGCAGGAGTGTGCACGGGAGAACGGGCGAATGCACGGGGTATCTTGTCACCAGACAGACTATTTAAGGAGCACTCTGGCAGTGCTTTAATGCTGACTGGTCTTCAGCTATTCCTGAGTCCTGTATACCCCTGCTATACAGATACCTGCTATTGATGATCCTGGCTATTCTCCGACTACACTCTTGTCTGTTGATTCGGTACCTCATTGCCTGCAAGTTGATGACTTTGGCTATCCTAAGACTACGCTTCTGACTGTTGATCCTGTACTTCGCTGCACGTATGCTGACGACCCTGGCTATCCTGTAACTCTGCTCCTGCCGTGTTGTCCAAGTGCCTACCAAGCTGGCTGCATCTGCCTTGCTGCAACTTTAACCTTCACTGTACCACAGTTCATGTGATTGTTCCAGATCCAATGGTCCTCCTGTCTCCTCAGAAGCACACCCCCTGCTGCTGGTCCCTGGGTTAACATCTACAGGCACTCTTATCCCTCCTGTCCCATGGCTTCCTCTATTTCATCCTCGGAAGGGCCTGGGCCTTGTCAAGTTAGTCTCCCACCAGGTACGTGACAGAGTCTATTCCACATTTTCCCAGCTCTTACTATGAAGAAACCTTTCCATATTTGGAGATGAAACCTCTTTTGCTCCAGATGTAAAGCGTGCCCCCTCTGTGATGACCTTAAAGTGAATAACTCAACACCAAATTCACTATATGGACCACTTATGTATTTATACATGTTGATCATATCTCCCTTAATCTCCTCTTCTCAAGAGAGAATGAATTTGGTTCCTCTAATCTTTCCTCATAGCTGAGCTCCTCCATGCCTCTTATTAGTTTGGTTGCTCTTCTCTGCACTCTCTCTAGTTCCCCGATATCCTTTTTGAGAACTGGTGCCCAAAACTGAACAGCATATTATGATTTGTACAATGCTATAATGATATCTCTCTCTCTGGAGTCCATACCTCTCTTAATACAAGAAAGGATTTTGCTCACTTTGGAAACCGCAGCTTGGCATTGCATGCCATTATTAAGCTTAGGATCTATCAGAACACCCAGATCCTTCTCTGCCATTGATTCCCCCAGTTGTACTCCCCTAGTATGTATGATGCATGCATATACTTAGCCCCAAGTACATAACTTTATATTTATCCACATTAAAGTGGATGTAAACCCAATTCACAAAATCTGACCTAGGCACATATATCTGTAGTGTTTACTTATCTCTAGTCAAATCTCTGAGCCCCATGTCGTTCTGCTGCTTCACTCTTCTGTTATCAGTATGGTAACTTCTGACAAGCTCTCCGACATAAGAGTTAAAAGCAGCTAAAAATTTGTGTTGGGGTGGGTGAATAGAGATAGATTATCAGAGAGCTTGTCTATTCACAGCACAGCTCTGCATGTTTTGTCATTCCTCTGCCTATGTGGAAGGGGGTGTGCCTTTCCTCCAATCAGCTGTCTCACAGTGTATGCCTAGACTCCACTCCCTCAGCTGGAACAGGAAGAAAAAAATGTAACACAATGTGCACTTTCTAAAGAATGTAGAAAGCTGAAGACAGCAGATATACAAATAAAACTTTTATAGGGGGATTTGTTTCATCTCCATGTATCATCTGGGGCTGTTCACATCACTGGTTACAGGAGAGGGTTTACATCCACTTTAAACCTCATTTGCCATGTAGTTGTCCAATTAAACTGTGCATTGAGGTCGGCTTGTAAATTGGAGACATCCTGTAACGTTATTCGTTATTCCACTGCATAGCTTAAACTATGGGTATGGATACTGCCCACTCTGACTAATGAATACAGCAAAAAATGATACTACAAGTATACTTCCAATGTGCTGAATAAAGTGCAAATAAATACATATAAATATGCTGTGACTTCTGTGATAGATGTAAATCAAATGAATAGACTAGGATATAATCATAAGCTAAAGTTGATAAAAGTCTATTGACAAATCCAATGGTGCTCCAAGGTGCTTCTGTGCCAAACAACAAAGTGCTAATGTGCCCAAAAGTGTCCACTGGTCAATGAGGCCAGTCTGGGGGGGGGTTCTTAACTCTGCACCCTCCAAGCTGGTTATTGTGGATGTGCCGGACCCCCGTGCTCACAGAACTCTCACCTTAAACCCAACTCAGATAAGCAATGGCTATATCCTCCACTTATATCCCTGCTGTGGTAAGAGGTGCTCCTCGCCTTCTCGGTAAACTCCTTCACTCCTCCACTCATATAATGGCTCAAATCTATAATGTGTACCGTGCTACAAGGATAAGGTTCCTCCTGGATATGATTTTAGATCCTTAGTGCCTCCAGTGCCCTCCGCTGGTTATCATAGCTCAAGAGTAGTCATATATGAAAATGGGAAAAAAAGATATGCCTCCATAGTGTAATATGTTAAAAACTACACGTTTTATTAAATGAGACAAATGGCTGCTTACAAGAATAAAAAAGAATAACGCAGTGTAAAGCATACAAACGGTCAAAGACCGGATGCCGTTGCCGGATTGAACACTACACTGGATAGACAGTGAGGAGCGGTCCTTGACCGTTTGTATGCTTTACACTGCGTTATTCTTTTTTATTCTTTTTTTTTCTTATTTTCGTTGTATGTGACATGAAAACAGCGCACCCAAAACCATGCCTAAACAGAAGCAACCCCAGGAGAGGCGGAGAGATGTCTCTGAACTAGATATTCATCATGTTTTCACCTCCCAGACCCCAGATCTGCAGGAAGGGGCTACATCCATTATGGCATCTAACGACCATCTCCTGCATGACAAATCCCAAAACACTGGGTACCCCTTCAAATTTGCTATACTGGATGAGGAAGACTACCGATACTGCACAAGCCTGACACAGCTACCTTCCTCCTCGGGCATTGTTACTGGCTGTACCACATACCCAACCTGCAGAGCTCAGAGAGTTGCTGAAATACCTGACAACTAAGGGGGACTTTGATACTCTAGGTGCATGGGAGGAATATTTTCTCTCCACAGCAGAACTCCCAACCGGCGGGGAGACTAGACTCTGTGGAATCCTTTGTAACTGACACCTCACATTGGATACAAGCTGCTGAAACCCAACTCTCCTATGCCCCTGCCCATCTGGCACCCAAGCAGCTACATACTGAAGATCTGTAAGACTGCAGCAGGAGGAATAATATCAGGATCCAGGGTCTGCCAGAGGCTACTACTTTCCCAGACTTATTCTCCACTGTGCTGGACATTCTGAGTCAGCTCCTGAGAGATGTTTCCCCCGAGGATATAGAAATGGTCAGAGTGCATAGAATATTGGGCCCCAAATCCTCAGACCCCAGTTGCCCTCGCAACGTTTTATGTCATATTAATTTTCTTCACAAAAAAAAAAAAAAAAACGAGGAAGTGCTCCATAAGGCTTGGCAAACGCAAAAGATTGACTTTGATAAAACAGCATAGATATTGGACAGAATTTTAGGACCCACTAGGTCGGACTTTTAAGGCACTCCAGAATTGGATATATAAAAAATATAACCTTTATTTATACAAAAATATATAATAGAAAAAGACAGACAGGACAATTGTTAAAAGCATGCATGTGGTATCAACATAATTTCATAGCAATTGTTACATCATGTGAGAACCATGAGCTCCTGGGCGCCACAAACCTTTTGCTAACTCGCTTCTTCAGGACACACTCAGGGGTGATGGAACAAGAACACAGACAACCCCTCCAGACCTTATGATGCCAGTTAATTATATACGGATCCCTGTGTTCTGATGGAACATAATATGGGTGTATATGTCCGGACAACTTAACTGTGATGAGGAGTGACTACACTCTACTGGACTCTGGATCCTATATGAAATATTTATGCACTGGTCCTAGATTTTATTACCTCCTGGATACTGGCCTCCCCTCCTATATGTACCCTAGCTGAATGGTGCCCCCTGGGGATTGTTGCATACATTACAGCAGCCAATAAGCGCCTCATGAATCCAAGCATATCTGAGGTCTATACTAAAAGCTTTTGCTGGCTACTTTGAAGTCTGGATAGAAAGCTGTCTTCTTCTACGTACATTCATCCTGCTATTTGTGAGACCTGTGTTCTTGTTCCATCATCCCTGAGTGTGCGAATTAGCGAAAAGTTTGTTGGCGCACAGGGGCTCATGGTTCTCACATGATGTAACCATTTCTATGAAATTATGTTGATACCACATGCATGCTTTTAACAATTGTTCTGTCTGTCTTTTTCTTTTATATATTTTTGTATAAAAAAAGGTTATATTTTTTATATATCCAAGTCTGGATTGCCTTAAAAGTCCAACCTAGTGGGACCATTGGTCCTAAAATTCTGTCCAATATCTATACTATTACGGATGTTGCCATGGGAGTGACTTTTCTTTTTTATTCATTTGATGAAACCGCCTTGAAAATCCTCCCAGACCTGTCCAGGAATACTCTATGATGGCAGGAGATCCTGAAACCCCTTCTGGATAAGATTTTTGAGATCAGTGCTTATCAGTGGGGAAACATTGAACCCCCCGATGTCCCTGCCCAAAAAACCCAGGAAGAGTGAGGAAGAATAAGGAGAGATACTAGTGGAGGAAAGAGGTCTAAAAAGAGGAAGAAAGTAGAGCCAGATCTTTCTATGATTAAGATCTATAACCTATCCCACTCTGTTTTTTCAGACACTGAACTTAATCTTTTAAAAAGGGGACTCAATTTTGCTCCTCCCAACATGCCCAATTTATTAAAATTATCTGTTGATCTTAACAAATTTGTTAGAAACCTTACAGTCATAAGGTATTTTGCCCTCAAAGTAGAGTACAGTGAGAAAGATGTTGACATCACACTGGATTCCCCTTTGACAAACAATAAGAACAAGGAGGTTCTTGGCTTATTGGAGGAACTCTATTTGGAGGGGAGATGCGATCAAGATACCTAGGCTTCCCCTCAGGTTTGTAGCCAACTCCTGTCACTAGAGAGTGATGTCATACATACAGACTTTAAGCCCCCCTCTACCTTTTTTCTGTATTGGGCAAAGGGAAACTTCATCCCCACATTCTATGAGGTAGTATTTAGCAGATTCAAAGATATCTTCTCTAAGAATAACAAGTTTAGGGAACTGTTAAGTGCACTGATAGAAAGTCTAAAGAACAATAAACAAGTAGTAATCTGACAAGCGGATAAAGGAGGGGGACTAGTCATTCAAGATAGTCTTCCCTATGTGGTGGAGGCAATGAGACTGATGTTGACACCTACATAGCACTGAAAAATGATCCTAATATAGAGTATACTAGAGAGCTTAAATGCCTACTGGATCAGGCTTTAACCACTTGCCAACCGCCCCGTTGTAATTATATGGCCACAGGGAGGCCTCATTATTCTGGGAGAGCACACTATGAAGTGCTCCCGCGTCGTGCTCAATTTTGGTGCACGCACCCGGGGGTATGCGTGACTGCCGGGTCCGGGAGACCCAGTGCATCATGGATCACAGTATACGGCCGCTTGCAGCAGCCGTTTACCATGTGATTGCTCCGTTATATGATGGATCTGATCTAGACAAGCCGGTGGATGTCCATCTTATCTCTCCCCCCTCTGCACCGATCAGTGTGAGAGAAAGGGGAGAGATCAGATGCAGCAGTGCTGTGGGCAGGATCTGTAGTGCCCACAGCGCTTATCTGTGTCAGTTCTGTGACACTCACCCCATCCATCCAGCCATGCTCACCCATCCAGAAATGCTCACCCATCCAGCCTGCTCACCCATCCAGCCATGCTTACCAATCCAGCCTGCTCAGCCTTCCAGCCTGCTCAGCTATCCAGCCAGGCTCACCCATCCAGCCATGCTCACCCACTCAGCCTGCTCACCCACCCAGCCGTGCTCACCCATCCAGCCGTGCTCACCCATCCATTCATGCACAGCCATCCATCCATGCTCAGCAATCCCCATCCGTGTTCAGTCATCCTCATCCATCCCCATCCATACTCAGTCATCCTCATCCATGCTCAGTCATCCCCATCTGTGCTCAGTCATCCCCATGCATGCTCAGTCATCCCCATCCATGCTCATCCATCCCCATCCGCGGCTCATTCATCCCCATCCACGGCTCATCCACCCCCATGCATGGCTCATTTGTGTCTCATTCATGCTCATCCATACCACATCAGTTCTCATCCTTGACACATCAATGCCACTACAGTGTCCATCAGTGCCACTACACTGCCCATCCATGCCACTGCAGTGCCCATCTGTGCCACTACAGTGCCTCACAATAGTGAGTCAAATTAGTAGTCAAATTAGATTTGAAATGTATGTCCCTGGGCCACCTGACGGTGCTCCCTGCATGTTTGGCCTCTATATGTGGCCAAGCTGTGTGAAAGTGTCACACATGTGGTATCGCCATACTCAGGAGGAGTAGCAGAATATATTTTGGGGTGTAATGTCTGCTATTTACATGCTGTGTGTTAGAAATATTGTATACATTTACAACTTTGTGTAAAAAAAAAATGCGTTTTTCATTTCTTTTCATATTTTCCAAAAACTTGTGGACAAAATGACATGTTCAAAAGACTCATTATGCCTCATAGAATATACGTTGGGATGTTTACATTCCAAAATGGGGTAATTTTTTGGGCGTTTCCATTGTCCTGGTGCTCCAGGACCTTCAAAATTGCAAGAGGTAGTCAGGAAATTATGTGTGTAATTTATGTCCCTAGAACGCCTGATGGTGCTCCCTGCATGTTGGGCCTCTGTATGTGGCCAGGCTGTGTAAAAGTCTCACACATGAGGTATCGCCATACTCAGGAGGAGTAGTAGAATGTATTTTGAGGTGTAATTTGTGGTATGCATATGATGCATGTGAGAAATAAACTGTTAATATGACAATGTTGTGAACATAAATAAATCTTCATTTTGCAAAGTATTGTGGGAAAAATTACAACTTCAGAAAACTCACCATGCCTCTTACTAAATACCTTGGACTGTCTACTTTCCAAAAAAGGGTAATTTGGGGGGTATTTGTAATTTCCTGGCTTGTTAGTGTCTCAAAAAATGAGGCCGTAAGTACATCATGTGTGATCAATCTTCAGTGATTGGCATCATAGCTTGTAGACTCTCACAAAGACCAAATAATATACACTGATTTGTTTTGTTTTTTTTTTTACCAAAGATATGTAGCAGTATATATTTTGGTCAAAATTTATGAAGAAAAATTACAAATTTGCTAAATTTTATAACAGAAACAAAGAAAATGCTTTTTTTAAACAACATTTTCAGTCTTATTTCATTTATAAAAAAACCCTGCGGTGATTAAATACCACCAAAAGAAAGCTATATTTGTTTGAAAAAAAAGGACAAAAATTTCATATGGGTACAGTGTTGCATGACTGAGTAATTGTCATTGAAAATGTGAGAGCACTGAAATCCGAAAATTGGTCTGGTTGTTAAGGGGGATTAAATGCCCAGTAGTCAAGTGGTTAAGTAAAAATATACTCACCAACAGGGAATACTCTTTCCTGTTCAGAAAACATCTTGTGATGCCTCACTTCTACCACATCCCTAAGGTTCACAAATGCGTGACTAATTCACCAGGAAGGCCAATCATTGCAGGTATAGATAGCCTTTCAAGAACCCTAGGATGTTAGATAGATCACTTCTTACAAGATTTAGTGATAGGACTCCCTTCATTCATGAGAGACTTTGCCATATGCTAGATATTTTATCCACCTATCGGTGGCAGTCCAATTATAGATGGTTGTCACTTGATGTGACCTCACTTTATACCTCCATTTCATATGAATATGGTTTACGGCTATTGATTATTATCTGAATCCCACCCAGGTGCAGTTCATACATGATTGTATTGAATTTGCTTTGACCCATAACTATTTTTCATTTATGGGAAGACACTATTTATAGGTCAAATGTACTGCCATGGGGGCCAGGTTTGCTCCGAGTTATGCTAACCTATTCATGGGTTTTTGGGAAAACTGTTACATTTGGAAGAACATTCCCTACGGAGAAAATCTGGTCCTCTATGCCAGATACATCGATGACATCTTGATCATATGGGATGGCACTGACCTAGAAGTATAAGACTTCTTGGATCATTGTGCCAAGAATACATTTATCATCTCCTTTACTCATGTGATTGATGCCCACCATCTGGTGTTCCTAGATCTAGAATTGAGCAGTGACATGGAGGGCCATATCCTCTCAAAAACACACTTTAAGGCAAGTGGAGGCAATTTGTATTTACATGCAGAGTATTCATCACCCTAGGTGGATTAGGGATATACCATTGGCCAATTTTGCAGATTACAGTGCACTAGCAGCAGAAGAGAAGATTATGAGGCACAGAGCATCACTTTGAAAAAGAAATCTAAGGACAAAGGATATTTAAACTCTCACATTGAAGATGTGTTCGGGAAATATCTAGTCTTTTATGACAAAATATCAGATCACTCCACTAAATGCACCAAGAGGTTCCATCAGGACACAGATTAAGCAAGGTTCACCACATGGTACAACAGTAAATCATTTGAAATCCAGCACATCCTACAAATAAACTGGGGTATCCTGCCAAATAAACCACAAGTCATCTATAGGAAACACAGAGACCTCAGAAGTATAGTAGCCCCAAGCAGAGTATGGAGAGAGACTGTGGCACCTGTTCCTTCATGTGGCATAGAATACGGACGGTGACGGGCACAGATGGTAAAACCCATAATATCAAACAGTTCATTAACTGTGGTACCTCCTATGTGGTTTATGGGATCATCTGCCCCTGTGGTCACCCTTATGTGGGATGCACCATTCGCCCATTGCGGGTTAGAGATGGGGAACACAAATGTGGAATTATCACTTACAAAGAGAGGTATTCTGTCTCACGACACTTTAAAGATTACCATCACCAGGACCCTTCTGGCTTGAAAGTATTTGGCATTGAGGCAGTGGGGGAGACTTGGACATAGGCCATAGGCACCAGTTACTCTGCAAACGTGAGGCTTATTGGATCTTTGACCTCAGGAGTATATCCCCTCTGGGCGACAACGAAGACCCAGATATGTATAATATAGTCAGCGAATTAAGAATATGCCATTTTTCTGCCCTGTCTTTGTAAGTCTACCTTCTGATTGCTGATTCCATGTCCGCTGTCCAGCCTGCTGATCCTTTGCCTGCTGTCCAGCCTGCTGATCCTGTGCCCTGCTCTCCAGTCTGACGATCCAGTGCCCGCTGTTTAGTCTGATGATCCAGTGCCCGCTGTCCTGTCTGAAGTTCCAGTGCCAGCTGTCAAGTCTGATGATCCAGTGCCCGCTGTCCAGTCTGATGTTCCAGTGCCCACTGTCCAGTCTGATGATCCAGTGCCTGCTGTCCAGTCTGACGATCCAGTGTCCGCTGTCCAGTCTGACGATCCATTGCCGGGTGTCCAGTCTGATGTTCCAGTGCCCACTGTCCAGTCTGATGATCCAGTGCCCACTGTCCAGTCTGACGATTCAGTGTCCGATTTCCAGTCTGATGATCCAGTGCCCACTGTCCAGTCTGATGATCCAGTGCCTGCTGTCCAGTCTGATGTTCCAGTGTCTGCTGTCCAGTACTATGATCCAGTGCCTGCTGTCCAGTCTGATGATCCAGTGCCTGCTGTCCAGTCTGACATTCTAGTGCCTGCTGTCCAGTCTGCCTCCACACCAGTCGATCTGTTTCAGTCTGCCTCCACACCAGCCAATCTGTTCCAGCCTGCCTCCACACCAGCCAATCTGCCCCAGTCTACCTTCACGATTGCTGATCCCATGCCCGCTGTCCAGCCTGCTGATCCTGTGCCCACTGTCCAGCCTGCTGATCCTGCGCCCGCTGACCAGTCTGACAATCCTGCGCCCGCTGACCAGTCTGACGATCCAGTGCCCGCTGTCCAGTCTGATGATCCAGTGCCCGCTGCCCAGTCTGATGATCCAGTGCCCGCTGCCCAGTCTGATGATCCAGTGCCCGCTGTCCAGTCTGACGATCCAGTGCCCGCTGTCCAGTTTCAAGATCCAGTGCCCGCTGTCCAGTCTGACAATCCAGTGCCCGCTGCCCAGTCTGATGATCCAGTGCCTGCTGTCCAGTCTAAGGATCCAACGTGCGCTGTCCAGTCTGATGATCCAGTGCCCGCTGTCCAGTGTGACGATCCAATGCCCGCTGTCCAGTCTGACGTTCCAGTGCCCGCTGTCCAGTCTGACGATCCAGTGTCCGCTGTCCAGTCTGACGTTCCAGTGCCCGCTGTCCAGTCTGATGATCCAGTGCCCACTGTCCAGTCTGACTTCCAGTGCCCACTGTCCAGTCTGACGATCCAGTGTCCGATTTCCAATCTGATGATCCAGTTCCCACTGTCCAGTCTGATGATCCAGTGCCTGCTGTCTAGTCTGATGTTCCAGTGCCTGCTGTCCAGTACTATGATCCAGTGCCTGCTGTCCAGTCTGATGATCCAGTGCCTGCTGTCCAGTCTGACATTCTAGTGCCCGCTGTCCAGTCTGCCTCCACACCAGTCGATCTGTTTCAGTCTGCCTCCACACCAGCCTATCTGTTCCAGCCTGCCTCCACACCAGCCAATCTGCCCCAGTCTACCTTCACGATTGCTGATCCCATGCCCGCTGTCTAGCCTGCTGATCATGTGCCCACTGTCCAGCCTGCTGATCCTGCGCCCGCTGACCAGTCTGACGATCCAGTGCCCGCTGTCCAGTCTGATGATCCAGTGCCCACTGTCCAGTCTGATGTTCCAGTGCCCGCTGCCCAGTCTGATGATCCAGTGCCCTCTGCCCAGTCTGATGATCCAGTGCCCGCTGTCCAGTTTCAAGATCCAGTGCCCGCTGTCCAATCTGACAATCCAGTGCCCGCTGCCCAGTCTGATGATCCAGTGCCTGCTGTCCAGTCTAAGGATCCAACGTGCGCTGTCCAGTCTGATGATCCAGTGCCCGCTCTCCAGTCCGATGATCCAGTGCCCGCTGTCCAGTGTGACGATCCAATACCCGCTGTCCAGTCTGAGGAACCAGTACCCGCTGTCCAGTCTGACGTTCCAGTGCCCGCTGTCCAGTCTAACGATCCAGTGTCCGCTGTCCAGTCTGACGTTCCAGTGCCCGCTGTCCAGTCTGATGATCCAGTGCCCGCTGTCCAGTCTGACTTCCAGGGGCCGCTGTCCAGTCTGACGACCCAGTGCCCGCTGTCCAGTCTGACAATCCAGTGCCCGCTGTCCAGTCTGACGATCCACTGCCCGCTGTCCAGTCTGACAATCCAGTGCCTGCTTTCCAGTCTGATGATACAGTGCCCACTGTCCAGTCTGATGTTCCAGTGCCTGCTGTCCAGTCTGATGATCCAGTGCCCGCTGTCCAGTCTGATGAACCAGTGCCCACTGTCCAGTCTGACATTCCAGTGCCCGATGTCCAGTCTGACGATCCAATGCCTGCTGTCCAGTCTGACGATCCAGTGGCCACTATCCAGTCTAACGATCCAGTGCCCACTGTCCAGTCTGACGATCCAGTGCCTGTTGTCCAGTCCAATGATTCAGTGCCCACTGTCCAGTCTGGCAATCCAGTGCCCGATGTCCCGTCTGATGATCCAGTGTACGCTGTCCAGTCTGATGATCTGGTGCCGACTGTCCAGTCTGATGTTCCGATGCCCGCTGTCCAGTCTGATGATCTGGTACCCGCTGTTCGGTCTGATGTTCCGGTGCCTGCTGTCCAGTCTAATGACCCTATACTACCCACTGTCCAGGCTGATGTTCCGGTGCCTGCTGTCCAGTCTGATGATCCTGTGCCCGCTGCCCAGTCTGATCCAGTGCCTGCTGTCCTGTCTGATGATCCTGTGCCCGCTGTCCAGTCTGATGACCCGGTGTCCGCTGTCCAGTCTGATGATTTGGGGTCCGTTGACCAGTCTGATGATCCGGTGCCCACTGTCCAGTCTGATGATCCTGTACCCGCTGTCCAGCCTGATGTCCCAGTGCCCGCTGCCCAGTCTGATGATCTGGTGCCCACTGTCCAGTCTGATGATCCAGTGCCCGCTGTCCAGTCTGATGATCTGGTGCCTGCTGTCCAGTCCGATGTGCTTCTGCCCGCTGCTCAGCCTGATCAGTTGGATGGTTGTGTAAAGGCTGAGTGTTCACCTGTTAATGGGTCAGAAAGCTCTGAACCTTCCTGTGCCTTATATGGGTTGTCTGCTTGGCCTAAGATTCAGTTAACGGTTGCCTCAGTAGAGTCCCTCTGGCAGTGTGTTGCTTCTATGGCGCCCAAGCCTGGTGGTCTAGACATAACATGGATGACTGATGGCTGTGTTTGCCTTCATGACCCTGGTCGTGGTAAGCTCCTAGGGAATGGAGGAGTACGATCTGTGCCCTGCCATGATCTGGGAGCAACTGCCACAGCTCCGGGTGTACTAGGGGACCCAGGTTGGGTAACCGGTGCCTCGGAGAGGCCTAATGGGTTTTTGATGCGCAGTGCAAGTCCTGGAGACCAGGCAAGCTATTCAGTCATTATATTATTATTATTATTATACAGTATTTATATAGCGCCGACAGTTTGCGCAGCGCTTTACAATAGTCATGACAGGACACATTGGTGCCTGTATTCCAGTACTGTCACATGACCCCAGGGCTAAATTTGAAGATAACCCGCATGACCCTGGTGTTGGGGTATCTACTGTGTTGAGGGACTCGAAGCTGTAAATGTGTTACATCCCAGGGAATTCAGCCAGCAGGACACCCAGCCAGTCGTCTGACCCCAGCAGTGGGACACTCAGCCAGTTGCATGGTCCAGGTGGAGGGACACGTTACCTTCCGATGGATCTTGCCAGTGGGGCATCTTGCTGGAATCCCAGGACTTCTTCAGTTTTTCAAGGAACTCCTTCAGTGGACTCAGGTAGCAAAGGACTTTTTCTTATGGACTAGACCCGCTACGGTTGTACTGAGGCCGCTCCTTAGAGGGGGGGTACTGTCAGGAAAAGCCTCTCCAGCTGGCGATGCTGTGGCTCAGGGATCCATGGGCTGCAGTTCCAGTGTCCACCAGCGGGTGTCAGTAAAAGGCTCACCTGCTGATGGCACTGTGGCTCCTGGGTCCGTGGGTCGCAGTTCCAGGGTTCACCAGCAGGTGTCTCCCAGTAATCAGAGACCCATGAGTCACCACCTGACGCTCATTATAAGAAGGATAAATAAATCCTGTCTACCATATGCTCAGTGCCTTGATGTTCGTCTCCATGTGCCTCTGAATCCTGAATCCCGAATCCTGTAACCTGTATCCTGAATCTGCTCCGGGACCCCTGTCTGCAGCCTGATCTTCCCCCCAGCATTCCCCAGCATCTTCTCCCTGCTCCTGTCCTGTCCTGCTCCCTGCCCCCTCTACTGATCTCCCGTGTATGACCCTGGCCTGGCTTCGTTTACGGTTTGGACATTTCCCTTTACCTATTTTGGCAGTTTTCACTATTTTGTTATTTGGTTGGTTACACTGTTTGTTATATTAGATGTGCGTTTGGATCTGCATTTACTTATCTTTTTAATAAATCACCTTATTCACTTACACTTGTGTCTGGTATTCTCTGTGCAGTTCACACATTTCTGGTCGCACCAGTTGCTGACAGCAAGCAACCAGGCTCAGCATCAAAGGGCTTAGCATTGTGATGAATATCAAACTCTATGTGTATGGAGGAAATGTTTTAATTGTTTTTGTACAAATAAAATTGTATATTTTTATAATTATGACTTATTTGATGGTTAATTTTAGCACCTTTTAAGTCCCTATATTTCTATGCTCTACCTTGATATTCTACTCAATGGGATGTTGGTGCCATTAGCTTTGTAATTGATGTCTCACTTGCCCACACACCCATACAAAAAAATGTTGCTGTGCATTGTGACATATCAGGAATGTATCCATTCAGACTTGTGAGGCTATGACAGGTCCACTTTAATTATACCGTGCAAAAATACCTATTGATGCTGTCAGAAAAAGTGAGGATAGAGGAGGAACACAGTAGTTTTGTAGTAGTAATAGTGGAAGCTAAATGGTTTAGCACTTCTGCCTAGCAGCACTTTGTTCACCGGTTTGTATCCCAACCGCGGCACTACCTGCCTGCAGTTTGCATGTTCTCCCTGTGCCTGCATGGGTTACCTCCAGGTACTCCATTGTCCCCCACACTCCAAAGACATGCTGGGAGGTTAATTGGTTCCTGTCTAAATTGGCCCCAGTATGTGTATGAATGTGAGTTAGGGGCCTTAAATTGTAAGCTCCTTGAGGGCAGAAACTGATGTGAATGTACAATATACACTATATTACTAAAAGCATTGGAACACTCCCTTTACACACATATGAACTTTAATGGTATCCCAGTCTTAGTCTGTAGGGTTCAATATTGAGTTGGCCCACCCTTTGCAGCTATAACAGCTTCACCTCTTCTAGGAAGGCTGTCCACTAGGTTTAGGAGTGTCTATGGGAATGTTTGACCATTCTTCCAGAAATGCATTCATGAGGTCAGGCACTGATGTTGGACGAGAAGGCCTGGTTTACAGTCTCCGCTCTAATACATCCCAAAGGTGTTCTATCAGGTCAAGGTCAGGACTTTGTGCAGGTCAGTCACGTTCCTCCACCCCAAACTCCCTCATCCATGTCTTTATGGACCTTGCTTTGTGCACTGGTCCAAATCATTTAGTGGAGGGGGAATTCTGGTGTGGGGCTGTTTTTCAGGGGTTGGGCTTGGCCCCTTAGTTCCTGTAAAGGGAACACTTAAGGAGTCAGCATATCAAGACATTTTGAACAATGTCATGCTCCCAACTTTGTGGGAACAGTTTGGGGATGACTGCTTCCTGTTCCATAATGAATGTGCACCAGTGCACAGAGCAAGGTCCTTAAAGACATGGATGAGCAAGTCTGGGGTGGTGGAACTTGACTGGCCTGCACAGAGTCCTGACCTCAAGCCGATAGAACATCTTTGGGATGAATTAGAGCGGAGACTGCAAGCCAGGCCTTCTCTCCAACATCAATGCCTGACCTCACAAATGCACTGGAAGAATGGTCAAACATTTCCACACTCCTAAACCTTGTGGACAGCCTTCTCAGAAGAGTTGAAGCTGTTATAGCTGCAGAGAGTGGGCCAACTCAATATTGAACCCTACAGACTAAGACCGGGATGCTGTTAAAGTTCATGGGTGTGTAAAAGCAGGTGTCCCAATACTTTTGGTAGTATAGTGTATATGTGAAGGGCTGCGTACATTGATGGCGCTATATAAGTACCTGTAATAAATAAGTAGCAGTAGCAAAATATAACTGGGCAGGGCTGATACCATTATTCTGATTTCAGTCCACAAACTCCTGTGTGCAGTCAGCCGACAACAGGACTTAGGTGATAAATACATTACTGGCAGGATCAACAGGCAACTTTCTCTACTTGCAGGAAAGTGATAAAACATGGGGAAATGTGTACAAACTCTACCTGAAATGTTGGAGAACTCTCCTTCTGGGCACGAGACACACTCATAGCAGCATTTATAAATGGAAGATGAAAACTTTTTTCTGCTGCCAGGTAAACAGGGATCTGAGCACCGAGATACCGGGGCCTGAAATCACATATTATTATTATTATTATTATTATTATTATTATATTAATGTCCATCATTTCTCATGAAGCTATACAAACTAAGAAACTAAGCGTTACAAATAGGAATAAGGTTCAGGTTTTCCTCCTAAATTAGTTCAAGTGAATTCTGCAGGTCTGAGACTTATTCATGGGACAGTATTTTGTGGGTTTTCATTTATTTGTGGTGTTTATTGATTTCTATTGCATGTTGATGGGGCCTCTATTTTTGGTTAAAGTTCACTTTTTTATTCTAAATTCCAGCTCCCCTATGTACCAATATACCATCAATGTACTTCTTTTGCAGAAATAAAAAAGCTTTCTATGTATCTTACACACCCCTTACCTCAGTGTCCAGCTGGCTGTATAAAAACAGTTCTTCATTACTTCCTTGACTGACCTTGGGATGTGACCCAGGAAGGAGTTTAACAGCTGACCTCATTAGTACACACCCTTTATCATCTACCCTCCTAGCACATCACTATCACATCTCATCAGGTGCACGGTTTTCCTAGGCAATTAGTGAATACAATTGCCACTAAATATACAGCCATAGATCGTTCGTTTGGCAGAGTGTGCAGGAGCTGAGCGATCAGATAACAGCCTGTTTGGATAGAGCTATCATATTAAAAACAGGAGAAATAAGTCCTGGGTTCCACAAAGGTCACCATACACTATACAATCTCCTTTATATCTACCATCAACTGCTGTACATAATTTAAAGAACATCAAAGAATATAGTTCCATCCATTAAGAAAAATCATCAAACTTTGAAAAAATGCATTGTAGCTCTCCCCAGAGGCAGGAAAGAAGAAGGCAAGAGGAAAAGCGAGAGAGAGAAAAAAGTAATAATCGATAAATAGATTTCTTTTTGTAAATTATATATGCTTCAAAAAGAGGAGACATTTTACTGGATGAAATAAAGTCTTGTGTATATATATATATATATATATATATATATATATATATATATATATTTTTTTTTTATATATATATATATATAT
>BLSH010227641.1:13343-23382 GCA_018402905.1 Glandirana rugosa | reverse complement strand
TATCCCTGTCCAAGGACAGCCACGACACTCCCTGTCTAATAACAAGATTTTAGTCAGCACCGACAGGAACCTCTACCTACTGCAGTATGAGATGATTTTAGAACAATAATCTGTCCCTCACAGCACCGACAGGAACCTGTCCCTATTGCAGTATGAGATGATTTTGGAACGATAATTTGTCCTTCACAGCCCCGCCAGGAACCTGTCCCTACTGCAGTATGAGATGATTTTAGAACGCTAATCTTTCCCTCACAGCACCACCAGGAACCTGTCTCTAATGCAGGATGAGATGATATTAGAAAGCTAATCTCCCCCTCACAGCGGCGGCAGCATCCTCTCCCTACACTAGCCTGAGAGCATGTGACATGCAGCGCTATGTGACTCCAGCTCATATCGAGGCTGGGTCACATGATGCACTGGCCAATCACAGCCATGCCATTGGTAGGCATGGCTGTGATGGCTTCTAAGGGCAAATGAGTGAAACGCTTGTTGATTGGCTGCCCTGCAGCTATTCAACAGGCGCCAAAATTAGTGTGGGTCACATGATGCACTGGCCAATCACAGCCATGCCATTAGTAGACATGGCTTTGATGACTTCTAAGGGCAAACGAGTGAAACGCTTGTTGATTGGCTGCCCTGCAGCTATTCAACGGGTGTCAAAAAATACCCGAATACCAAACCCGATACCAGACTTTTTTTTAAACGTCTGGGTTCGGGGCACGGACACCCTAAAGTCCGGTACGGACCCGAACTTTATAGTCTGGGTTCGCTCAACTCTAATAATGATGAACAAGTCCAAGTAATATCGAAACACATCATTGATGAGGTGATGAAACGTTGCTGGGGCGTTACAGAGACCAAAGGGCATAACTAAATATTTGAAATGTCCGAAATGGGTTTGGAAGGCGGTCTTCCACTCGTCGCCTTCCCGGATAAGGATAAGATTGTATGCCCCATGGAGATCCAGCTTGGTGGTGGAGCCCAGTCTCTGAAACAGTTCTGGAACCAACGGCAGAGGGTAGATTTTCTTGACCGTTATTTTATTTAGCTCACGATAATCTATGCAGGGTCTCAGTGTATGATCCTTTTTTTCAACGAAAAAGGTTTCGGCACCTGCGGGGGACGTGGAAGGCCGGATAAATCCCTTTTCAAGGTTATCGTCCAGATAGGCCTCCCAGCACCAACAGGAACCTCTCCCTCTCTCCCTACACCAGTATGAGATGATTTTAGAACAATAATCTGTCCCTCACAGCACCGCCAGGAACCTGTCCCTACTGCACTATGAGATGATTTTAGAATGATAATTTGTCCCTCACAGCACCGACAGAAACCTGTCCCTACTGCAGTATGAGATGATTTTAGAATGATAATCTGTCCCTCACAGCACCGACAGGAACCTCTACCTACTGCAGTATGAGATGATTTTAGAACGATAATCTGTCCTTCACAGCACCGACCGGAACCTCTCACTACTCCAGTATGAAATGATTTTAGAACAATAATCTGTCCCACACAGCACCGACAGGAACCTGTCCCTACTGCAGTAAGAGATGATTTTAGAACGATAATTTGTCCCTCACAGCACCGACAGGAACCTGTACCTACTGCAGTATGAGATGATTTTAGACCGATAATCTGTCCCTCACAGCACCGACAGGAACCTGTCCCTACTGCAGTATGAGATGATTTTAGAACGATAATCTGTCCCTCACAGCACCGACAGGAACCTCTCCCTACACAAATATGAGATGATTTTAGAACGATAATTTGTCCCTCACAGCACCGACAGGAACCTGTCCCTACTGCAGTATGAGATGATTTTAGAACGATAATCTGTCCCTCACAGCACCGACAGGAACCTCTACATACTGCAGTATGAGATGATTTTAGAATGATAAACTGTCCCTCACAGCACCGACAGGAACCTCTACCTACTGCAGTATGAGATGATTTTAGAACAATAATCTGTCCCTCACAGCACCGACAGGAACCTGTCCCTATTGCAGTATGAGATGATTTTAGAACGATAATTTGTCCTTCACAGCCCCGCCAGGAACCTGTCCCTACTGCAGTATGAGATGATTTTAGAACGCTAATCTTTCCCTCACAGCACCACCAGGAACCTGTCTCTAATGCAGGATGAGATGATATTAGAACGCTAATCTCCCCCTCACAGCGGCGGCAGCATCCTCTCCCTACACTAGCCTGAGAGCATGTGACATGCAGCGCTATGTGACTCCAGCTCATATCGAGGCTGTGTCACATGATGCACTGGCCAATCACAGCCATGCCATTAGTAGGCATGGCTGTGATGGCTTCTAAGGGCAAATGAGTGAAACGCTTGTTGATTGGCTGCCCTGCAGCTATTCAACAGGCGCCAAAATTAGTGTGGGTCACATGATGCACTGGCCAATCACAGCCATGCCATTAGTAGGCATGGCTTTGATGACTTCTAAGGGCAAACTAGTGAAACGCTTGTTGATTGGCTGCCCTGCAGCTATTCAACGGGTGTCAAAAAATACCCGAATACCAAACCCGATACCAGACTTTTTTTTAAATGTCTGGGTTCGGGGCACGGACACCCTAAAGTCCGGTACGGACCCGAACTTTATAGTCTGGGTTCGCGCAACTCTAATAATGATGAACAAGTCCAAGTAATATCGAAACACATCATTGATGAGGTGATGAAACGTTGCTGGGGCGTTACAGAGACCAAAGGGCATAACTAAATATTTGAAATGTCCGAAATGGGTTTGGAAGGCGGTCTTCCACTCGTCGCCTTCCCGGATAAGGATAAGATTGTATGCCCCATGGAGATCCAGCTTGGTGGTGGAGCCCAGTCTCTGAAACAGTTCTGGAACCAACGGCAGAGGGTAGATTTTCTTGACCGTTATTTTATTTAGCTCACGATAATCTATGCAGGGTCTCAGTGTATGATCCTTTTTTTCAACGAAAAAGGTTTCGGCACCTGCGGGGGACGTGGAAGGCCGGATAAATCCCTTTTCAAGGTTATCGTCCAGATAGGCCTTGAGGGCCGTTAATTCCAGTTCTGACAGGGGGTAAATCTGACCAAACGGTACCTCTGCTCCGGGTAGGAGTGCTATTGGGCAATCGTAAGGCCAGTGTGGGAGAAGTTTCTCTGCTCCCTTCTTACTAAAGACATCCAGATAGTCATGGTACACAGAGGGGACCGCTTGGGTCAGAGTCCAAGCTTAAGAGTGTGGGACCTGTCTTGTTGGGTTTAGGTATGCAGTGCTGGGCACAATAATTGGAAGAAAAGTGAATTTACCTGGATATCCAATTAACCACTTCCGGACCGCCGTACGTCGTTTGACGGCGGTACTTTGAAGTGGAATACCTTTGCTATGGTAGCAGATAGCTACCATAACCCCGGTATCTTTTTTTTCAGGAAGCGATTCTGCGTCAGATAAAAGTGATCTTAGCGGCGAACTCGCCGCGAGATCACTTTTATCAGCGGCGGGAGAGGTGCCCCCCCCTCCCGCCGCTTTCCGGTCATCTCCGCCGCTTACCGGACCCGCCGGCAGCGGCGGAGAAGATCGGGTCCTTCCCCCCCAGTGTCCGTGAGCTGAAGCCGCTCACCCGGCTCCATAACATGGCTGGGCGGAAGCTACGTCACAAGTAGCTTCCTCCCAATGCTCTTAAAGGGGACATTTTTTTTTTTTCCCCTGCCATTTTTTTCAAAAATTTTTTTTTTTTAATGCATTGTAGTGTAGAAATGAGATCTCAGGTCTTTTTGACCCCGGATCTCATATTTTGGAGGTCCTGGCATGCTTTTTTCTATTACAAGGAATGTTTACATTTCTTGTAATAGGAAAAAAAGTGATCAAATTTTTTTTTTTAAAAAAGAAAGTTGTAAAAATAAAAATTAAAAAGTAAAATACATAATTAAAAAAAAAGAAAAAAATGTAAAAGCGCACCGTCCTTGCGAGCTCGCACGCAGAAGTGAACGCATACCTAAGTCCCGCCCACATATGGAAACGGTGTGCAAACCACACATGTGAGGTATCGCCGCGATCGTTAGAGCGAGAGCAATAATTCTAGCTTCAGACCTCCTCTGTAACGCAAAAATGCTAACCTGTAGAATTTTTTAAACGTCGCCAATGGAGATTTTTATGTTGCAAAGTTTGTCGCCATTCCGCGAGCGGACGCAATTTTGAAGCATGACATGTTGGGTATCATTTTACTCGGCGTAACATTATCTTTCACAATATGGAAAAAAATTGACCTAACTCTACTGTTGTCTTATTTTTTAACTAAAAAAACTGAATTTTTAAAAAAAAAAATCTCGCTTTTAAGACCGCTGCGCAAATACGGTGTGACATAAAGTTTTGCAATGGCCGCCATTTTATTCTCTAGGGTCTTAGAAAAAAATATATAATGTTTGGGGGTTCTAAGTAATTTTATAGCAAAAAAAACTGTTTTTAACTGATAACCTCCAAACTCCAAAAAGAGGCTCGGTCTTAAAGTGGTTAATGCTGAGGCCATCGGCTCGGAGCCATGGAAGTCCAAGAATAATAGGGAAGAGAGGGGGTGCGATGGCATCCAAAATGAACAGCATGGTGGCCATCAGCCGTCACCGTGGGCAAGGGGAAGGTCCCGTGGGTGACGGTGCCAGATTTAATGGTGGTTCCATTGGCTAGGCGGCCTTAGGCCGTAAAGGGATCCGATGTTGTGTAGCGAAGGCCTGATCCATGAAACAGCTACATGCTCCGGAGTCAATGATCGCCGGAGCCTGGATATTCCCTCCAAGAAGCTGTAAGACAATAGAGAGAGTAAAATGAGAAGTGTTACTGCTAGCAGGGGGCCCCTTTTCTGTCTCCTTTAGGGCACACTTACCAAACTTGGCAGGGCAAGATCTCACCATGTGCCCTGGTTCCCCACAATACAGGCACAGGTTGAGGGCCTGGTGACGTTGTTTCTCCTTGGGAATCAGGGAGGGGCGGATAAGCCCAATCTGCATTGGCTTGGGAGAATCTAGAGGTGCAGGAGCAGTGGCTGCAGAAGCAGAGGCAGCAAGGTGTGGATAGCTTGGATAAGCAGGCACATGGGGCATCATCCAGGTCAGCTGTGAGGGTCCGAAGGACCTGTCGGCTCTGTGCTTTTGGATTGCTAAATTGATAAGGGCTTCCAGGGTATGGGGCACCCCGACACGGGCCAACTCGTCCTTGAGGGACTCTGACAGGCCCAGCTGAAACTGGTAGCACAGAGCCGCATCATTCCAGGCCGTGTCTGCACTCCAACACCAGAACTCTGCAACGTAATCTTCTGCCGTGCGGCGGCCTTGCTATAAGGCATGTAAAGCAGCTTCGGCCGTGGTGGCTTGGTGAGGGTCCTGGTACAATCGAGCCATGGCATCAGAGAACTGGGCCAAGGTGGCCACTTCTGGTGCCCGTTGTTCCCACAGCCGGTGAGCTCATGCCTGGGGTTCCCCCTGCAACAAAGAGATAACCAGTCCCACCTTTGTAGCTTCCAGGGAAAAGGTACGGGACTGCAATCCGAAATAAAGCTCACAGGAGTTACGGAAGGCTCGGAACTTGCTATGGACACCAGCAAACTTATCCGGCAGAGGAACCTTAGTTTCAGAATGAAGGGCCACAATGGTGCGTGTAGGGGTCTGCCCGGTCCCTGAAGCAGTAGGAGCTGTGAGTTCCTGTACTCACTCTTCCAGGTGGATGTAGCCCTCCTGCAAGTTCTTAACAGCTTTTGTGAGACCTGCTAGATGGGCGCACAAGTCCTCCATGGCCGAGGGTGCTCCCTGCGCAGACTTAGACATGGTTGTCCATTACCATCACATTCCTGGCGGTGGAGTCTGTCTTATGCAGGGAGCAACCACTCTTATGGCCCTGATTCGTGAACCCCTGGTAGAGTAGACAGGAAGTTCAGGAGAGTAGGGAGCCCAAGGGCTAGACTGGTCCACTGATGGTGATGTGGTGGGGTGTCCAATGGGGTCTCGTGCACGGAGAAGTCGTGGTACAGGCTGGGTCGGCAACTGGCAGGCTGATACAGTACAGAAGGAGCAGGCACAGGGGTGGTCAGAAACAAGCAAGGTCAGCAATGGCTGGCAGTAGAGGTACAAGGGGTAATCCAAAGAGTGGTCGTGGGCAAGCAGAGGTTGATGCAGGTGGCAAACAAGCAAGGTCAGGATAGCTGGGTCTGGTAACACTGGAATCAGGTGTAGGATAGCTGGTTACAGGTGCACAAACGTTGTAGAACGGACAACACTTGCACCCTAGTGTTGTCCGTTTAAATAGGCTGTCTGTGTCTGATGACAGCCTGCACCAGCACAGCTGCTGGGTTGTGCAGCAGAACAGGGGACATTCCCTGACACTCCCATTACTGGAGAAACCCCTTGCAGAAGGTTGTCTTCTCCAGCTTCCACTTGATCCTTGGATCCATTGCCACCATAGTGCCAATCATTTTAGACACTGAAAGGCGCAGAGGTGGGAAGAAGAGAGGGCCAGGTGTATTCATTGTTACATAGTTACATAGTTAGTCAGGTTGAAAAAAGACACAAGTCCATCTAGTTCTACCAAAAAAAAAAAAATACAGTGGGGATCGAAAGTTTGGGCACCCCAGGTAAAAATTTGTATTAATGTGCATAAAGAAGCCAAGGAATGATGGAAAAATCGCCAAAATGCATCAAATTACAGATTAGACATTCTTATAATAATATGTCAACAAAAGTTAGATTTTATTTCCATCATTTACACTTTCAAAATAACAGAAAACAAAAAATGGTGTCTGCAAAAGTTTGGGCACCCTGCAGAGTTAATATCTTGTACTGCCCCCTTTGGAAAGTATCACCGCTTGTAAACGCTTTTTGTAGCTAGCCAAGAGTCTTTCAATTCTTGTTTGAGGTATCTTTGCCCATTCTTCCTTACAAAGTCTTCCAGTTCTTTGAGATTTCTGGGCTGTCTGTCACGCACTGCTCTTTTAAGGTCTATCCATAGATTTTCAATTATGTTGAGGTCAGGAGATTGTGAAGGTCATGGCAAAACCTTCAGTTTACGCCTCTTGATGTAAGGTGTGTTTAGGATCATTATCCATTTGTAGAAGCCATCCTCTCTTTAACTTCAGGTTTTTCTAGGATGGCATCAAGTTACCATCCAAAATTTGCTGAAATTTTATTGAATCCATTTTTCCTTCTACTCGTGAGATGTTCCCTGTGCCACTGGCTGCAATACAACCCCAAAGCATGATTGATCAACTGATTGATTAAACTTGGATATAGGTTTTCTCACTCATTATTCTAAAGTTTAACGACCCCTTCCGTGACTATCACCCCCCTCCCCTCCCCAGTCTATAACTCTGCCTGTCTTATCTCACTATCTCTACAGCTAGTTTCATTACCATTGCCTTATACATTGATTTGTATTTGTTTGTTTTTCCTTTCTCCTTTCCCTTAGAGGTTTTTTTTTTTCTTTCTCTTTTTTTAACATTTGGCTAAAACTGTTTTTATTCAGTACTGCTTGGACCTTGAAGAAGGGGAGACACCCCGAAAGCTTGTCCTGAAAAATTTTATGTTAGTGCAAATAAAAAAAGTATTACGGACAGAACTCAATTTTCTCTGGTACTGTTGCACTAATACTGCTGCAATCACTCCAAAAAATCTCTAATCTTCTTCCGAGTGTACTAAAATGTGGCCTCTTTATATGACTGGGTCCCCAAGCCGTTGCTTACAAAATAATGTAAGCTTGCAGGGGAAATCATTTTTTTCTCTTTATAAATATCAGTTTTGCTGCAGCAGGTTCTATACACGGTACAGACACACCACTTTACAGGCAGACTAAGGGGAACCCCCAGGCACTTTATTTAAAAAATATATATATTTTATTGCTTCACTTTAAGCAACATTAAAATCACAGCTCCATCAAAAACAATATTTAAAAAAAATGTTTTGCATTGATACATGTCCCCCAGGGCAGTACCCGGGCCCCCATACCCTTATTATGGCCAATAACTTGCATATAAGCCTTCAAAATGGGGACATTTTATTTTTCAAGTTCAGGCCCATAGACTTTAATAGGTTTCACTGCTTGGGCAAAAAAGGTTTGCGATGTTTGAGAGTTCTGGTGTGAACTGAACTCGGGGGTGTTTAGTCAATCTCTAATGAGGAAGGTGAAGGGAACTTGGAGGGAGTTTAACTGCCTATAGGAAGATGATGTGCCCTGGTGAGATGCCAGGAAGGGAGGTGAGGTGCTGCTCTGTAGTGAAAACACTGATGTGGTCTTACACAAAATGGCACCTGTGGACATATTTTGTTGACAACCACAGCTACAGTATCTCACAAATGTGAGTACACCCCTCACACATCTTTTCATGTGACAACACTGAAGAAATGACACTTTGTTACATTGTAAAGTAGTGAGAGTACAGCTTGTATAACAGTGTAAATTTGCTGTCCCCTCAAAATAAATTGACTGTCCCCTCAAAATAACTCAACATACAGCCATTAATGTCTAAACTGCTGGCAACAAAAGTAAGTACACCCCTAAGTGAAAATGTCCAAATTGGGCCCAATTAGCCATTTTCCTTCCCCGGTGTCATGTGACTCGTTAGTGTTACAAGATCCCAGGTGTGAATGTGGAGCAGGTGTGTTAAATTTGGTGTTATCACTCTCACTCTCTCATACGAGTCACTGGAAGTTCAACGTGGCACCTCATGGCAAAGAACTCTCTGAGGATCTGAAAAAAGAATTGTTGCTCTACATAAAGATGGCCTAGGCTATAAGAAGATTGGCAAGACCCTGAAACTGAGCTGCAGCACAGTGGCCAAGACCATACAGCGGTTTAACAGGACAGGTTCCACTCAGAACAGGCCTTGCCATGGTCGAATAAAGAAGTTGAGTGCAGGTGCTCAGCGTCATATCCAGAGGTTGTTTTTGGGAAATAGACGTATGAATGCTGCCAGCATTGCTGCAGAGGTTGAAGGGGTGGGGGGACAGCCTGGTAGTGCTCAGACCATACGCCGCACACTGCATCAAATTGATCTGCATGGCTGTCCTCCCAGAAGGAAGCCTCTTCTAAAGATGATGCACAAGAAAGCCTGCAAACAGTTTGATGAAGACAAGCAGACTAAGGAAATGGATTACTGGAACCATGTCCTGTGGTCTGATGAGACCAAGATAAATTTATTTGGTTCGGATGGTGTCAGGCGTGTGTGGCGGCAACCAGGTGAGGAGTAAAAAGACAAGTGTGTCTTGCCTACAGTCAAGCATGGTGGCGGGAGTGTCATGGTCTGGGGCTGCATGAGTGGTACCGGCACTGGGGATCTACAGTTCATTGAGGGAGCCATGAATGCCAACATGTACTGTGACATACTGAAGCAGAGCATGATCCCCTCCCTTCAGAGACTGGGCCGCAGGGCAATATTCCAACATCATAATGACCTCAAACACACCTCCAAGGGGAAAACTGCCTTGCTAAAGAGGCTGAGGCTAAAGGTGATGAACTGGCCAAGCGTCTCCAGACCTAAACCCTATTGGGCATCTGTGGGGCATCCTCAAATGGAAGGTGGAGGAGCACAAGGTCTCAAACATCCACCAGCTATGTGATCCCATCATGGAGGAGTGGAAAAGGACTCCAATGGCAACCTGTGAAGCTCTGGTGAACTCCATGCCCAAGAGGGTTAAGGCAATGCTGGAAAATAATGGTGGCCACACAAAATATTGACACTTTGAGGCCAATTTGGACATTTTCACTTAGGGGTGTACTCACTTTTGTTGCCAGCGGTTTAGACATTAATGGCTGTGTGTTGAGTTATTTTGAGGGAACAGCAAATTTACACTGTTATACAAGCTGTACACTCACTACTTTACATTGTAGCAAAGTGTCATTTCCTCAGTGTTGTCACATGAAAAGATAGAATAAAATATTTATGAAAATGTGAGGGGTGTACTCACTTTTGTGAGATACTGTATGTTTTCAGTGTAAAGCAGAGGGTGTCACACAGTGTTTTCACTCATGTGGGGAGTGTAAAAGTATTTATAAAATAAGATAGAAAAGTACACTGTTGTGAC
>BLSH010227493.1:1130135-1140472 GCA_018402905.1 Glandirana rugosa | reverse complement strand
CATTATTTTAGTTATCTATTTTTACTTCCTCCCCTAAAAGATTTCAGTTTGTTTTCAATTGTGTTGTATAGTTTATAGGTCACATTAACCTCCCTGGCGGTATGATTATGTCAAATTTTTGCATCTCAAAACAGTACATTGTTAAGTATAGAAATTTGGCATTTTACATTGTAGGCCTGTAATTCTTAGGAATAACTCACTTAATACAAGTCTAGTAGACATGATAAATGTCATGATAGGTACGATAAAGTTTGAAATAACGAAATCATAAATTATAATATATATGAAAAATATATATATATAATATAATAAATAACTATAAATTATTATCAAAAATAATAATATAATATTAATAAAATGTATTCAATAATGTAATCTAGTCAAAAACACTGAAATTTGCTCAGTTGCAGAATTGTCGCTGCCGTCACTTTCAGTGTCTGGTGTCTGGTGATAAATTTCCCCACAAATCAGTATCACTCAATTCTGCAAGTGATTCTTATTTACTATCGCTGTTTTCTAACTGGTCAAAAACCACTTTTAATGTAAAGGGACGCTTTTTTATACCATGGACATTTTCAAGTTTCCAGGCAGAAAGAATGGCATATATAATATAAAAATGCATGTAGGGCACTGGACAAAGCACTAGGGACAAAAGGGATGTGAAATGATTTTCTTACAGATTACAGTTCTCTGTATGTTTACTGTGTGTTTCACTTTTTGAATCTCCCACTGGGCTCCGTCCCCATGCGTCGCGACGCTCGCAGGGAACAGAGCCTGGAACACAGAGACATCAGACGAATATTCCGCTGGAGGACACAGCGAGAGGACATCGCTAGATCCAGGGGACAAGGTAAGTAACGCTGCCTTGGATCCAGCAATGCGATCCCGAATGCGGCTCCGGGTTACCGCTTTTTGTAATGAAAATCCACCCCGGGCCACACTCGGGAAAACCGCCAGGGAGGCTACAGGTGGAAAAAGTTCTGAAATTATTTTTCTTTGTCTCACACAGGGGTGTGTAGACTTTTTATATCCATTATATATATATGTATATATATATATATATATATATATATATATATATATATATATACTGTATATATATGCACTGCTCAAAAAAAATTAAAAGAACACAAACACTTTGAAAACACATCAGATCTCAATCGGGAAAAATATCATGCTGGATATCTATACTGATATGGACTGGGTAATGTGCTTGGAACGCAAGGATGCCACATCGTTTGATGGAAATGAAAATTATCAACCTACAGAGGGCTGAATTCAAAGACACCCAGAAAATCAAAGTGAAAAAATTATGCAGCAGGCTAGTCCATTTTGCTGAAATTTCTTTGCAGCTACTCAAAATGGTACTTAGTAGTTAGCATGCCCCCATATGCTTGTTTGCATGCCTGACAATGTTGGGGCATACTCCTAATGAGACGATGGATGGTGCCCTGGTGTATTTTCTCCCAGATCTGGACAAGGGCCTCACTGAGTTCCTGAACAGACTGAGGTGCATACTGGTGGTATCGGATGGACAGAAACATAATGTCCCAGAGGTGTTCTGTTGGATTTAAGTCAGGCAAGCATGGGGCTATTCAGCGGTATCAACTCATTCATCCCCCAGGAACTGGCTGTATATTCTCACCACCTAAGGCCGGCATTGTCGTACATGAGGAGGAACCCAGGACCCACTGCACCAGCGTGGGGTCTGACAATGGGTCCAAGGATTTAATGCCGATTTCTAATGGCAGTCAGGGTGCCATTGTCTAACCTGTAGAGGTCTGTACGTCCCTCAATAGATATGCCTCCCCAGACCATCACTGACCCACCACCAAACCGGTCATGCTGAACGATGTTACAGGCAGCATAATGTTCTCCACCACTTATCCAGACCCTTTCTGTCACATTTGCTCAGGGTGAACCTGCTCTCATCTGTGAAATGCACAGGGCGCCAGTGGCAGACCTGCCAATTCTGGTGTTCAATGGCAAATGCCAATCGAGCTCTGTGGTGCCAGACAGTGAGCACAGGGCCCACTAGAGGGTGTCGGGCCCTCAGGCTACCCTTTGTAGTCTGTGTCTGATTGTTTGGTCAGAGACATTCACACCAGCTGGAGGTCATTTTGAAGGGCTCTGGCAGTGCTCATCCAGTTCCTCCTTGCACAAAGGAGCAGATACTGATCCTGCTGATGGGTTAAGGACCTTCTGATGCCATGTCCAACTCTCCT
Organism: Glandirana rugosa; assembly: GCA_018402905.1. Taxonomy (NCBI): domain Eukaryota; kingdom Metazoa; phylum Chordata; class Amphibia; order Anura; family Ranidae; genus Glandirana; species Glandirana rugosa. Next base: position 1,138,247 of record BLSH010227493.1, on the reverse strand, counting down.
AGAGTAACTGCCTGAATCTCCTCCATGCTCTTGAGACTGTGCTGGGAGACACAGCAAACCTTCTGGCAATGCCACGTATTGATGTGCCATCCTAGAGGAGTTGTACTGCCTGTGCAAGCTCTATAGGGTCCAGGTATTGCCTCATTCTACTAGTAGTGACAAATGCAAAACTAGTGAAAACTGTCAGAAAAGATGAATAGTGAAAAAAAAGTCAGTGGCCTCCACCAGTTTTGGAGGTTGTCTCATTGTTGCCCATGTAGTGCACCTGTTGTTAATTTCATTAACACTAAAGCAGCTGAAACTGATTAACAACCCCCTCTGCTACTTAACTGACCAGATCAATATCCCAGGAGTTAAATTGACTTGATGCTATACTCTGATCAAAAATTGATCCTTTTTTTGTTTGAGCAGAGGCTCAGGGAGAATTGAGTGGACTTAACAGATGAGGTCACCAGAACCTTCCACTTCTTTCTACAAACCTGGGGAAGGTTTCTGGTCAGAGAGCCAGGAGATAGGTGGAGCCATCTGGAGTATTCTAAGGAGCTCTGACCAATCCCCAAGCAGGATTGGCAGGGGGCAGGCCTCCTTAAATACTCTGAGTCAGTCTCTGGGAGGAGAAGTGTCAGGTGGAAGTCTGGAGATGTAGCAGAGGCGTTGCGGAGGCCTCTACCCGGGAGGTCGCCCTCATCTGTGGGGAGTGACCTTGAGGCCTGGAGGTTCAGGTGCAGCCAGGAGTGGTGGTGATTCCTGGAGTTGTACAGGGGAACAGGAGAACAGTGGAGGTGCTACACAGAGAGAGACTTTAAAGTGATCCACCGGTTTGATGAGTGATGGTCCCTGGGAGCTGGAGGAGAAAGTGCTGGAGCAGGCTGGGAGAGGAATAGTGGACAGTCTGTGGAAGCCTTGTGAGCCAGTCAGGGGAAGGAGAGTAACTAAGGAAAAGCAGGTCGGTGGGACCTGGAAGAAGGATGGGCTGGGAGTTGTAGTCCATCAAAGGCCCGGCTAGCACTCAAGTACTTTGCTACACATTCAGGGGCTTGTGATCCTTGGCCTGTAATGGGTGTTCCTGAGGTCCTGCTAACACAGAATAGGCCTCACCATGTGCTAGCCACAGTGAAAAGGAAGGAGTAGAGAAGCTTGATAAATTTCCATTCAGGCTGGAAACTAAGTGATGCGCTGGAGAGAAGTAAAAGAGTGATGATCTGCAAGTTCTGTGTTAGAGAGAGAACTGTAAAAGAAACGGTCAGCAAGTTGAGTGCTGGAGAGCTGTGAGGAGTAACAGTCTGCAGAGGGATAGTCTGCAGTGCAAGTGTGCATATACAGGATTGTATAGGGAGTTTGTGTACCATAATTATTTGGGTATCTCACAGTCATCCCTTATCCCCATCCAAGTTATTTTCCCTAAATAAAACAACAAAACCTAGAGCCATGTTCAGTGTCTCTGGATGTGTGATATATGGTGTGATTGAGGGCAGCTATAAGGTGAACCACTACTACCAGCCATGCTCAAGGGAGCACATATATATATCATATTGAATGAAATAGAGTCATACTAACTTTCTTGCATTATTGATATTCAAGAGGAACAACTGAGGTACACAGCTCTAAAGTCATATTTCCCACTTCCAAAAGTACATATTTAAGCAATTAGATATTCTAAAGCAGTGGTAGGCAGCCTGTGGCCCTCCAGCTGTTGTAGAACTACATTTCCCTTGAGGAATTGCAAGGCTGACGGGTACAATTACTCCCAGAGGCATGATGGGACTTGTAGTTTTGCAACAGCTGGAGGGCCGCAGGTTGCCTACCCCTGTTCTAAAGGAATTCAGATTTATCTTATTCAATGCACAGATATACTTTTGCTAGTCCTGTCTAAAATGGTTTTATTCCCGAAAAGTTACTACACAAAATTACTGATAAAATAATTTAATCTAGGGAACATACACTGGAAGAAATAGACCAACAATATGTTTGCTTGTTACTACAGTGTACATTTCTCAAAGTATAAGAACACTTTAACCTACATGTCACTAACAGAAGGGTGTGCCTAAATACACCGCTTCCTGTATGTGTATGTGAGTCCCACCTCTACAAACCTGAAGACCAACTGTAGCTGTGGGCATTGCTGTATGTGCTGATTAATGAAAAAGATAAATACTTAATTGTAGGGGTTTAGCCCTACAATTAATAGAACAAAGAACCAAATGTACCCCCAGGACTTTTTAGGCAGAGGTTCCCCCAACAAAAAAAGAAGAGTATAGTAGTATATAAAGTATTACAAATTTTAATTACATACAAATAGGTATTTAAAAATAGTGATACAAAGACATCATAAAACCAAAGTACTGGTAGCCATACATTACACAGTTAAAAAAATTACAGCGGTTGGTCTCAGGGTGGGAGTACCACACCACCAGTAGTTACGCTGGTAATCCCAACATGTTTTGGAATCCTGTTCCTTCTTCAGGGGATGCAAAGGGCAAACTGTATAATCTAATTATGCAATAATAATGACAACATATCAAAGTACATGTTTGTAAATGCAATGAAATACAAAAATTGAATACATAATAATGTTGTCGAAAAGATATATACAGATACACAGCACACAAAGTAGCAAGATGATACAGAGGCAAAACAAATAAATGGTGTAGGAAATTTCATATAATTACATAGAAAGCTACCATTTATCAGACACACACAGCTGAACCATGCGGTGCTCGCATATCGCTTCCCCGCATCGAGACCCCGCAGAATGGAAGAGCCCTGAGATGAAAATTGTTCTCTGGTTGGGACTGACCTCACAGGAACCAGGGGTGACCTTTATAGTGCAGGAGTATAATGGGAATAATAAAGCCTATCCATCCCAAAGGGGCTCCCCAGGGAAGAAAGGAAGGTATGGGAACAATATCAGGGTGCCTAAGGACAGGATGTATAGTCCTATAGTACTTACATTGAGTGTATCCAAGGCCATTATATCTCCCTCCAAAGAGTAGAAGGAGAGACACAGGTACAGCACCTCACAGCCGTCAGTGTCCGGCCGTTTCAGGTGCTAATGAGCCTATAAATATGTATCTGAGCCTGCCGAGGAACACCCCTAGGATGAGGGGGGACCAGTGGAGAAAAAGAGAGGACATGGGTAGAAGGTGTATATAATATCAACAATCCGGTGGCGCAATCAAAGTCGTGCACCATCGGAAATTCAAAAGAAAAGTCTCAATAGCATTCTCTCGGGTCCCGCGGCGAGTGTTGCCAGGTGGGGCAATATGGGCATTAACTTTTCCATATTTTAACTGATAAGTACCTAGGGAAGTGTCAAAGCATATAAATTATATTTATATCCTTTGGGAGGGGATGCTAGAATAGGAATGAGCTTTTACTAAACTTGAACAATTCTTTAAAAATGGCCATAAAATATTTGCACAAGAATTCAAGGGAAAAAAATGAATAATGTATAATTACATGACTGTGTTTCAAGAGTACAAAATCTTAACAGCTATGGACCAGTATTATATATTATATCTCGCTATAGGTATTTTATGGTGGACAGATGGTTCAATATAAAACAGAAGCTGACAATATGTTCTTAAGACAGCATGTTCGGTAAGTTCCCTGCCCTTACATATTTCTAAGATGTTTATTTACATATTTTATATGCAGCACTAATTACTTTTTTTTATTACTCCACGACGATCACTTGAAAACATCCTGTAAGTTGGATTTAATATTGCTTTATCACTTGCTAAGAAAAGGCCTATAAAACATTTACAATTACAAGCCCATTATTCCTGTTTTTTTCCACAGTACCTGTGGTTTTATGCAGGTCCGGCTGAAAATTGAAATGAGAAACTAGAGGCATTGCTCACATGAATTCAAAAATGAATCATGACTGACACTCACTGCAAATAACAATTTCCTAACTACAAATTGAAGACTTTTTTTCAGTGAAAAACTCACAACTGACAATGATAAATCAGCTTGAAGATTTAAAAGAGTACAGCAGTCTTCTTTCAATGATAGGTTGTAAAATAAATCTTCACATAGTCACTGAAGGAAGGAAGTTTCGAAATCTCAAGGTGCCTCAATGTTTTATGAAAAACATTCCGTATTCTGCACAATAATATGCAAATAAATAGAGATCCATTTGGTGTCCTGGAGCAGCAGGACCATTTTAATAAACAGGAAAATGGGAATTTAGGTAAACGTTAGAAAATGGACCCACCCTCAGGCTTGTAAGTCAAATTAAATGTTCTAAAATAACACTTTTAAAAGACATTAACTTTACTCCAACCATGTTTTTTTCTTTGAACAAGCAAAGAAAAGTTAAAATTCCTGTTAGATTTTTATTTCTGCCTATGATCTCATTGCAGGGATTTTTGTGCAAATGTCATCAAGACGAAAAGGCGCAAATAATAATAAAAGTAAATTGTATGCTTACCTGTCTGGCAGAAGACAGGTAAACCCTTGTAGAGAGCTGTCATTCCCTGCTAGTGACTTACAGCAGGTCCCTATATGAAAAAGCACGTGAAAAAAGCCATCTGATTTGTGCACCACAAAAACAAAGAAAATAATTATTTGTTTTCATTTTTTTTTTAGTCCTGACCACAATAAATAAAGAAATGTGTACAAGATCATTATACAGCATGTTCAATTTATTGTATAAATGAACAAATTATGTTTTATATTTGCATATGTACATGTCTTGCCTTACATGTATAATTCTATTAAGGCTTTCCTTAGTCAGTTGTTTCATGGTCTGGTGTATGCTCCATGGAATCATTTTTCCCATTTATCTGATGTTTGAGCTTTACTTGTTATTGAAACTAGTATTACCATTAGCCTTGATAATTGGAAATGATGCTTGCATCTGCTGCATCGTCTGCTTTTTGTTTTATACTATTTCAATCATACTTTTTGCTTGTTTTCTTTGTATGATCCCAACTTTACTAAAACTTGTAATAAACTCATAAAGTCTTTATCTGATTTGTACTGAAAATATTAGGAAAACAGAGACTTTTTTCCAATGCATTTCCAGAAGCGGAGTGGTGAACCAGATTGTGAACTTTTCTGTCTTTTGCTGTGATGGTCTTTTAATTTGAACTGGGTGAATGATTATGACCTCATATATACTGACTCCTGGCCAGAGGCTTTTGAAGTCTTTTGCAATAGACAAGGCTCTTCCAATTGCTTTTCTGACTGTGTATAGAGATGTTACATGCTTAATCTCTCTAACCTTGAAAAATGCGAGTATCAAGCCTTGCTTGTTTATAAAAGGTCATCCACCAAGTCAAACAAATTCCTTCAGTGCAGTAATTCAGCCATGTTTTCACTATTAAAATATTTATATGATTATTATTCATATTATAAAATAAATACATACCTGCTATTAATAACCAGATTGTACCAACATTCATCCTGTGCTGTGTGTCCATCCCCATCATGTTGTTTTTCTCCAGAGAAGGGGTGGGGGAAGACTTAAATTCCAACCAATATATATTTAAATGTAAGCCCATTAGGGAGACTTTGCAGGGGTTATAAGCCCTCAAGGTTTTTCACCTTAATGCATTCTGCTGTCTGTGTCAATGGACGCAGCAGCAGGACTCGGAAGCGTGCCCGCACGGGTGCCCCCATTGAAATCGTCTCTTCATGGGGGCACCCAATGAAGAGGAGAAGCCAGGACCGCCGCTGAGATACCCCAGAAAAGGAGGATCGGGGCAACTCTGTGCAAAACCCTTGCACAGAGCAGGTAAGTATACCATAACATGTTTGTTATTTTACAAAAACCTTTACAATCACTTTAATCCTTATCCCTTTGACACCAGAAAAAGAAATGAGGGAAGACAGAGAGAGCAATAAAATTGCTGACATCAATTGTAACCATTCATCATGCTACTAAAGATACATTTTTATTATTTTTCGGGGTCCCCATTGGAGATAATTCTCATCACTTCCTGTTCTGACTGCAAGAGAAATATCCCCAATAGGGATGCAGATCCCAAAACCAGGTGAATCATATTATATGAGGAAATACATTTTTTATTCAGACTCTCAAAATTTGGTGTGGCACCCCAGAACTCAATACATGTTTGGGTTCAGGGCCTCCTATCTACAGGATTACAAGCAATACAAATCTTACAGGGGCTTCAAACCTTCCATAAACTCTATCCAAAAGAAAACAAAATGTTTTGCCTGGATTTGGGCTATGAGGTTACTTTCACACTGAGGCGATTTACAGGCGCTATTTAGTTAAAAATAGCGCCTGTAAAGCGCCTCAAAAATCCCCCCAATCCACCCCAATGTGAAATCCCTTCACACTGGGGCAGACAAAAAGTCCTGCAAGCAGCATCTTTGGGGCGGTGAGGTGAGCGATGATACACCGCTCCTTCACTGCCTCTGCCCATTGAAAACAATGGGCATGCTTCCGAAGCGGCTGCACACCGTAGTGTGGCGCACCGGCATTTTTAACCCCATTTTAACTCCTTGTGGCGGGGTAAAAGTGACATGCTCCCGCCGTAGAGCCACTATAACAGCTAAATCCCCGCTGAAACTTGTGGGGATTTACCGCTACCCCCCGCCCCAGTGTGAAAGCACCATAAGTGATTTATTAACTGAAAAACTAAAAACAAAAACACTGAATATACAATGACTTTTTAACATCTCTACCTCAGTGATTTGACAGCAATTTACACGTTCAAACATGTATTGTAAATTTTAAAAATAACCCCTATACAGACTTCATGACACCAGCACAAAGTGGTAACACAATGTTCTCATCTCCCATCCTCCCATTCTGATAGTTAGTCACATTTAACAGGACTTCTGTAATCTAAAAGATGCAATGTTGTGTAATGTGGTCTGTGCAGCTTCTTCAGTTCTAATGGGTGTCAGGAAAATACCCCAGCCGTTATATCCAAACAGGTAGTACCAACAAAAGTGCTACTAATTTAACACAAAGTACAATGAGCTTATGTTTTAATTTGTGGATTGCTCAGTTTCTCAAAAAGCTCATAACTGCAAATCTATCATAGCCAGTACACCTGGACTAGAAAGACAACTTTCCATGTATTCCACTCAAAATGATTCATGTTTGTCATTACCATTGTCATTATGTTGTACCCTATCACTTGACTTTTCCTAAAAAAAAAAAATCTTCCTGTGCATGGAGAAGCTTTGATGCCAAACTCACAATGAAGGACAGCGGGAGGCTCCTCACACAGAAATAATGAGTGGAACATTCTTCTTACCCTACAGTTTTAATCTATTAAATCATTTTTGAACATTATATAAAATGTTAACTTCAAAATATTTTTTGAAATCACAAACTGCATGGGATAACATAAGGAACACAACGTAATAGCTACGATTTTAGGTTTTTGTATAGATCAAATACATAGTGCTTACTATAAAGTACTTGTAAACAGAAGCATACTGGAAATAATGACCATGGAAAAGAGCAATTCTTTTTTAAGACTTTTAATGATGTCAAATCATGGCTTCTAAAAAGGCACTTACTGAACTATTTACAAAATGATAAGTAACAGGGTGTCAATCATTCCTGGTGTTTTTAGTGTTATTTGGCACTACATGCCTCAGGACAAACAGAAAGGTTGTAGGGTTCTGCAGAAAAGCTACATGTCATTCCAACCCTGAAATTACCTTGGTTCTTTCAGAAATATTTCATGTAATGTCAGTTCTTTAAAAGGTCCTCTAAATGGCCAGCATTTGTTTGAAGCATTTTGAAAATAACTAGTTGCAACTTTAGGTTTGTTTGAAAACTTTTATTGCAATGAATCTCTACTGCTGGGAACCAAACTTGCAGGACACAATAAAATCTGAGATAAATAATTTTCACAAATGCTGGTAATAAGATCTATTAGCTTGATCCAGCTTTCAACTTGAATTTGGACAGTTTATGGCAAGAAAATGTTTACTGTAGATCCAAAATCACCCAGGAACTTGTAAAGGGGTCCTTTAAATTGCCAAAATGTGAAGGAGCTTATACAGTGCCTTGCGAAAGTATTCGGCCTCCTTTGAACTTTGCAAAAACGTTTCAAGTTTCCTCCGGCTTATGAAAGCGTTCCGTGACATATTCGAGGAAGTGTAAAACCGTTAAAT
>BLSH010227493.1:1118060-1129593 GCA_018402905.1 Glandirana rugosa | reverse complement strand
GTCCCTGCTGAAGAAAAGCAGGCCCAAACCATGATGCTGCCACCACCATGTTTGACAGTGGGGATGGTGTGGTGTGTTCAGGGAGATGAGCTGTGTTGCTTTTACGCCAAACATAAAGTTTTGCATTGTTGCCAAAAAGTTTGATTTTGGTTTCATCTGACCAGAGCACCTTCTTCCACATGTTTGGTGTGTCTCCCAGGTGGCTTGTGGCAAACTTTAAACGACACTTTTTATGGATATCTTTAAGAAATGGCTTTCTTCTTGCCACTCTTCCATAAAGGCCAGATTTGTGCCGTATACGACTGATTGTTGTCCTATGGACAGAGTCTCCCACCTCAGCTGTAGATCTCTGCAGTTCATCCAGAGTGATCATGGGTCTCTTGGCTGCATCTCTGATCAGTCTTCTCCTTGTATGAGCTGAAAGTTTAGAGGGACGGCCAGGTCTTGGTAGATTTGCAGTGGTCTGATACTCCTTCCATTTCAATATTATCACTTGCACAGTGCTCCTTGGGATGTTTAAAGCTTGGGAAATCTTTTTGTATCCAAATCCAGCTTTAAACTTCTCCACAACAGTATCTCGGACCTGCCTGGTGTGTTCCTTGTTCTTCACGATGCTCTCTGAGACTATCACAGTGCAGGTGCATTTATACGGAGACTTGATTATATACAGGTGGATTCTATTTATCATCATTAGTCATTGAGGTCAACATTAGATCATTCAGAGATCCTCACTGAACTTCTGGAGAGAGTTTGCTGCACTGAAAGTAAAGGGGCTGAATAATTTTGAACGCCCAATTTTTCAGTTTTTTATTTGTTAAAAAAGTTTGAAATATCCAATAAATTCCTATCCACTTCATGATTGTGTCCCACTTGTTGTTGATTCTTCACAAAAAATTACAGTTTTATATCTTTATGTTTGAAGCCTGAAATGTGGCAAAAGGTCGCAAAGTTCAAAGAGGGCCGAATACTTTCGCAAGGCACTGTATATCAGCTTCTATATATATGTTTTAAATTACCTAGATACATTCCAAGTGTATCAATTTCAATCAGAAAAGCAACTGAATGCATTGTCAAGAGGTGTACTGTGATGTCTGTGAGAGATAATAAATACCTGTATTACACATTACTTAGCATCCATGCATTTAAAGCAATAATAAACCAAAAATGTAATCTATTGCAACTTACCAATCCTCTGAATGAAGGAACAACAGCAGTAATGGACAGAAGCATTTTAAGTCTGGTAGGAAGGGAGTATTAGATGTACTAGCAGTTTTACACTGCCTACATTTACCACTGCCATGGTTTTGGTGCGGTTTTTGTATTCATGCGGCCCACGGTCAAAACGTTCCTATCCTGAAGACTATTCTTCCACGTTCAGGAGGTTGAGGGAGGTTGAAGCTCCCCTAACTGCAGCAGCTTCTAAACTCTGCTAAAACCTATGTGTACATTGACACATAGGCTTTAATGGAGTTAAGTTTAGGAGTGTTGGCAAAAATAACGCCAAAAGCTTCTAAACTCAAGTTTAGGAGCTGCTAGTGTACACAAAGCCTTAGATAGACTTGACTAACAAATTGAAGCCAAACTTCAGCTAACACTTTATAGGTAGTTACAGCAACAGTTTTTTCCTTTTGGGATAAAGGCTTTATATAAAGAAATAAAGGCTGACCATTGTAAGCACCTCTGCCATTGTTAAATGGTTTGTCTCAACCCTCCAACTGCAACATCTTGCTCTCTTGAAAAATAACAGACTTGCTGGATAGATCTTCAAATACAAGGAAGAAAGCCTAAAAAAGAAAACAAATGCATCCATCACATCTAAGAATTGGTGCGCTGCAATATAATAGATGTATGCTTTCGGGGTTATTACTGCTTTAAAATGTAACTTCACTTTTGTTGACGATAAAAATCAATCCTATCTACAGGTGCTGGTCATATAATTAGAATACCATCAAAAAGTTGATTTATTTCACTAATTCCATTCAAAAAGTGAAACTTGTATATTATATTCATTCATTACACACAGACTGATAGATTTCAAATGTTTATTTCTTTTAATTTTGATGATTAGAACTGACGACTAAGGAAAATCCCAAATTCAGTATCTCAGAAAATTAGAATATTGTGAAAAAGTTCAATATTGAAGACATCTGGTGCCACACTCTGATCAGCTAATTAACTCAAAACACCTGCAAAGGCCTTTAAATGGTCTCTCGGTCTAGCTCTGTAGGCTACACAATCATGGGGAGTGTTCTGTGATTGGCATATTGCATTGCATTTTTTTTAGAATATTACAAATTAGAGACTGAAGTGGGAGGGAAATCTTTGTAACACTAACTTATTAAAAAGTCTTCTATAGCGATTTTATATTCTATAGTAATTGTTCCAATGGTAGTGGAGGTCTCCATTAACAGAAATAGAAATGTATGTAAGTATAATTAAATAAATATATATATATACTGTAATACTGTGTATATATATATGCATATATATATATATATATATATATATATATATATAAATATATATACAGTATTTAAACAGGATATGCAGAACTGATGGGCTCTGATAGGTGGCACTGGTGGGCATTGATAGGTGGCACTGGTGGGGCACTGCTTAGCAGTACAGATATGCACTGTTAGGTGGCACTGGTAGGTGGCACTGGTGGGCAGTGCTTAGCAGCAGTGGGCGTCTGTTTATGGGGCCGAAGTCCCGTTTACACAAGCCGGTTATCTGCTTTTTTTCTCCTCACATCTTTCGGCTATAGCGTGGACGGGAAGAGGTTAAATAACATGTTTGTGGGTACCCTAATCCTGCCTGTGAAGGGGTACAGCTTTGTGATAAAGAGTGAGGAAAAAGTGTTTAATTTGCAGGCAAAGGAGATTTCATACTTGGCTTTTAAAAAAAAGAAAAAAAAACAGCACATAGCCCCCTCCAAGGGTCTGCTATGTATTTTTAGGGACCTCTGGTCTGGTATGGATTTTAAGGTGGTACCTCACACACAAAAAATATAAAATGTGTTTAGTCCCCCAGGAAATTTATTTTAAGAGGATCTCCATGCAAACGTTTTAAAAATGCATAAGGTCCGCCTAAAAATCCATATTAGGCACTTAATTCAAGCATGTAGCCCGGCTGGCCAGGAAAGGGGGGAGAACAAGTATGAAGCACCCCTCCTGAGTCCTACAAGGCCCCAAGCACTCGACATGGAGCCCAACAAACCACCTTGTCCCTATGTTGATGAGGACAAGGACCACGGAAGGTGATTGCAGGGGTCTGTGAGTGAGAGCTTGTTGGAATCTGGGAGCCCCTTTAATAAAACGAGGGCCCCCAGATACCGCCCCCCCTCCCCCAAGTTTAATGAGTATGTGGTACATAGTAAAAAAAATGTCACTCGGAAAAAGAAAAACCCCAACACTGATCCTTTACATGGTGACATCATTGCTCACATGTGACCATGGCTATATTTGGGTAATGTTAACAGATGGGTGTTGTTAGTGCTTCGTAAGGATGCAGCAGCCATTGCTTCTTTAGCAACCACTGACATGGGAAAGCTATTACATTTGTCCGTACCGAACAACCTAAACGTTCAAACACTCACGCCCAACCACTGAGCTCATCCCTAAGTTCCGTCTGTTACCTATGAGTTTATGTAAAATCTCCATTAATAGATGTAAATAATATTGTAATTAGGATTATGTTTTAGTTAAATGGGAATATATTAAAATCACTGAGTATGTTTCTCCATTATACCACTTCTAGCTTCCCAATTGGTGTTAGATCAAATATTTTCCTACTTTTTCTTTATCATACATGGGTGGAAAACAGCAGTCTCATTTGAGTCCTCCAATTAGGCTGCATCCCATATGCATTTACTAGGGGTAGTGACCAATTAGAAACATTATATTAGCCACTATACAGAAAGGGCAGAGGGATATAATGAATTGTTATCAATTTGTACACTTTTTTATCCTGGGATACAAAAGTGATCAATATGATTAGACTTGAAGCTGAGAGAAAACTAACTACATACTTGTACTTTACTGCACACTGTGTTGTAAATACTGTTTAGAGTGTAATTTGCATATATTATATAATCCTATCAATAAATGTATATTGCAGGGCAGGACTACAGAACATTTCCCCCCTCTACTTCTTCTTTATGACTTAGGCCAATTCCACCAGGATCTGTCTGCTGATCTCTGCTGAGCAGGTGGATGACTGGTCCGTGTCTGCTCCGCTTATGCAGAGCAGACACAGATAAAGCCTGTTCTATGGGCAATTGGATGTAAGCGGACCGCCTGTCTGTTTACACCCAACTTTCCTCTGTTCCACTAGACAGAAGGGAAATGGATCCTCATCCATCTTGTTTTTAGGGTATAGACTCGGATTGGATGTAACCAGGTGTAAACGGACATAGATGAGAATGGAAGGTCCCATTGGGTCCACCTGAAATAGTGACAGGCGGACCCGATTAGACTTCTAGTGTGAAATGAGCCTCAGAGAGAAGGTGCTTTACAGTCCACAGAGGGAATAATGAACAATGCTAAATGATAAAACTACAACATAAGAAAGAAAACACGGTAAGGTTTTAGCACACAAGATTTTTGGCAGAATCAACAGATACATATTTGCACTTAGCAATAAGATATAACAAATGCTTTCAATTGTATATTTAACAGAGCAAAAAGAAACAACTAAGAGATGTCCCTTTCTGAGAATTTAAACTGGCCCTGTCTGTCCAAGCATTACAAAAAAATAGAATTTTACTTGCAAGCCATCAAGAACAGCAATTCAGATTTGAGGTACTACATAAAATAAATGCAAATATTTCCATGACAGGGAAACTGCTTTTTCAACAAGAACCAGGTTATAAGGAAATCATGTACATTTTATAGCAGCCTTTTCTCTGTGTTTCATTATTGTTCTAACACCGATTAATATCACATATGGATTTTTCTCTGAAAGAGTCTATTTGACCTAGGATCAATTTTCAGGCTTGATAGGAAATGAATACACATATGAAATATAGGGCAGAGTGAAACAAAATTGTTTAATGCACATAGCTACAAGTACTATTTTATGGATTTTTGTGTTTTTTGAAGAAATGTGAAAGAAAATAAGTTGCTATAGACAAATATTACACCTGTCAAGTTATCTGCTGGAAAGAGATTTCTGTATCTCAAGCAGATTGAAAACTCAATGGCAGAATCAATGGATCTTGCAGTATGTCTAACAAAAAGAGAAATGTCTTATAAATAAAATGGTCTTTTTATCTACCATAAAATAAAAATCTAAAATAAAAGTAACAAGTCTGTTTCTGTATAACTGACTGCTCCCAGGAAATTTCAGGTTATTGAATATTTTCCAGGGATGTAACTAGAGATAAATTTGCCCACCACTGATTTACACAAACTGGAAACAAGCTTTGCTTGCTCTTACAAAGATCCACTCTTTGAATTGACAAATCTCTAAAATTATGTTTTATGGGAGGTTAAGATTTTTTTTCTTAAGGAGTATTAGCCAAGACTTGAGGTTTGGCAGGAGAACACTTTTATAGTAAACTGGGCCAGTTCAAGCTACCAGTCTAGTCTGCAAGCTACCAAGCCAAAGCCAAGCCAGAAGTAGGCTTAATAAGGAAAATAAAGTAGGCTTTACAAATAAAGGAAGTGACACCTTTTCAGAGATACCTACAAACAATTATTACTCATAATTAGCCAGAGCTCTGGTATTAAAAGAAAAGATATGCAACCTTTCCAGAAGAAGTCACAAAGTGGGCCATGCCAACAGACAGCAATAAGCTGGGACAAATGAAAAGAACTGACCCCTTTCTGGAGGAATGGTCAGTCTAGTAGTAGTTGAGAACAACCTTTGGTGCTGTTTCAAAAGGTTGCACTTTAATCTTGACTTAAAGGATAAGTTCATTGTAGGTAAAAAAAAAATGTGCATTTATTATTTTTTGTTGCAGGAGCCCATAAAGCATTGCCCCAGTTATCAGAAGATCACTGATGCCATGCAGGGCTCCTGGAGACTTGTCAGTGTATTGGCTTCCTCGTATGAGGTAACTGATACATGCTGACAGGAAGTATGAATGAACTACCACGGTGCTTACAGCACCATGGTAGTTCATTGAAAACTACAAGCTGACAGCCACAAAGGCTGCTGGACCTTGTAGTTTTCTATTCACAAAGCACTGTGGATGAGTGACACAGCCGGTGGGCAGAGCCCGCTTTTTTTTTTAATTGTGAAAGCTAGCAGGGAGGCAGAAGATCCCTGCTAGTTGTCAGATCGGAGAATGGGGGGGGGGGGGTACAGGGTCGTTCCGTTCATAAAATGTTACATTTTACATCCTGAATATGGGTGTAGCATGTTATGACAGGTGAACTTATCCTTTAAACAGCAGTGAAGGCCCCATATACATCTTCAACCTATTCTCAATGGGAACACTAGAATTTATGTTCCACTGCAGCTTGCTCAATTGTTACTTTAAATCCCGAACACATTATATATTTTCAGAGGAAATTGCCCTGTAAAATAAATTGGTGGCAGTTGCAATTCTTAATGTTACACAGTATTTGTGCTACTGTTTATCAAAGCTAAAGTTTTAGTTAAAAATATTCTTTAATTTTAGTGTACAAAATGCAATATAATACCCACGTTTTTCATAAAATATAAGTGATGAGGTTGCACTGAGTAAACAAATACCAAATTGGTCAAGCCTCAAAATTGTACACGCCCATGAAACTGTGACTACAATACCCAAGACTGTTCTTAGGCAACACTTCACATGTTGTAAATTTTATAGTTAACTGTATAATAACCAAGAATTACTGCTTTCACTGCAGTGTGCATAACAATACCTAATCTTGGTGGTGTCCTTGTCATTTTTGTGCATGTGTGTGTGTGTGTGTGTGAGTATGTGTGACAGGTTCTCTTTCAGGAGAGACTTCAGGGATCTGTTAAACCTCTAATCATCTCTGCACTTTCTTGAAGCTGGACCATAAACAAAAAAGGGGTGTACCAGCCTAGTGCATTGCCTTAAAAATAATTTATTGGGAAAATGAATACTCCAATATACTTACTAATTGTATGTATGGATCTCACTATAAAGATTTGTATTTTTAAAAGTGTTTATATGTTTATAGTAAGATCTGTATATATAACTGGTTTTTCAATAAGGGCATTGTTTATAGATGTATTGCTATTTTTGTTTAAGCACTGAATAGTCATTTGGTTTACTGCATTTATTGATAATATATACTGTATTTTTTGGGGTATTGATTGATTTTTTATTGGCAACTGCTGAATTACAGCTTCATATGGGTTAACACTGTATGTTTTGTTGTGTAGAATGAGAGGTGGGGTGCACATTCAGTTTCTATTCCATTAGGACAATATATACAGTATACTATGGTTAGTGTGCCAACGCTAGCTCTAATGAAGAGGGAACTACCCTCAAAATGTATTAGGCTCGTCCCTTGTGGATGGACATTACTCAAGCATCTGTATTGGATTGATTCTTTGTACCTGAAGTTTCTTTCTTTTGTATGTACTGTATATTGGAGAATTAATTTCCCCGATAAATTATTTTTACAGTAAGGCCATAGACTGATGAGGCTGGTGCCCCTCTACCTGGTTTATATTCCAGCTATACTGTTTAAGGATCTTCCCAATCTGAAGAGGGCAGTGAGGCCTACCCATTGCCAAGTTCTTCTTGGATGAACATTATTCTTGGTGAAATTGGAGGAGTTCTACAATTAATGATTGTCTTTATTATTTATACTAGACTAGAGGTCCCTGTTCACATTTAGCGCTGTTGTTTTCTTAGTAATTGCGCTATTTAACCTGATCAAGAACAGATTAAAGTGGATGTAAACCTTCCATATACCCAATGAAGTGAACAGCCTCAGATGATACACAGAGATGGCACAAAGCTCCCTATACAAGTCTTATATGTATATCTTCTGTCTTCCCTTTGATATACCATTTAGAAAATGCATTCTGTTAGATTTTCCACTTCCTCGTTCCTATGTAGGTGGAGTTGATAGCTAGACGTTGTGAGACACTGTGAGAAAGCTGATTGGAGGAAAGGCACAACCCCCCCCCCCCCACACACACACACACACACACACATGCAGAGCCATGCCTGTGTTTTGTTAAGCAGCCTGTTAATCTATTTTTAGAAACATCCTTCACTCTAAAATTTTCTGAATTCTCTGTCCCGACTAACAGAAAGAGTGAGAACTTATCAGGCTGATAACAGAGCTATCCACGAAGAGACAGCTAAGGGACATAGCTCTTTGAAGAGAGATAACAAAACACTACAGACAGATATACCCAGCTCAAATTTCATGAGTCGGGTTTACATCCACTTTAAGCTCTGTCAGCTTATTCCCCAACCACAGCAACCAGGGAGTGATGTTCTGGAGGCTCTCCATTCTGATATCTGCCATGATGGTCCTAGGCATCCAGGAGGGAAAGATAGGTCCAGGAAATATAGTTGGGGGGGGGGGGCACATCTGAAAATACAATCAGGTGGATTTACAACTACCTGAGTCACTTCTATGTGAAAGCTGTGAATAACAATATAAATAAGCCCCCTGCTGCTATAGTGGCTGGGATTTTGTTTACATGTGCTGCCTCAAACGTTATGCCTTAATTTTGGTGGCAAAAAAAAGGGTTAAAGTAGAGTTGAGCGAACCCAGACTGTAAAGTTTGGGTCCGTACCGAACTTTGGGATGTCCGGGACCCAGACCCGAACCCGGACTTTTCAAAAAAAGTCTGGGTTCGGGTCCGGGGTACTGGTATTTTATTCCAGGTGTTGAATAGCTGCCAAGGGCAGCCAATCAACAAGTGTTTCATTGGTTTGCCCTTAGAAGTCATCACAGTCATGCCTACTAATGGCATGGCTGTGATTGGCCAGTGCATCATGTGACCCAGCCTCTATATGGGGCTGGAGGCACCGTGCTGCATGTCATATGCTCTCAGGATAGTTTAGGGAGAGGATGCTGCTGGCTCTGTGAGGGACAGATTGCAGATATTAAAGAACATCTCATCCTGCATTACTGAACGATCTGATTGTGGACTAGGGAGAGATACTAGTACTGCTGCTTTGAGGGACAGATTGCAGACCTCATCCTGCTGCGCAGAACGATCTGACTAGACTAGGTAGAGTCTGTTTCTTTAAGGGAAAGCTTATTTTTCTAAAATCATCTCCAAGTTGTACAGGGAAATGTTCCAGCTGTTGCTTTAAGGGAAAGATTATTGTTCTAAAATCATCTCCAAGTTGTACAGGGAAAGGTTGCAGCTGTTGCTTTAAGGGAAAGATTATTGTTCTAAAATCATCTCCAAGTTGTACAGGCAAAGCATCTTCCAGCCGCATAGAGCCATATTATTGTTCTAAAATCATCTCCAAGTTGTATAGGCAGTGTCTTCCAGCTGCATAGAGCCATATTATTGTTCTAAAATTTAGAACAATAATATGGCTCTCTATGCGGCTGGAAGACACGTTGCCTATACAACTTGGAGATGATTTTAGAACAATAATATGGCTCTATGCGGATAGAATACACTTTGCCTATAGAACTTGGAGATGATTTTAGAACAATAATCTTTCCCTTATAGCAACAGCTGCAATCTTTCCCTGTACAACTTGGAGATCATTTTAGAATCTAAAATCATCTCCAAGTTCTATAGGGAGAGGTTCCTGCTGTTGCTTAAAGGGACAGATTATTGTTTCTTGCACAAAATTAAAAAGTGCATCTACATTGCTGGTTTAAAAAAAAAAAAAATTCCAAAAACTACATTTGCGGCCAGCGGTGCATTTCTTGCACAAAAATGAAAAAAAACAGTGTTGGCTACCTCCTCCTCCTCCACCGCCACTTTCACCGCCTTTTCAACCTTCAACTCCACATCCACCTCCATTTTTGATTTTTTTTATGTGATTTTAGCTTAAAAATTATTTTAAGTTATTTCCTAATCCCCATTTCTTTGTAGGGCACTTGTCCGACTCTTACCCCATTTTCCTTCCTTTTGCAGACCTCTAGGACTTGCCAGGACTTTGTTACAGCCATTTTTGTGCCTAAAAGTTTGGGTCCCCATTGATTTAAATGGGGTTCGGGGTCCGGGACAAAGTTCGGGTCAAGTCCGGTCCCGAACCCGGACTTTGTCCGGAAGTTCGGCCGAACCTGCCGAACCCGGACTTCCAGAGGTTCGATCAACTCTAGTTAAAGGCCATTGCAGTGATAAGTGTCACACATTTTGTATTTACATTCTGTCAAAGCAAATTCTTTCTGATGAAGAGCTTTATCCTGGCTTGATACTGTATGCTGTATACATACTGTATTCTCCTGTGCATATAATCTCAGAGGTGATAGGTAAGCTTTTCCTGGCCTTTAGGATATAATTTTGTGTAGCGTGGCTACGAAAAAGGAAATAATCTCTTTGTCCAAGCACTGCCTTCTATAGTTCTCATGTTGAATGAAGACCTGAAAGATATTAAGTCATTAAAAGCAATCTTCAGCAGCCAATGCATTTTGGGGTTGAAAAGTACGTCCCTTTTCAGGGCTGAGGCATATTATAAAGGCATTGTTATGTGTGAGGAGCCAGTTAAAGTGGTTGTAAAGCCAAGGTTTTTTACCTTAATGCATTCTAATCTTCTGTGCCCGGGATCCCCCCAACCCACCCCCCCTTATATTTACCTGAGCCCCATGCAAACCAGTGCTGTGCATGAGCGCAGTGGCTCTCCTGGCTCTGTCCCTCCTCATAGGGCAGATCGATAGCAGTGGGAGCTATTGGCTTCCACTGCTGTCGATCAAACTCTGTGATGAGGGAGCAGGGACGGGGCCTTGTCCCGCAGTCGGAGTCTATGGATGCTAGCAGTGGGGCTTGGAAGCAAACCCGCATGTGTGCCCCATAAGAAGCGGCTTCCTATGGGGGCACTGGAGGGACCAGGAGCTCTGTCGGGGGACCCTGGAAGAGAATAAGCTTTACAAACCCTTTAAGTCTAGTAGGTCAGTGTGTCTGCAGAACTTCATGTTTACATATAAAACAGTACACATGTGTAATATCTGTCTGAACCCCTAAATATAAACACACATGCAATATATATATATATATATATATATATGTATATATATATATATATATATATATATATACAGGGAGTGCAGAATTATTAGGCAAACATATAAACACTTAAAACTCTACAATATAACCAAAGTGACGACTTTTATTTATTAACTTTACCCATATATAAACAAAAAACAATTCAACGGATTATTAATACGTGTCATTATCAGTGGACGTGTGTGTCTATAGGAGGATTTTATCGATGTTGATTTTTGTTTGATTTTTGATGAAGGTTTTTATAAGTCGAAACTATAATTACTCAAAAACCTTAGTAACTCTTGTACCAACAACAAGTTATTATTTTAATAAGGAGTTTTTATGTTGAACGGATTATTAAGACGTGAGGGACATATATATATATATATATATATATATATATGTATATATATATATATATATATATATAACG
>BLSH010227493.1:1102950-1116658 GCA_018402905.1 Glandirana rugosa | reverse complement strand
TGGCAAAACTGGTGGCAAGTGGCATCTTGGCAGCTGTACGCTTGACTTTTCTCAGTTCACGGGCAGTTATTTTGCGCCTTGGTTTTTCCACACGCTTCTTGCGACCCTGTTGGCTATTTTGAATGAAACGCTTGATTGTTCGATGATCACGCTTCAGAAGCTTGGCAATTTTAAGAGTGCTGCATCCCTCTGCAAGATATCTCACTATTTTTGACTTTTCGGAGCCTGTCAAGTCCTTCTTTTGACCCATTTTGCCAAAGGAAAGGAAGTTGCCTAATAATTATGCACACCTGATATAGGGTGTTGATGTCATTAAACCACACCCCTTCTCATTACTGAGATGCACATCACCTAATATGCTTAATTGGTAGTAGGCTTTCGAGCCTATACAGCTTGGAGTAAGACAACATGCAATTTATAGGTGCTGATTTGTGCAGCAGAGCCACACTGCCGCCGTCTTTCTTTGTGAGGTGGTCAACAAGTGGTTAAACCCTTTTGGGAAGGCTGTCTACAAGGTTTAGGAGTGTGTCTATGGGAATGTTATTCCAGAAAGCCCATTCTTCCAGAAAGCCCATTCTTCCAGAAGTGCATTTGTGAGGTCAGGCATTGATGTGGACGAGAAGGTCTGGCTCACAGTCTCCGCTCAAATTCACCCCAAAGGTGTTCTATCGCGTTGAGGTCAGGACTCTGCGCAGGCCAATCAAGTTCCTTCACCCCAGACTCACTCATCCATGTCTTTATGGACTTTGCTTTGTGAACTTGTCCAAATCATTTGGTGGAGGGGGGATTATGTTGTGGGGTTGTTTTTCAGGGGTTGGGCTTGCCCTCTAAGTTCCAGTGAAGGGAACTCTTAAGGTATCAGCATACCAAGACATTTTGGATTTCATGCTCCCAACTTTGTGGGAACAGTTCGGGCCACTTCCTGTTTCAGCATGACTGCACACCAGTGCACAAAGCAAGGTCCATGACGACATGGATAAGCAAGTTTGGGGTAGAGAAACTTGACTGGCCTGCACAGAGTCCAGGACTTCTCGTCCACATCAGTACCTTACCTCACAAATGCGCTTCTGGAAGAATGGCTAAACAATATTTGTATGTGTGTGTGTGTTATATGTGTATACTTTTTTTCTCATCGAATAGGTGCAGGTACTCCCCCCTTTCAGGTCACCCCTTGTGTCCGCCCCTACCCACTTCCCAGTAATGCCCCTTTTAGAGAATGCAGAATCAAATATCATTTTTGGTGCTAGGTAGTTTGTATGGAATTTGCAAACAAAATGCAGTAAAATAAATCCCCTGCAGCAACAATAGACTCCCCAAGAAAAAATAGACCCTTCCCAGCAACAATAGACCCCCCTAGCAAAAAGATATCCTTCCCAACAGCAATAGATCTCTTTAGCAACAATAGACCCCCCCCCAACAACTATATATCTCCCAGGAAGAGTAGAACCCCCAGCAACAATAACCTCTCCCAGCTACAATAGATCCACCCCAGCAACAGTAGATCTCCCAGTAGCCAGAAACAGCAGACCCCTCCTTCAACAGTAGATCTCTGATGTTAACACTTGACCCCAGCAAAAAAAGATCCCCCCACCATAAGCAATAGATATCCCCAGTGCCTCAGTGACAATAGATCCCCCAGCGGCCAGCACGAATAGACCCTTCAGCATACCCTAGCACTCCTTGTCATTATATACCTTCAGTGCTGGAGGTGCCGGACTGCGTTCCCCAGCGTTCTCACTCTCTCTCAAAAGTGAGTATACCCCTGATATATTTGTAAATATTTTATTATATCTTTTCACGTGACAACACTGAAGAAATGACACTTTGCTACCATGTAAAGTAGTGAGTGTACAGCTTGTTTAACAGTGTAAATTTGCTGTTCCCTCAAAATAACTCAACACACAGCCATTAATGTCTAAACTGCTGGCAACAAAAGTGAGCACGTTTATAAACTCTGTTAAAAATACAGTTCATTTTGGGGGGGGTCAGATGTAGAAGGAAGAAGACGTGCGGTGTCTGAGCTCTGCCACAACTGATCCTTAAAGCTTATCCTGACGCTGCGGATTGCTTTTTTATCGGCACCATAGTGCCGCCCAACTAGTGCTGAGTCACCCGGTCCTGGTGGTTCCGATGTACCGCACCAAGCAAAAAAAGACTGTGAAGGGAAAGTCATCACCGGACCCTCTTCCTGCCTCTCCGATCGCGGCCATCTTGGACACGAGGCCCACAACTCCCTCGGGTGCATCTAAGAAAGCTGCTCTATCATCTCCATCCACTATGGGGGCAAGGCGTCCTCACCTGCCGATCTGATGGAGGCTATTGTCTCCCTCAAAGAATCGCTGACCCCCAAGATGGACTCCATATCTACGGAGATCAGCTTGAACCGCCATGGTATGGAGAAATTCCGATCCCACATGTCGGAGGCGGAGGACCGCATCTCTAGACTGGAAAATACCGTACAAGAGGATTCCAGAGAGATGAGGGCCCTCCAGCTCCAGGTTTGGGCCCTACAGGAGAAAACCCTGGTTATGGAGAATCGGATGCGGTGAAACAACTTGCGGGTGGTGGGGCTTCCTGAGAGGGCCAAGGGTGCCAAACCAGCAGAATTTGCCCAGCAGTTCCTCGCCAACCTGCTCAACCTCACTGATCTGCCGGCCATGTACGTAATGGAAAGGGCTCACCGGGTCCCCACCAGTCCCCCAATACCTGGAGCTACCCCTCGCCTGTTCCTGATCAAGTTACTAAATTACCGTGATATGATTCTATCAGCAGCCCGAGGGGCACAGGAACTTACTTACGAGAACAGCAAGATATCCATCTATCCGGATTACTCGCTGGTGATGCAGCAGCGTCGAAGATCCTTTACAGAAGTCCGGAAGAGACTCCGGGATTAAAGGCCTGAAATACAGTCTCCTGTACCCCAGCAAGCTTCGAGTGATTGAGGGCGGCTCGCCACACTACTTCGAATCTCCAGCCGCAGCGGTTTCCTGGCTTGACTCCAGATAAGTGTCCTCTTCCCTCTGTATTTCGTTACACTTTCTCCCTTTGACTCAGTGACCATATCCTGGGCCCTTCCTAGCCTTACCACAGCTTTACAACATCCTGTTTTTCCCATCTTACAGGCACTGGGTCACACTCCATCTATATACATTTGATGCAGCTCATCACGGAGTGACCCCATGGCCAATGCACAGTGACTGGATGGGGCCTCCTTACCTGTTCTCCGCACATGGCGAAGCTCTCATGGACCGAGAGAGGGTGGAAATCTACAGCGGAGTTACGACTAAGACTGGGCTTTAGACCACCTCCCAAACTAACCAGTATTTTGTACCTTGTATAGGACGAGGTACATGTTCCAGTTGACTGTTAAGGGACAAAACCATGCACCTAAAGATTGTTTTTTGACCACTCGTTTTTTGTTGGTAAAGGGTGCACTGGTAGGGGTTCTTTTCTTTTTTTTGTTGAGTACGATTGAGGACTGGGGTCATTTCACTATCCAAATATTACACACGTCTTTAGCGATATGGGTACATGGGTGTAAAATACAGTTCATGATTGCGTTATTGATGATGTGGCTTGGGTGCGTCCTCCTGGAGTGAGCCGGTGACAATACCCTCCCAAAAAAGGTGATCTCAATTCTTCCAGCCAAGGCCCTCTGCAGGGTCCATTTCAGTCCACTACAGTATGTTGTTATGACACCTCCCCCTTCTGAAGCCCTGTACATCATATCCTGGAACGTTAGAGGGCTTAATAACAAATTCAAAAGATCTGCACTGTTTCAATACTTAAAAGTGCATAAGCCACATGTGGTCACACTCCAGGAGACACACCTAATGAGTGGCAGAGTTCAGGCCTTTAAATGGCCCTGGGTCCAAAAATTATTTCACTCCGCTTACTCCTCATATTCCTGGGGGGTGTCGGTGTTGATTAGCAAAAGCCTGCCTTGTGCGGTGGATGCAGTCCACACTGACCCCAATGGGAGATATATCATACTAGTGCTTATCATATATGGACAAAAATATGTGTTGGTTAATGTGTATTTACCACCCCCAGGTACTATGCAAACTTTGTACGACATTATGGAGAAACTGTCCCAATACTGCCCCGCAAAGGTTTTACTCCTAGGTGACTTCAATGCCACCCTCTCACGGGAGTTAGATAGACCCACCCCTTCATCTACTTAAAGACCAGACTTTTTGATTGGGCCCAGGCGGGGGGTCTGTCGGAGGTATGACGGTGGCTACACCCACAAGAACGGGAGTACTCCTGTTTCTCTGGCTCCTTCAGGTCTGCCTCACATATTGACCTTGCCTTTGCGAACCAGGCCCTCCTGGGGGATATGCTGGGCGCACAGTACCTCCCCCTGGGCCTCTCGGACCATTCCCCATTGAAACTGGAGGTGGACGCCCGGAGGATTCGGGACAGGGCGCTCTGGCAACTGAGACCATGCTGGAGCTCTCATGAGAGGGCCCTGGAACGTATCCCTCCTGAGCTAAAGGAGTTTTGGGATGTAAATGAGGGCACGGCATCTCCAGAACTTGTGTGGGACACGTTTAAAGCCCATACCAGAGGATTATATATCTCCTTTGCAGCCACAATTCGATCTGAGATGGAGGCGGAGACAGACCCGTTATACGCAGCAGCGGTAGAAGCCACGGTAGAGAACTATGACTCCCTGGCTACGGCTCGTAGGGAACTACACTTACATGTAGCGGAACTAACCAGGCTGGGCATGCAATCACGTAAGCAGGATTTTTTTGAATTTGGGGACAAGAACGGGAAACTATTGGCCATGCTGTCCCATCATGATAATCCCCTTACTGTCATTCCCGAGCTTCTCTCAGCAGAGGGCGCGGTTCTTACTTCCCAACTGGAAATATTGACTGAATTCACTAACTACTACAAGCAGTTATATACTACCTCTCTTCCAGCTGATTTTAACAGTAGGCCTATGTTAGACATTTTGGACACTGTTGCCCTGAGTTGGCTCTCAGATGTAGAGAGGGAGGGTCTGGTCGTGGATATTACCACCGATGAGGTTGCGGGGGCCATCCGCTCCTTCCCAACTGGGAAGGCTGCGGGTCCTGATGACCTACCCAATGAATTTTACAGATCACATATAGAGACGGTCGCACCCAGACTAGCTTCTTTATTCCGAACCTGCCTGAGGGATGGGACCATCCCAGCCACCATGCAAGAGGCCCACATAATATTAATCCTAAAACCTAGTAAGGACCCCAAATTGTGTGCATCGTACAGGCCCATAGCTCTATTGAACTGTGACTTAAAAATCCTTACAAAACTTCTCGCAATTAGGCTGAACAAGGTAATTACGTCACTGATAGACACGGACCAGACAGGCTTTATGCCTGGCAGGTCGCCCGACATTAATATCCGGCGGCTTTTCTCTAACATTCACGCCCCACACGCCAACCAGGGTTCTAGAGTCATCGCCTCCGTAGATATGGAGAAAGCATTTGACACAGTGGAGTGGGCATATCTCTGGGAGGTGATGAGAAGGATGGGATTTCCATTACAGTTCATAGATTGGATCAGCACCCTTTATACGGTCCCCTCCGCAAGTGTCAGGCTGCACTGCTCTGTTTCCGCCCCCTTTCAATTACAGAGGGGCACCAGACTGGGATGCCCTTTCTCCCTGGCTCTCTTTGCCCAGGCCATGGAACCTATTGCTGAAGCGTTACAGAGTTCCCCTGACACCTGCGCCCTTAGGGTGGGGTGGCTGGAGGAGAGGATGGCACTATATGCGGACGACCTCCTGTTGTTCCTCAACAATGCTGGTGCCTCTCTGGAGGGTGCCCTCTGTCTGCTGGGCATCTTCTCGACGTTTGCGGGCCTACAGGTTAATTGGCAGAAATGCTGTTTCCCATAGACCAGGGGGCCGTACATTCCTCCCGGTCTGATCTCTCCCTGAGATGGGTGGACAGATTTACTTACTTAGGCATTATGATTTTGAGACATGTGAAGAACTTTGTACATGATAATTTGGAGCTGGTGCTGGCGGACATCAGGTCACGGCTCAAGGCATGGAACAACCTACCCCTATCCCTGCTAGGTCGCATAAACCTTATTAAAATGAAAATTCTCCCTAAGCTCACGTATATTTTTAGAAATTCACCGCAGTGGCTGCCCCGTAGTTTCTTCAACTCCCTCAACCAAACCTTTAAGACCTTCTTATGGACCTCTAAACAACCCCACTATAAATTCTCTACCCTCACAAGACACAAAGATAGAGGTGGCCTGGCTATGCCAGATTGCTTCCGTTATTTCCTTGCCTCCCAACTGGTCACTACCTATTGGTGGTTGCAGCCGGACCTTACGAATTCTGCGGTGGTACTGGATGCGGCAATCCTCCAATCCCTAGAGGCGCTCAAATCACTACTATATAGGGTATAAAAAAGCAGAAAATCCGCGCTCACTAATAAATATTAAAAAATAACAATAAAAGCCAACAATTATCCGGTTATGAAAGGCAGCACGCACAAAACAACAGATCTATATTGTCCAACAAATGCTTCAGAAACTCATATGCAGCGCCAATAGTAAAAGCAACAATTGATAAAAAGTCTTTCACTGGTAGAAAGGTGGCTCAATTTGTGACAGGAGTCACCAAAAGACTTCAAGGATGGTAAAAGACGGATATAAATGGAACCTGCCTGCTTCCGAGATCAGTCTGAACACCGGATTAATCCTGGACGTGGGAACGAGAGTCGGAATTGCACTTTTTCCTATCAGTGCCTGCCCCGGTCTAAAAGTACCCCCCTCAGGAGGATCGGACCACCGTGACGGAGGACCATCACCCCGGAGCCATCGGAGGCATCCCCAGGATAGGTTCCTTTTACCCCCAGATGATCGGATGATCAACAGTCCATTTGGAGTATAAAAAACCTGCGTTTATCCTACCAGGATCTGGTAAGCCTACATCCACTGTCTTTTACCATCCTTGAAGTCTTTTGGTGACTCCTGTCACAAATTGAGCCACCTTTCTACCAGTGAAAGACTTTTTATCAATTGTTGCTTTTACTATTGGCGCTGCATATGAGTTTCTGAAACTACTATATAGGGGCCTGAAATCACCTCACTACCTCACCCCTTCGATGCGTACCACGCTGAAGGCCTGGGAGGTTGCGGACAAAAAGCAACCCTTACCAGTAAACAACCTCTCCCAACACACCCCCCTATGGCGCAATCTGAGTATGCCACACTTCCATTCCATCACGAACCCCCAGGCCTGGGCCAAGTATAAGATTTTGACTTTTGAACACATAATATCACAATCTGACCTAATATCATTCGCTGTCCTAAAAGGAAAATATAATCTGCCAGATTACTATCATTTCTGATATCTCCAAGTCGCCCATGCCTTTTGATGCCAGTTCCTGGGTCAGCCAGTTACCTTCTCCTACCCCGAAATAGAGGCAATCGCCAGAGCA
The DNA here is from genome assembly GCA_018402905.1 of Glandirana rugosa. Taxonomy (NCBI): domain Eukaryota; kingdom Metazoa; phylum Chordata; class Amphibia; order Anura; family Ranidae; genus Glandirana; species Glandirana rugosa. The sequence goes on along the minus strand of BLSH010227493.1, from coordinate 1,109,207 downwards.
CCGAATCTAAAGAAACCTACCTCACAGTACCATACATATCTCTTGGTGGCAGCTAGTCTTGAGCTATCCACTCTACAAGAGAAATGGTCCAGGGATATTCCAGAAATGAATGATGAGGACTGGGAGGAGGTTTGGTCTTTCCCCTTCTCTGCCTTGATATCATCTAATGACATTATGGTACAATTTAAAATCCTGCATAGAGCATACCTTACCCCATATAGGCTCCATAAGATATCTGAATCACATTCCTCTGAGTGCTGGAGATGCTCTGACACTAAAGCAGACTTCTTTCACATTTTCTGGACATGCTCAGTAATTGAGGCATATTGGCAAGATATTGTATCCATCATTACGCAAAGAACCAAAATAGTGGTCCCATTGGTCCCAAGATACTGCCTTCTGGGCTTGGTGGAGCAGCTGAACATCACCACAGCCAAATGAACTCTGCTTTCCCTCCTCCTCTTCTATGCCCGCAAGGCCATAACCATGGGCTGAAGGAGGCCGTCTCCCCGTCCGTGGACATGTGGAAGGCTCTCATTGATAATAACTTGCCCTTCTATCGAACCACGTATGCCAACAGAGGCTGCCCTCTCAAATACCAGAAGATTTGGTCTTGCTGGCTGGAGGATGCTCCATAGATTCAAACTTTGCCGGAGTGATGTAGATGCCGTTATGGTAACGTTTTGGACACTCATGTACCTATGCTTTATGATTAAATTCATTAAAATGGCTGACAGGACAAGCAGGAGATTGACTTGCCCACTCCCCTCAGTTGTGGGGGTGAATGGTACTTAGTTGTTGGGGTGGGAGTTGGGAGAAAGGGTTTTATTGTTTTTTTATTTTTGTTGTATGTAAATGCTGGACATCCAGCCGCACCCCTGCATGCGTAATACTCCGTTAAACCGAGAAATTCAATAAAAATATTGTTCAAAAAAAAAATACAGTTAATTTTAATAAACTTTCTGATTTTAACACAAATATAACATTTTCTGAATACTATTATTACTGCAATAGGTTTTGTTTGTCTACTTAATACTTAAGAGTTATTCTTTAAATAGCCAAATCTCAGTAAATGTATGGTTTTTCAGTAATAGCTCCTTATTTTGGCCCTGTACCTGCTTTTACAAAATATCCAAACTGGCACAAGCACTCTTGAATTGTAGCAGTAACTTTCTCACAGCATGCATTTGCATGCTAAAACATATCATTTCCCAGACATGTTATTAGTTTAATAAATACTAGCTTGGTAAAATCAGATACAGCCTTTTCAACTTTAAGAAAAATATTGAAAGAAACATTTATCACAAGCATCAGCAAAATGTGTTTTTCTGATTACAAAGGCGCAATTAATTTGACAAAATACACTCATAAATCACAGGCGACTGGTAAAGGTGCTTCGAATTCAGATAAATTATTGCCATGATATTTTATATCTGGCTTAATCTTACCACTGAAGAAATTTTTCACATAAGTTTGATTTTGTTCTATATCTGTTTGTTATTGTAACTGGATTTCTTATTACTTTCAAGATTATGTTTTCACTTGCAGGTCCTCTTACTTGGTACATCATAAGAAATAAAATTAATCGGCAGAGGGGGAAAAAAACTCCTTCCGGAAAACAGCTGCATCAATAACAGTTTTTCCTGTTTCAATAAATTCACAAGTGTCAGTTGAGTTCCACTTGAGCTCAAGCCTGGATTTAGGAAAGTGAGATAAATATTTATGAACTTGTTTCATTTCTATCCATTGTAAAGTATGTTGTATTCAGTACATATTAATCTCGCTGTGAAATATGGAACTGATATAATGAAGCGGTGCTGAAGAGAACTCAAAAATTTTGTTAAAGGAGTTTTCCGCTTTACATAATAATAACACTGTCATCTGCACACACAACAGATTACAGGCTGTAAAATGTATTGGGGTTGATTTAATAAATCAGTAAATGAGTGTTCATTTAGGAATTTGAGAGAGAATTCGAAGAGATAGAGGCTAGATCTTTATAGAAAAAAAAAATTCTCAAGAAAAAGACTCACTTGATGCTACAGTATTTTTCTATCTAGTTATCCAGCACAATGTGATGGTTGCAGCCAAGATTAGCCTGATGCACCTTCTCTGACATATTGCTAAAATAGCAGTTATAATAACAGTTATATAAACAATGTATGCTATTTCTTCCTCTATCTTATGTTTATAACCAGAGCTTGTTTTCAGCCGGAATGTGGGGGAACACAGTTACCGCACCTCCAGCACAGAATATATACACTGGCAAAGGGGACTGGGTGTGATGGAGGGTCTATTGATGATGACTGCTGGGGATCTGTCGTAACTGGGAGTTGTAGTGTTGCTGGGGGACACCCCCCCAGGAGGGATGGATCTATTGTTGCTGGTGGGGGGGGGTCTTTTGCTCTGGGGTTCTTATGTTGTTGGAGGGCAATCCACTGAGAGAGGAAGGTCTATTGATGCTGGCTTCTGGGGAATCTATTGTTGTCAGCAGGGGTCATATGTCGCTGGGACAGATCTATTGTTGCTTGTGGGGATCTATTATGGCTAGGTTTGCCACCTCATCCCTTTAAACCCAAACACATATGAATTACTCAGGTTCTGAGGCTAATTTAATGCAGATAAGGCACCAAGTGAGTTTAATTACCACCTTAATCAGCCACAGAGCCTGTGTAATTACTATTTGTTCCGTTTTAAAAGGATGAGGTGGCGACCCTAATTGTAGCTGGGGGGTGTATTGTGTTCCTGGGGGGGGTCTATTGGTGCTGGGGGGTGTATTTTGTCCCTGGGGGATCTATTGTTGCTGTGGAGTCTACTGCTGCTGGGAAGGATCCCTTGTTGCTATGGGGTAAACACACATGTTCTCCAGCACACCAAGGATCCTCAAATGTTGTCCAAAGGTTTTTATTGCAGAATGATCACTTCACAAGAGAAAATTCAACGTTTCGGAGCCTAGCAGGACCCCTTCATCAGGCATGTGACCAGCTGGTAGTCACTGCAGCACCCACTACCGATGAGCCTTGTTCCCAGGAACATGTGCAAGGGGAATATAGACTAAATTGTTGCTGGGGGGGATCGGTTGTTGCACGGGGGGGTCTGTTATCATTAACAATTTTATACAAATGACTTAACACTACAAATGGAGAGGTACTAGGAGGTGGATAGGGGGCAGAAAGAAGGGACGGTGCTCAGCAGTAGGTCAGGGTGGAGGTGGAGATAGTACCTGCACCTATTCCTTGAGAAAAAAGCCCTGCTTATAACAGATAACCATCTGAGCCCCCTCTCATACTTAACAGCAACATGGCAGTCATTTTGTGATAGTGGCTGTATTTATTCCTCGGCTCTTTACATTATGTTGGTGTTTGCTGCTTGTAACTTAGTAAACTGTAATGGCTTTGCAAGCTCAGTTTGAATTACTTTTGTAGTTTTTGGATAACTAAATTCAGAATTTCAGCAAAGCAAGGAGTATATGTGACAATCCCCAACCTGAGCAGTGACGATGTTTGAGCTGTTGTTGTTGTTCCTACTTGCAGGTGGGAAAAATGACAATTGCTTGCCAGCCTACTTTTTTCAGGCTTAACCAGTGCTTTAGGTGCATCTTGCATATATCATAGGTGGCATATGATCAAGATTCAGGGATCTTAGTGTCAGAAACAAAGGGGGTAGTGCTACCACTTCCACCAGTTGTCTTAATAGCGCATCTTCATTTATCAAAGTTACCAAGTGGGCCTTTAAAGATACACTATATTACCAAAAGTTTTGGGACACCTGCCTTTACACGCATATGAACTTTAATGGCATCCCAGTCTTGGTCCGTAGGGTTCAATATTGAGTTGGCCCACCCTTTGCAGCTATAACAGCTTCAACTCTTCTGGGAAGGCTGTCCCCAAAGTTCAGGAGTGTGTCTATGGGAATGTTTGTCCATTCTTTCAGAAGTGCATTTGTGAGGTAAGGCACTGATGTGGACGAGAATGCCTGGCTTGCAGTCTCCACTCTAAATCATCCCAAAGGCATTCTATTGAGGTCAGGACTCTATTCAGGCCAGTCAAGTTCCTCCACCCCAATCCCGATCATCCACGTCTTTATGGACCTTGCTTTGTGCATTGGTGCATAGTCATGTTTGACCAGGAAGGGGCCATCCCCAAACTGTTCCCACAAGGTTGGGAGCATGAAATTGTCCAAAATGTTTTTGTATGCTGATGCCTTAAAGTGGAGTGCCACTTGTTTTTCGGTTTATTAAAAGTAAGCAGCTAAGAAAAATGTAGCTGCTGACTTTTAATAAACAGACACTTACCAGTCCCACGGTCCAGTGATGCGGCCATCCGAAGCCTTGCTCCTCTCCCCCTCCTCTCCGTGGTGCTGTCATAGCAACTGTGGGCACCCGGCCATGACAGCTTGCGGCTTCATGGCCGGGTATGCACTGCACATGTGCAAGTCACTCTGTGCTGTCCTAGTGGCCAGGCAACCTTCTGAGACCTGTGACATGTCCCAGAAGATTGCCAGGAGGGAGGGGCATCCTGGGGGAGAGGAGGAATCGCCTAGACAGACGGAAGGAGGAAGTGGGACAGGAAGTACCTGTCTAAACCAGCTACCCACTCCCCCCCCCCCACCAAAAAAAAATTACATGCCAAACATGGCATGTGAGGGAGTGAAGAGTGCTTAAAGTGTAAGTTCTACTTTTGGGTGGAACTCCGCTTTAAGAGTTCCCTTCACTGGAACTAAGGGGCCAAGCCCAACCGCTGAAAAACAACCCACACCATAATCCCCCCTCCACCAAATGATTTGGACCAGTGCACAAAGCAAGGTCCATAAAGACATAGATAAGCGAATTTGGAGTGGAGCAACTTGACTGGCCTGCAGAGTCCTGACCTCAACCCGATAGAACACCTTTGGGATGAATTAGAATGAAGACTGCGAGCCAGGCCTTCTTATCCACATCAGTGCCTGACCTCAAATGCGCTTCCGGAAGAATGGTGAAACATACCCATAGACACACTCCTAAACCTTGTGGACAGCCTTCCCAGAAGAGTTGAAGCTGTTATAGCTGCAAAGTGTGGGCCAACGCAATGTTGAACCCTACGGACTAAGACTGGGATGCCTTTTAAAGTTCATGTGCGTGTAAAGGCAGGTGTCCTAATACTTTTGGTAATGAAGTATAGATAATGTCCCTTACTTAGTTCGTAAAAAGGAGTGTACATTTAACAGTTGTAATTATTATTAAAGGAGAAGTAGAACCACAACTCATTTGCTGTACTTCTCCTGTGGGTCACGGCTGAGGCAAGATCAATAAACAATAAAGTCAGGATTCGCCCACAACCCTGAACCAGCACCTGGCTCAGCCTCTCAATGAGCCACTGAGATCCTGAGCCAGCCGCTGCCATCCCCTCGACAGCCCAGCTCTCCAGTGAGCGCAGGGGGGGCAAAGCAGAAAGCCAGTGACAGACAGTCGCCAGCTCTCTGCTCACGGAGCTCTGACAACCGAGCGGTCAGTGGTTTTGGATCGCTCAGATCTTAGAGCCAGCGGTGAACAGATGCAACATCCACCTAGGTAAGCATGATTTTGAAAAAAAAAATGAACTTCTCTTTTAACATGTATCAATGACACAATGATCTAAATATATTTATGTTTAACCACTTCCCTACCGCCATATGCAGAATGACGGCCGGGAAGTGGTTCAGTTATCCTGACTGGGCGTCATATGATGTCCAGCAGGAAAACAAGCCAGCGCGTGCCTACAGGAGCACGCAGCACCGCGATCGGTGGTGTGTCAGTCTGAGAGCTTTTGTCAGAAGCTTTTTACCACGTGATCAGCTGTGATAAATCAAATCAAATGGAGGAGTATTTAAACTAGGATTGAGGGGGGAGGGTGCATTAGATTATAACGGGGTAGACAGGTCAGACAGGGGTCAGCCCCTATTGGTGGGTGGAATGGGGAAAGATGAATTATCGGGTCAGTACACTTCTTACTTCGGTTCTAAGTCGATATGGTTAGTTTAGTATCAAGAGGAGTACGTGGTCTCGAAGATCGAGTGGATAAAACGAACCGTCTGAGGACCGTAACCACTTGTTTGTGAAATTAAGTGACAGTGGAAAACGTGTACATAGAACGTATAAAAATTAAAATCGTGTTTGTCATGGTAAAGGTTACCAACTAACATTGTACCCTTGGAAGTATAGTAGAAAGAAACGGGAGGGGGGTAGAAAGGGGTAAGGTGGGTGGTTATCCCCGACTGGGGACAGACTGGACAGATGGGGC
>BLSH010227493.1:1045572-1069104 GCA_018402905.1 Glandirana rugosa | reverse complement strand
TTTTTTTTTTTTTTTTTTTAACATTTGGCTAAAACAGTTTTTATTCAGTACTGCTTGGACCTTGAAGAAGGGGAGATACCCCGAAAGCTTGTCCTGAAAAATTTTATGTTAGTGCAAATAAAAAAGTATCACGGACAGTACTCAGTTTTCTCTAATCTGTAGTTTGTAAGTGTTATATAGTGGTTTAACCACTTCAGCCCTAAAAGGATTTACCCCCTTCATGACCAGGCCATTTTTTGCGATACCGCACTGCGTCACTTTAACTGACAATTGCGCAGCCATGTGATGTTGTACCCAAACAAATTGATGTCCCTTTTTCCCACAAATAGAGCTTTCTTTTGGTGGTATTTGATCACCTCTGTGGTTTTTATTTTTTTGTGCTATGATCAAAAAAAGAGTGACAATTGTGAAAAAAATATAAATGCTATAATAAATATCCAAAAAAATGTAAAATAGCAAATTTCTTCATACATTTAGGCCAATATATATTCTTCTACATATTTTTGGTAACCAAAAAAAATTGCAATAAGCATATATTGATCGGTTTGCACAAAATCACGTCTACAAACTACGGGATAGATTTATGGACTTTTATTTATTTTATTTTATTTTTACTGGTAATGGCGGCGATCTGCAATTTTTACAGGGACTGCGACATTGCGGCAGACAAATCTGACCCCAAATTACACTTCTTGGGGACCAGTGACATTATTACATTGATCAGTGCTATAAAAATGCAGTGATCAATGTATAAATGACACTGGCAGGGAAGGGGTTAACACTAGGGGCAACAAGTGGTTAACAGTGTTCCCTGGGTGTGTTATAACTGTAGGGGGGGTGGGCTGCCTAGGACATGACAGAGATCACTGTTTCCGATAACTGGAAACAGCAGATCTCTCTCATGTCATCTGGCAGAATGGGGATCAGCCTTGTTTACATAGGCAGATCCCCATTCTGCCTCTGTACCCGGCGATCGTGGGTCGCCGGCGGACATCAAGTCCACCGTACCTGCAGGCATGCTCCCGCGCCCGCAATCTCCCATGCACGGACCGACGTACAGTTACGTCTGTTCACACAGGAGAGTCGACCTGCAGCAGTATATCTGCGTGAGCAGGTCGGCAAGTGGTTAAGTCACAATCTTCTTTTTTGAGGCTTCATAAATCCATTTGTGGTTAAAAAAGTATATTTTTGTGTTCAAAATACATACAGCTTATCATCATAAATTCCCTTTTTGCAAAATGTTGCTCTATTACTGTTGCTAACTTCAGAAAAAAGAAAAAAAAACACGCACGCGCACAGTTTTTGACAAATCCTTTAAAAAAAAAAAACTTTCCATGATGTACATCCACTGTGACTCACATCAACCAGCAATGTAGATCCACATCAATTATGATGCCTGACCCGCCGAAAGAATAAAAAATGATACACGTCTTGTTCCATCACTTCAATATCACCAAATGACAGTCCCATAGTTGACAGCTATATATAAAGGGGCAGGTCTCCTGGGTGATGTCACTGACCAGCTATTGGCATGGCCATATTTGGTCAATGATGTCATCTGCCAGATCTTTCATTGATAGGAGCGAAACAATTCCAGGCTTTTTTTCCTTTGACACAACAGCCAGTGTCAGGCATCAGAATTTACATGGTTCTGCATCACTTTGCGATGTGATAGATAGTGGATCTATATATCACAGGACTTTTTTTTAATCAATGGATTTGTCAAAAACTGTGTGTTGTTATACTGTTGTCATTCTTTTTGTGAAAGAGAAGGGGTTCTACTGAGTAGGAATACAAATTTGACATTTACAAGTGACATCACTTGTGTTTGGACCAAACCTTCAGCTCATCCCTACTAGTGACTTCATCAAATACAATGCATGTAACGGCTTGCTTTCTGAAATAATCAGGAAGTGCCCAATGAGAGGCCGGTATTCCACATGGCAATGGCCATTTTGTGTTATGGTTTGTCACTGCGAACTGTCACTTTATAACACTTATTTACACAACTAATGCACCCGAAGAAGCCGCAAATCTAGTGATGAAACATGTTGGGCTTCAAACCCAACGCTTGTCCCTAAAAGGCACAGAAAAGGCTTAAAAAAGCCCAGCAGGCTTTACCAAATCATGTATACCCACGATGATAACTTATTTGTATATTGAATATTTAAAAAAAAAATAAAACATAGATAAAACATTTTATTATATATCATACATATATTTTGAAACTTAAAATAAAACAAATTAACATAAAACATTATAGTTTGCCTTTAAGTTGCAACTAATATCTATGGTTCATTTAAACATGTAATCACTCTTTCAGGAGAAAAAAAAAATCAAACCTTTGTACCTTAGATTCCTACAGAAATGTATTTTCTTAGAAACTGTAAGATTCCCAGATCAATGTAAGGTTATTATTACTAAATATTGTTTTGTCAGTTGATGTTATCATGTATGGTGATCATTGTCTGGGCATTAGTGTTTTTGTTATGCCTCACATTCCCAGGTCACATAATTTTAGTCTGTGTGTGGTATACTGTATTACCAGATATGGTAAATGGATAAATAGTTAACTTTATTTCCAACTACATACAATCTAACAATTTCAATAAATGGATTTTGCAAAATGATTTTTATAATGAAATGATTTAGTATAAAAAAGTAATAGAAGGAATAGCCACATGTAAAGTACCTTACTTATCTGCTGTACTAGCTAGTCAGCGGGGAATCAGATACTAGACTATGTGCATTGCACAATACTTAAACTAAAGGATTTTAGACTTAAGCAAACTTTATCTCCCTGCCTGTTGGCAATAAATGACTCCGTCACAGTGGAAGCTTGTACAGTAAAAGCACAGTTAGGAATATTAAGAGCCAAGATGTCATTTTTAAATATACTTAATATGCTTTAGTAAAACATTTGCAGATTTAAACAATGACTTTCGTCTTCATGTTGTATAATGTTTAAAATGAGAAAAAGAGATGGTTCACCAAAAACAGAATTAACAACTATAAAATATCACATAAAAGAACTATACAAAGCCAAATTATCATTCATAAGCATTGTCAGTAGCTGTATATAGTAGACATTAATATAAATCTAGTATAAACCACTTGCCACCAGAACTATTTATTTTTATGCAGAATGCAGTACATAGAGTACCCTGGCTGGAATCGCACAAAAAAAGCATAAAAATACATTTGTAACTAGACATTTGAGTTCCACTCATAAGTGCCTGTATTATCATTGTTTACACAGCTTTTATTGATTGAAACCACTGGACACATATTCTTGTAAACAAGCTAATGGCATAGGCACTTTATACAATTTTAGAATGGATGGAAATGTTTCAGAAAAAATATTGTAGCATATAAAGAGAAATAATTTACATAGAGGACAAGAGCTCAGATAGCATTTTGCCTGTTCATTCTGAGTTTTTCTCTATCGTCACGCATTACATTATTTTATATGGTATGCAGAAAAGCCAGACTTAGAGGCTCAGGCAGAAATTTTACCAATAGAGTCCCTGGGATGTACAGGTATAGAAAACTGCCAGGTGATGTAACATTTCAGCATATACAAAAAAATGATCCTTTATTTTGATTATTCTGTGATTTATATGATTTGAAGATAAATTGGATAAGTCTTTTATGAATTTATACATATGTTTGATGTAGAACAAATTAGGATAACACATAAAAATAAGAAAATGCTTAAACTATATCTGTTTTAAATAGACAAATAGTAATAAAATAGACAGATAGTAATTATTCTAAAGTTTACAATGCATATGCCAGAACTCTCCCCAAATTTAAAGTGGTTGTAAAGGCAGAAGGTTTTTTTTATCTTAATGCATTCTATGCATTAAGATGAAAAAACCTTCTGTGTGCAGCAACCCCCCTAATACTTACCTGAGCCCCATCTCGATCCAGCGATGTTGCACAAGAGACTCAGCTGGCCTGGACACTCCCTCCTGATTGGCTGAGACAGCAGCAGAGTGCCATTGGCTCCCGCTGCTGTCAATCAAAGTCAGTGAGCCAATGAGGAGAGAGAGAGGCCCGGGGCGGGCCACAGCTCCATGTCTGAATGGACACACAGAGCAACGGTTTCACTTTAAAGAACAAATCCAGCCAACATTTTTTTTTGGCTAGAGTATTAGAGGGTTAGAGCCTCTGTTAGTTTTTTTATTGTTATCAGTGTCCCTTCTCACATTATTTCCCCTGTCTTTTGGTCAGGACATTAACCACTTCAGATCCACACTATAGCCGATTGACAGGTACAGCGCGGATCTGAATTGCCAGGAGGCCGTCAGTAGACGCCCTAACCTTTCCGTGCTCCAGGGCTCGCTCTCGCAGCTGCCTGCATTGTAGCTTGTTTTAACCTCTTAAATACCAGGATGTTTCTAAGCATACCTTGATAAACAAGGGGTTAATCTAAAAATACAAGATGTTCATATATTTATCTGAGAGAAAAAGCTTGTTTTTTTTGTTTTTTTTTTGGTCCTGACTGAAATATATAAATACAATATATACCGAAATACTACATTTTCCATTTGAGTTGACTTTCTAGCTTGTAGTGCTTTCATTATGTCATCTTATTTTAAGGAACTTGTCGGTTTAGCTGCTACATGGCACACTGCACCTAGTGCTGGAAGCTAACATAGTAGAAGAGTAGTAGTAGTTCTGAGACAGGATCAGAGGTGCAGAGGTGCTCTGTGCCACACAATTGGAGAAGTAAAGTATATCTAGGATGGGATTTAGGCAGTGGCAGCCTTTGGAACTAAATGTAAACCTCCCATGTGATAGATAACCGCTGCCAACTGAATAACCATTAAAAAAAGCAAGTTAAAAAAGGAAGGCGAGGTAGGGGAGTTGAAAATGAAAAAGGGGCTAAGGTGACCCGGGTTTCATTTTGAAGATACCGCAATCATAACATTTATAGAAGCCATGTTTGATTAGTGTAATCTTTATTGTCATGCCTTTCTTTTTATAATTTCCTTACTGATTAGAGAATAAAAAGGAAAACGTACTAGATCTGTTCTATTTCCTATTAAGTTTAAAGATAGTTCAGAAAATTTACTAAATGGACTCTAAGCCTTATACTTATGTCTCTATATCCTGGCAACCAGAGCTTAACCCACTTGGAATGAATGAAAACAACTAAATTGCAGAGATGCTACTATGGAAGATATTACTTCTGTATTGATCAGTCTCTGCGTTTAAACCACTTGGAATGAACAAAAACAACTAAATTGCAGAGAAGGTACTATGGAAGATCTTACTTGTGTATTGATGAGTCTCTGGTAAAAAGCTGCATTTTGCGTCTTATAATAATTCTTGTTCCTCTTGAAGCTTCCAGATGCTTTGCCATACAGCACTCTGAAAGATGCTTGACATTCTCATTTTACAATTTTAGTTTTTAGAGAAAAATAGGCAAATGTAGAATGAGCTCATTTTTAGAACTAAGTATTCCTTGAGACCAGGCTGGTTATATGATAATCCTTGAAGATATGTTCAGACTTATACACTGTCATTTATAGGCAAAAGAACAAAATCTAATACTTTGTATATATTACTAAGATCTAAGGAGCTATAGGATGAAGTGTACAACAGGCATGGTCTTTTCATGCAGCTTCATGGGCAGCATTATAAATACACAAATTCATTAAATAACACACTTAGGGAATGCCTTAAAGTTGTACAAGGTGTTAAAGTACACTATGATTTTTATGGACAGCTTCAGCAACAGCATAAACTTACAGCGCCTATTTGGTTGTAGAATTAATAATTCTCTTTGCTATTAGCTCTGCTTGCATACAGCAGCACATGGATCTGATTCATTTCAGATTTAAAAAAAGTAGCTTTACCATTGACACATGTTTTTTTATCAAATGTTATTAGACATGCTTTGACCAATGGCAAGAAATTGTCCAGTAGTTTACTATGGTTATCCAATTTTATACTGATGCAAAATCTTCCTGTTTCTGGCCATTAGGCATTAAAAGACCACAGATAATATAGCAGTGTAAATTTGGCCGGCAGCAAGACATTTTTATTTTGACCAAAATATACTAAAGAAAAAGAGTACAGACAGGTGATTTATTACATAAATGAAATAATCAAAATTAAGGCTGGGTTCACACTTATTATGTGATGCCAGACATCGCATGTGACTCGCAATGCCTTGCTATGCACATTACACGCAATGTTTGTGCGATGCGATTTCAGCCATACAAATCGCATCGCATTCGCACCAAAATTGTGCAGGATCCTTTTTTTGTCTGCACTGGAATCAGATCACATGGGTGTTCAGACCCATGGGATCTGATTCCATCTGATTTCACAGTATTCACTGCATTCTGTGAACCGATTTGGGGGTGTCATTAACTTTATATTGACACCCATAGCAGTTCGCAGAGAGCAGTGTGAAATGCCTTTGAGTCAGATGTGATGCGGGAACCCGCACAGGACCCGCACAGGAATCGCTGTGGTTCCTGCATCGCACCAGTGTGAACCCAGCCTAAGGGTTGGTTCACACTGGTCCGACATGTGCTCTGACTTCCACAAGCACAAGTTGAATGACATGTCGAAATCAATGGTTCCCTATGAGAGCCATCTTAAATGTGTCGTCCGACTTTGAAAATGCTTCCTGCACTACTTTGGTCTAACTTGGGCACACTTTCAGCCCATTGATTTGAATGGAAGTTGGGATCATCATCTTAACTGATCTGACTTGTGGCATGCGACTGGTGCTCTGAGGACTTTGAGGGGGAACCCCACGCCAAAAATTTAAAAAAAAAACGGCGTCCCCGTTCTGGTCCCCCCAGAATCCATATCAGACCCTTATACGAGCATGCTGCTCGGCAGGTTGGGAAAGGGGGGACGAGCAAGAGTTCAATATGGGGGTGGGTGCTTTGAGGCAGTGGGGCTCTGCACCCCCACCCCAAAGCACCTTGTCCTCATGTTGATGGGGACGAGGGCCTCTTCCCAGTAACCATGGATGGTGGTTGTGGGGGTCTGCTGGCAGGGGGCTTATAAGAATCTGGAAGCGCCCTTTAACAAGAGGGCCCCCAGATCCCGACCCCCCCATGTGAATGAGTATGGGGTACATTGTACCCCTACCCATTCACCCCAAAAAAAGAAGTGTAGTGTTACAAAAACAAAGATACAGTTTTTGGCAATTCCTTTATTAATTGAAAAATGTCCCCATCATAGCTCGAAGGTGTCTTCTTCCTCCGGTCTTTTTCCTTCGGTGATGCCATTTTTCTTTTGTAATTTTCCCCCTCAAGATCCATACCAGACTCAAAGGGCTTGGTATGGATCTGGGGGGGACCCCACACCATTTTTGTTTTATAAATTTATTATATAATTATAAAAAAAATGAGTTTTCCTCCATACCAGAAGCAAAGGACAAGTTGCAATTATCCCAAAGTTAGATCAAAGTCGGATTCTCGTTCACTGAAGTCGAACATGAAGTGGCAGAGCAAAATCGGATAGGAAGTCGTACGACTTTCGTGTCAGATAAGTGTGAACATAGCCTGACACACCAGTGTAAAATTTGCCAGCAGCAGGATGATGTTAAATAGCTAAAGAATAAAGACTGTTCATTTTGCAGGGGATTTTCCCCAGAGCTTTGTGAATGAGGTCCTTCGGACACAGCTGATCACAGTTCAGGGTAAAGAGGCAATCACAGTAGCTCTTTTCGATGTGATCAGCTGTAATCACAGCTGATAACAATGTAAACACACTTGACGTCACAGTGTGAGAAGAGTAGAGAGCCGGTAACCTGCAAGTGTGAAAGGGGACATCTACACTGATAAACAGGGCACAGATCATCAGTGTCCTGATGATCAGTGCAGCCCTAACAGTGCCCATCAGTGCTGCCTATCAGTGCCAATCAGCACCCATCAGTGCTGCCAATTAGTGTCAATCAGTGCTGCCAATCAGTGCCCCCCAGTGCTGCCTATTAGTCACCACCAGTGCCGCTTATCACTGCCCATCAGTGCTGCCTATCAGTGCCCTTCAGTGCTGTCTATTAGTGCCCATCAGTGCCACCTATCAGTGCCCATCAGTGCCACATATCAGTACCTACCAGTGCTGCCTCATCAGTGCCCATTGGTGCAGCCTATCAGTCCCCATCAGTGCAGCCTCATCAGGGCACTTCAGTGAAGGAGAAAAATGACCTGCATGCAAAATTTGTTGGTCTTTCTTCATTTGTTTAGCAAAAAATAAAAAACACAGTGGTGATTAAATACCACCAAAAGAGAGCTCTATTTGTGTGAAAAAAAGATAAAAAGTGCATATGGGTACAGTGCTGCATGATCGTGCAATTGTCATTCAATGTGTGACAGCGCTGAAAGCTGAAAATTGGGGTGAAATTGCCCAGTAGGTAAGTGGTTAATCCCTCCCTGTGTAGTTGTGCAGCTTTCCCTAATATTTCCATGCAACTACTTTCAAATCACTGACACAATGGCTGTTCTGTGACCTCCCTTTCATAGTGAGGGGCTGGTTTAACCAAAAGCCCTCATTATTGGTCCTTCTAAGCCTTCTGGCCATGGTTCAAAGGCTATGCGATGCATTATGGTTTTAAAAAATTCTCCCAAGGAAATATGCACATAAATTCACAGAAATAGTGAATCTTAAACCTGCAGGATTTTCCTCAAATCTATGAACACTACACATCATGTGCTACAAACTAACTATATGCAAGATATGTGTAAATAATGGAGCTATGCTCACTTACAGCAAATGAAACCATGTATCCATGTATCCTGTGCCATGCAGAAGATTGTCTTTTTTGTCTTTTAATTAAATGATTCAGGATGGTAACAGATACATCTGCTAAAAAAATATAAAAAAATAGAATCAGAACAGAAGCAGAAAAAAAGACTTTGGGGCATCTCCATATAATAAATACAATAACACAGCCTTCTTTTACGATATTTCCTGGTAGAACGTTTACAAAAAAAATGTTAAAGTGCTTGTTTCCTTACAAAACTATGCAGCACCTCTCCTTTATAAGTGTTTGATTAAATCTATGCCTCTAAATACTTTTTTTTCAGGTATCTTCAGGCCAGTCACGTGACTCCTGGCCACTCTGCAACTATGATCCTGGGCTACAGCAGAAGGGGCCGAGATCTCCCTGTGATGTCAGCCGTGAAATTGCATGACTGCCGAGCCGGCCCCTCGGCACTTCCCACTGTAGCCCTGGATCATACTAGCAGAGCGGCCGGGAGTCACATGACTGGCCTGAAGATACCTGAATAAAAGGTATTTAGAGCCATAGATTTAAACAAACACTTATACTGTGAGAAGGACTGCCAATGCCACAATTTTTATGTACTATGAACAGCGGCAGGAGGGGGGGCGGAGGAGGCTCACACTGACACAGGAGCTGACAGGCAGGGAGGGAGAGAAGGACAGAGTAGAGCTGCGGATGACGGAGGCACGTAAACTGACCACGGTGTCAGGGCTCAGCAGCCATGATAAACCATGGTCAGTTTACAGGGGGGGCGGGAAGTGGCAGTATCAGCCAGGTTTTTTACAGTTTAGAGAGGGCCAGATTAGACAGCACAAGCACTGTGCTGTTTAATCTGCTTTAAGGGAACATGAGTTTTTTTTAGGGTTATAAACACTTTAATTAAATAAGATTAGTAGATGAGCTACTACCAGTGGTCCTATTTAATGAGAAATTGTTTTTCAAACATTTCTACATAGTAAAAAGTTAGATAGGTTTTTCAATAGGACACAACAATTTCTTAACCAGTTGTCGACCAGCCGCTGTCATAATACGGCGGCAGGTTGGCACTGATGCGTGAATCGCTGTAGCTGTACAGCGGCTCACACAGTCGCAGCTGTGGGCAGGAGCATGCTGTTGCGACCTCTCGTGTGACCCGCGGTTGGCTGTTACAGAGCCAGAATGGATATCTGCCAGTGTAAACACGGTGGATGTTCGTTCCGTCAGGGGACATATGACAGATCTACTGTTCCCAGTAATCGAGAACAGTTAGATCTGTCACGCCAGGGCCAGCCCAGCCCCCCACATAGTTAGGACACAGTGGGGGAGCACACTTAACCCTTGATTGCCCCCTACAGTTTATCCCCTTCTCTCACAGTGACATTTATACAGTAATCACTGGCTATTTTTAGCTCTGATCGCTGAATAAATGTCATTGGTCTCAAAAAAAGTGTCAAAAGTGTCCGATCTGTCCACCGCAATATCGCAGACCATTCCTAGTAAAAAAATATATATATATAATAAAAATGCAATAAATCTATTTCCATAGTTTGCAGACGCGATAACTTTTGTGCAACCCAATCAATATATGCCTATTGTAATTTTTTTTTTACCAGAAGAATACATATTGGCCTAAACTGAGGAAGAAATTAATTTTTTTACATTTTCCTTGGATTTTTTTTTTTTTTTTAATCAATAAGCTTTTATTAGTAAGATTTTTCAGAACACAGTCATGTTATAGAAAAAGAAAAACGTTTTACATACAGTGTCTATTAGGAATTAACACGCAGTTCTAACATTTGAACATCAGGGGGAGAGGGTAGAGGTAGTAACATACCTATATTAACATTGCATAAAATCAGGGTGCGTACATGACCGGGGTATTATGTTGGCCTTAATTCCTAGGTTAGGGAGCCAGTGCTCCTTCATCATGTTTGGAAAAATTGTGGGATATAGTGTGTTGTGTCATGGGGATCCCGCACCCCATACCTGACGGGTACAAGCTGTGTCAGGAACTGGGGGGGGGGGGGGATCTGGTGAACGCTGGCACCTGCATTTAGGTCTGTTGGTGTTAGTAGACTGAGGTTTGGCGATATTGATTTTAGGTAATAAATCAGGTGGGCGATGTGGTAATTGGACTCTTTGGGGTATTGTTTTATGTAGACATCTTAGTTTATGGGCAGTGTTCTTGGATATTTCTTATAGCAAAAAGTAAAAAATATATTTTTTTTCCAAAATTGTCGCTCTTTTTTTTTTGTTTATAGCACAAAAAATAAAAACCGCAGAGGTGATCAAATACCACCAAAAGAAAACTCTATTTGTGGGGAAAAGGACATCAATTTTGTTTAGGTATAACACTGCATGATCGCGCAATTGTCAGTTAAAGCGATGCAGTGCCAGATCGCAAAAAGTGCTCTGGTCAGGAAGGGGGTAAATCCTTCCGGGGCTGAAGTGGTTAAATAGTATATACTGTAGTTTAATACTTTTCCTCCCATCATGCACAGTACAATCTTACCCCAAAAATCTCTTCATGCATGCAACACTGAGTCTGTAACAGGTGTATTTCATATTAACAACAACTCAGTGGTTGTTTTATATAAACAGATTATTTATTTAAATGTATTAATTTTTTTGATTTGGACATACACATAATTTTCTTACAACATTGTTTATTGCATTACAAATGACTCATATTCAATTCATCAGCAGAGTGCAACAGCTTCATTATCTCTCAAGATGTTCAGTATGCATTTCTAATTAATAAGTAACATTTTTGTGCATCATATTTGTTTGTACTTATCTTGGTGTTGTTTTCTTATGATTGGCTTTACATTGCTTTTCTTCAGGATGAATAAACATAATTAAATAAACATGTAATGTTTGTCCTCTGTTAAGTTTGTGCAGCAGAAATATATTGCTTCTTTTTAAAATTGTAAATGCAACAGGTGCTCTTGTAAGAAGGGAATAATAGCTATATCACTTCATTACTTATTACAGAATAGACTAGGCCTATTCTGACATTTTTTGCTTACAAGTAAAAATCAGGGTTTGTTTTTTTTTGCTAGAAAATTACTTAGAACCCCAGTCATTATACATATCTTTTTTAACAGAGGCCGTAGACAATAAAATGCAATTTTGTATGTCACACAGTATTTGCGTAGCATTTATTTATTTTTTTTAAAATACATTTTAATGAATTTTTAAAAGACACAAAATATAACCCAGTTTTTTAAAAAAAATATGAAAGATTATGATATGCCAAGTAAATAGATACCAAACATGTCTTGCTTTAAAACTGCACATGCTTGTGGAATGGTGCCAAACTACAGTACTTTAAAAAAATTTACAGGTTACCAGTTTAGAGTTAGAGTGCTAGAATTATTGCTCTCGCTCTGACGTTTGTAGTGATAACTTACATGTGTGGTGCAAACACTGTTTACATATGTGTGTGTGACCTATGTATGCGTTTTCTTCTGTGCGAGCACTGATTTATTATTATTATTTATTTTATTAAATGTTTACACTTTTATTGCAGTCACAAAACATGTAAACATCTCTTGTGGCAACAATAAAGCATGACAGGTCCTCTTTATTGCGAGATCTGGGATTAATAAGACCCCACATCTCTCATCTACAATGGAAAGCATTAGATCAGAAAAAAAAACATTGATCTGATGCTTTCAAAAAAAAATGGCCTTGTTTACATTGACCATGAACCAGAAGTCATGATGTCGCTCCGGTCTTCCTAGGCCATAGAGTTAAGTGGAGGCCATCTTTCCTCTGTTCAACTCGGTGGCCAGCCGTCACCAGCGCTGGATCGGTTCTCAGGCTTACCGATCAGCCAGGCAAGCTTGAGAACCACCAGAAAACGGTGGAGTGGCTGAAGCAGCCACTCAGATCACTTTTAACAAAAAGACTGGCCCCTTTGGAAAATTTTAATCCTGGACTTATGGTATTTAGATGCAGTCATAACCCCGGTATCAAATCTCAAAGTATTTTCCCAGTCAGCAAGTGGATAAGAAAATAATCTGATAAGCAGTTTTAACAATTCTTTTGTCCCTTCCTTTGCTTTATATTACATTTTAATAAATATTTAAATAGATGCAATCACTTGTCATTTACATATTATTTAAAAATACAAAACCAAAAGTTTAAGCTTTAAAAGATGCTAAGCTTAATACATTTTCTCTGCCTGTACTGTTTCTTCTGGTAGAATGTACCCTAATCAGTTCTTGTATTACAAAGTGCTCTATTTTTTTTTTAACAGACACAAAGTGCTCTACTTGCTGTCGTATACTGTGAAGCTAATAAAAGGGTTATTTAAAAATAAAAACAAGAAGCTAAGCTAATGACATTTAATTTCATATTTTTTTTCTGACTACTGTTCGTCATTAAAGGGGCTAAAGGATAAAGTTACAGATTTAATTTTGTTCCATCTGCATTTTATCCTCTGGGAGATCAACTGTTGTTTACAATGTAGGGGACTTTTTAGATCACCTTGTCTGCTGCCAGGAGTATGAGTGATGTGGGGACTGGGCACAAAGGTGTGCATTGAAATATGGAGCTTCCAGGAAATGTTGGAGGCATGGCCGCTGATAGGGCAGTACAACTGGCCCTGTTGTACCGGGTCTGCCCCAATAAGCTACACAGCAGGGCCTGGGCAGAGTTACAGTTCATTACTGCCTTTAAAAAAATCAAGCTTGCTAAACTTCTCCCTCTCTTCTCCCCGGCTCTTACTTGATTATGGAGGGGGTTATATATTTTTCCTAGGCCCCCTTTTAGGTCAACATAGGGCCAATATGTAACGTAATTTAGGCCATGCCCACATTTCACCACCATGGGGGGGGCAGTTTGCCACCTTTGCCCTGGGCACCGAATGACCTTGTCCCGGCACTGCATCATTGCAGCAATGTTCGAGATATAATTTCTGCACAAATCAAAAGTAATCTTAGTGGCTAAGAAGCCACTGGATTACTTTGACAGGGAGTGGAAGGGGGTCCCACCATCACCTTTACTTACGGTTTCTGGGACACAGTGAGAGGGGTGGATGTCATTCCTCCCACTGTGTGATGTCAGAAACCGGAAGCAATGAGGAATTTGGCACTTCCAATTTTCGGTCTCATGTAAACAAGCCATTACTGGCTTAAACAAGCATCTGATCAAACCGATCTTGGTTTGATCAAATGCTTTGGAGGCCAGAGGACAGATATGGGCTCTAACAGAACATCTCTCCAGAGGACCTGTCATGGCCCATACTATCACAAAGGATGTTGTCCATTCCTTGTGAAAGCAAAAAAAATAAAAATAAAGATAGTGTACATCTTTTTTATTTGCTATCAATTGCGAACATACACATGTTTAAATGGTAACAAACCTGCATTTAGTGTTGAGCCGGAGTCAGGGGTGGGGACAGGGGTGGGGTCAAGGGTGTGGTCGACGGGAGCTCCATCAGGTAGACTGTACGGGGCCCCATGATTTCTACCAGCAGCCCTGGTTGGAGGAGTGGATGAATGGGCTCTTTGCAGTACACCAGCCTCCCAATGCTTGAAAATAATCGTAGCCACAGCTTTTCCACTCTGAGTGCATTTGCATTAATGTTAACAACATATATACGTAAGGAAGCCACAAGGTTTAACAGGGTCAAATGAAGAATACATGCCACTGTCCTAGCTGTGCAATCTGGTAGAACTGGCAGAATCACAAAAGCATCTGGACACAAATCCAGCTCTTTTGACTTTGAAATTTAGTTTGGAGTCTAGCTTTAAGTTTGCATATTTTATATCACCATACTTTCCCATCAAAACATTTATTTTGTATGTATTTTTTATGGAATGTTATCATTTCTTTTTTTTCTTTTTTTTTTTGTTTCATAATTTTTCTACCTCAAATATCTCTATTTTTTTCTCTCCTTAATATATACCACATAGATCCTTATAATTATTGTCTATTAGAAGTTAGTAACATAAAAAAGTCAAAATCGTTTTTTAATAATTTTTGAAGTTAGTTTTGCACAAAAATTGATAATACACGATTTGGTAAACTGATCTGTGTGATAAAATGTGTAATGATTTGCAAACATTTTTATAGTAAAAATAAGAGCATAATAGGGTATATTGAACAAAAAAGAGAGTTTGTTTGTTTAAAAAATGTGAATGTACATTCTGAAAGCAAACATCCTTCTTTTTTTACTTCCTTTGCACAGGATTGAGTATTCATTGTGAACAGAGCTTCACCTTATTTATTAAAATAAGTTATTATTTGCTTATGAATCATTTTAATTCCTTTAAAAAATCAACCCTTTTTGTGAAAGAAAAATACCACATGGTTTATGAATTGACCCCATTGTTAGCACAACTCAGCCAATGTGCATTTTAAAGTTTCAAAACAGTGGTGAAAATTTTCCAACTTGCAGATTAGAGTAGCCCTATTAATCTGCATTATTTCATATTCTGCTGTGGTTTTTCATGCACACATTTGCATATGAATCTACCTGGACAAGTGCAAAGAGCATTTTAGGTCCTGGAGTACAAATATAACTTCATCATCTGCACTACCAAATGATTTGGTATTTGAAAAACAAGGCCTGCAGTATAACCTTTGCATATTTATTTTAAGTCATTATACCCAACATAGTCAAGAGATCCAGTGCATCAATAAATTATTGGTATTTCTTGCTGTAAGAGAGAAACAGACAGACATAGAAAATACTTCAAAGATATATCACATTGACAAACACATTAGTAATAGAAAATGGAAAAACAGTAGCAGATATAGAAGTTTAAAGCAAATAAACCAACATAGAACACTTAGACCCACAGGTTAGCAGAACTATGCAGCTCAGAAGGTTTTAACTAAAGATGCATGTAAATAAGGTAACCATATTATTTTGTTTTATTTGTAATTGTTAGCTACATACAGAATAGATTTTCTACAGGGAGATCCAAATGATCAATAAAGTTTGAGAACTAGGGAAGAAAACAATCTTAAAGTGTTACTAAACCCACAACAGTAAAATCAGTCTGTATATGCAGTAACGCATGCTTGTTATACTCACTGTGGAACCTAAGGGGTTAATCTTCTACATTGAGTAAAAAGGCTGTTTGAGCCTGCATTCTCTGATCCTCCCCTTTTTCTATTGTTCCCAATCCATCTCCTGAGCCTTTGAGTCACTCTGCACATGCCCAGATTGGTGTGTATTGCTAGAGAGGTATTTTTGGGAGAGTGCATATGATCAGCACAGGTCAAATCAGCACTGTCCAGACAGAAATTCAGGTGTTCTGCAGCCTCATAAGACAGTCAGAGAAGAATGAAAACTCTTCTTACAAGCTTTAACCAGTTGCCGACCGTCTGCCATAGATTTATGGCGGCAAACATGGCTCTCCTGCGCGAATCACCATCACCTGACAGCGAGGGCAGGATTGAGTATTGTGGGCGCCCTCACACACTGGCGGGGGAGCCAATCAATGGTTGGGGCAGACTCGATGTCTGCCAGCTACCCGCACCCCCGCAGTGACAGAACGGGGACCCGTGAATGTAAACAAGTGAATTCCCGTTCTGACAGGGGAGAGGAGAGTGATCGTATGTTCCAGTATATGGGAGCAGTGATCACTCTCCTCCCCCAGTCAGCCCAGCCCTCACACCATTAGAACACACTGACAGGGAACACATTTAACCCTTTGATCGCCCCCTAGTGTTAACCCCTTACACAGTAATCAGTGTCTAATTAAAGCTCTGATCGCTGTATAAATGTCAGTGGTTCCAAAAAAGTGTCAAAAGTGTCCGATATGTCCGCCGCAAAATCACAGTCCCGCTATAAATCACAGATCCCCCGCCATTACAAGTAAAAAAAATAATAAAAACGCCATAAATCAATTCTCATAGTTTGTAAATGCTATAAGTTTTGTGCAAACCAATCAATATACGCTTATTGCAATTTTTTTTACCAAAAATATGAGGGAGAATAAATATTGGCCTAAACTGATGAATAAATTCGTTTTTTTATAGTTTTTTTTTGTATATGTATTATAGCAAATAGTAAAAAAATATTGTTTTTTTTTTTTTCGAAACTGTCGCTTTTTGTTTGTTTATAGCACAAAAAAATAAAAACGCAGAGGTGATAAAATACCACCAAAAGAAAGCTCTATTTGTGGGAAAAAAGGACGATGATTTTGTTTGGGTACAACGTCGCACGACCGCGCAATTGTCAGTTAAAGCGACGCAGTGCTGAATAGCAAAAAGTGCTCTGGTCAGGAAGGGGGTAAAGCCTTCCGGGGCTGAAGTGGTTAACCAGACACTGATAGAAGTCCTAAGACTGCCATACACTGCTGTAGAAAAGGTATCTAGCAGTTTATATTTACAAAAATAATTGCATTTCAATGTTCTGTGTACTGTGGGAGACCAGATATAGTGAATTCAGCGTCCTGGGTTTAGTAACACTTTAAATGTTAAGCAAAAATTTCTGGCTAAAGGTATACTTAGAAGTGGAGAACAATTTAAAATTGTAATACATATTTATGAGAGCATATGCATTTAATTTCTGTTTCACATGATTACACTGTACAGGCAGTTTTATTGAATTAAAATATTATACGATAAAAAATGCATGTACTGTTGTCTGTCTGCCACTGATGAAGCCCACCCTGCCATGTCAACTTAAGCCTATTCATTTTGTACCACCTATTCCCAGAATTTCCCACTAATAAAAGCCTAATTTTCTGATAGAAAAATAATTGGTCATCAACACTTTTCTAAATTATTTTCAACAGTGCAAAACGGGGAATAAAGATTGCAGCATCAAAGCCAAAAGACACTATTCTGAGTTGTTTTTAAAGCAGAACAGTACGCCATAAAGCTAAATGTTCACTTTTTAGAATAAAAAAAATGTTTCTTGTAACAATTGGGGAAAAGCCTTAAAGCAGTGGTTTTCAACTCCTGTCCTCGGGACCCACTAACAGGCCAGGTTTGCAGGATAACTGAAATACATCATAGGTAATATAATTTGCTGCTCAGTGATTGCAGTGTTCTAGTCTGCATCTCCCCAAGGTAATTCTTAAAATCTGGCCTGTTGGTGGGTCCTGAGGACAGGAGTTGAGAACCACTGCCTTAAAGCATTAAAAGAGAAGTATGGCAAAATCTCTTCTGGCCATACTTCTCTTGTGGGTCACAGGAGAGCACTTACTTGTGCTCTCCTGTGACCCAGAATCAGGAGACAGCGGGCTTTGTAAACCTGAGAGATACCATGAGAGGGACTGATTGTGGGCAAGGAAACTTGTTATATCAGGTTAAGAGAATCCATGTTTTGTAGCGTTTTGGAGGTCTATTAATGAGGTTGCAAAGTTGGAGCTATCTCCAGAAGTTGAAGTGTGTATGTCCCCAACAGGGCAGAGAGAACCTTACAATAACATAAAATAAATTAATGAATTAATAAAAAAGAAAAAGATAAATTAAAAATATGTAACCTATAAATACTAAATACTATAAAAAAACTTTTAAAAACTTAAAAAAAAACCTACAACATGAAGAACCTCTACCTCTACTTTAAGCCTGCCTGGTCATGCTTTTTAATAAGGAGGATTTCCCAAATGTAATGACAGCTATGGTAAGTGATGCTTTGGTGCACACAATTTTACTGCACAGGTATGCGGTGATGTGCCACCACAAGGTAAAAAACAGATTTAGGGAAGGACAATCAACCTATGACTGTAGGATCATACATTTAATTTTGCTGCCTTTCCCCTTGAACTTAGGATTTGCTGCCTACCATTCTCCTTCATTGTAGATTAGCAGCTATAATTCCATGCAGGGGATCATCCAGGAAATGTGGTAAAATGGTTCTTGCACCACCTCCTTGAAGTGCAGCATTTTGTGCTCCCACTCTGGGATGGTGACAGTTGATCCCCCAGATTTTCCACTTCTATCAGGGTGGAGTAAAACATCATCCTTAAAGTGTTTGTTAAGCCACTTGTATACAACGTTCCCATCCACTCTGTATTATAGCAAGAAGTTGCCCTGTGTCTGTGTTATAACATATATATACTTCTCTGTATAGATAACACACCTTCTTACTATGATCAGTTGTCGTTTTTCAGCTTTTCTCTCTCAGCTCAGAATTCCTGAGGCTGAGCACAGCTGGAGAGAGAGAGCCGTGCTGTGTTATCTGTATAGATAAGAATATTTCTGATATAGCACTGACACAGGGAACTTATTCTTCTAATACAGAGGAAATAGGAGCTTTTAGAGTTAATTATGAGAGCAGAGAGGAGAAGCTATGAGAGGAAGAAGGAGGGGGGAGGAGAGGAAGTTGAAGACAGTCACAAAGGAGATAGGAGAGCTGGGAGTGACATAGCCTGCATAGACTACGAGCTCTCAGTATAAGCAATATACAATGGGAGTCAGCACTCAGGGAGGAAGTCATGACCTGCCATTATCAAACAGATATTTTAGGGGATACAGAGGGATAATTTAAAAAGCAAAAGCACCATGCTGCTAATTGCGCATTAAAGAGACAGGAGAAGCATTTTTTTTTGGGTTAACAAACACCCTAAAGCTTCTTACTAATTGGCCTTCATTTTGGAGGTCTCTTAACCTCCCTGGCAGTATGATTATGTCAGATTTTTGCACCTCAAAGCGATACATTTTTTCACATAGAAATGTGGCGTTTTATTTTGTAGGCCTGTAATTCTTAGGAATAACTCACTTAAATCTGTCCAAACAAGAGTCTAATAGACATCCTGGGTATGATAAAGTTTGAAACAATGAAAATATAAATTATAGTATAATAAATAACTATAAATAATTATCAAACAAATTAATATAATAATAATATAATAATACAATGTATTAAATAATGTAATCGAATCAAAACACTGAAATTTGCAGAGTTGCAGAATTGTCGCTGTCGTCACTTTCAGTGTCTGATGCCAAATTTCCCTACAAATCAGTATCACTCAATTCTGCTGATGATTCTTATTTATTATCGGTGTTTTCTAGCTGGTCCAATACCGCTTTTGACGTAAAGGGAGGCTTTTTGGATGCCATGGGCATTCTCAAATTTCCAGGCAGAAAGAATGGCATATATAATATAAAAGTGCATGCAGGGCATTTGACAAAGCACTAGGGACAAAGGGGATGTGAAATGATTTGATATAGTAATGTAATCTTACAGATTACAGTGTACTGTATGTGTTATGTGCGTTTCATGTTTTGAATTTGTCGCCGAGCTCCGCCCCCATGCAATGCAATGCTCGCAGGGAACGGAACCCGGAACCCAGAGGCTTCGGGAGAAGATTCCACCGGAGAACACAGCGGGGGGACATTGCAGGATCCAGGGGACAAGGTAAGTAACTTTGCCTGGATCCTGCGATGTGATCCCGAGTGTGGCTTGGTAATGAAAATTCACCCCGAGCCACACTCGAGATAACCGCTGAGGAGGCTACTGAGGTTGCAAAGATGGAGAGAGCCTTACAATGGCAATAAATAAATAAACAAATAAATGTAAAAAAAGATGACATTTAAAATATGTAATCTATAAATACAAAATACTATAAAAAAAACTTTAAAAAACCTATAGCATGAAGAACCTCTACCTCCTACTTTAGGCCTGCCTGATCATACTTTTTAATAAAGGGGATTTCCCAAACACAATTTTACCGCACAAGTATATGGTGATATGCCACCCCAAAATATCAGGGTGGGGTGAAACATCACGCTTGAAGCTTCTTAAAAATATCAGAGCCACCCCCCTGAAGTCTGGTGATCTTCTGACCATTGGAGAAATATTTAAGCAACAGCAAAATCAGTGTGAAAAGCATAAATCCACAGAATTGATGAAGCAGAAACAGGGAAATGCATGCACTGCAGTTTTCTCCCCAGCAAGCATAACAGTGCGCACCACAGTAATGACATAATAACCAAATCTGACTCTTCAGTCAGGGGCAGCAGTGTTTTTGATTATTTCACATTACACTGCAGAGATAGCATATGTTCATTTTCTAGTTCACAGCTTTAACAGTTATTTTGGCAAATGGTATTGTTGCTATGATAAATCATTATGGAGTCAGACAGTTCTAGACCCACTATGATCCATGATCCACAGTAGTCTTTTGTAGTTTGCCAACTAATTGCCAACTTCCAAACTTTTAAAGAAAAAAAACAGCTTCACTAGTGACCATGTTAAACTCAGTTACAATATTCCATATCAATGACAACAGTATGCAAAATCCAGAGGAAACATATTACTTCACAGTGGAGAATGTAGAAAATGCTCCTACCTACTTTTAAAATAATAGCCATGTTTGTTTTAAAATCCTAAGTCTCATTCTGTCACAGCAAGGAAAATTGGGAGTGTGCTGTGCTGCACAGTTCCCCAATTGTGGCCTGCTGAGCAGAGATATGAAAGGAGGATTAAGAAAAGCATTGTTTTTTATTAATTTAACAAGTTCCATTGTAAGATAAAATGCACACAGGAAAATTGCTGGACTCATGATGGTAAACTGTGCAGATTACATAGGAATTTAAAACACTTTTCAAATAACATTGTCACCTTATGTTTTTCATATGGATGGGGAGAGATGACCTTTCAGATAAATTGAACAGGATGATAGAGTCACAAAGTTAACATGGATTTTTATATAAGTATTGATGTCAGATCAATTTGCTAACTGAGTTTTGTGAAGCACAAGACGTCTTTATAATTCATGGTATTTGAATCATGATTGAAAGAAGAAAACATAAAAAGGAAGGCTTATTTAGCAGAAAATATATAAAAGTTGAAGGAAAACAAGTAATGACTGTCATTGGTGACCAATCATTTTTAATGAACAGGACGCTGGAAAAGGAATATATTTACTCGTAGAATTTCAAAACCTGAATATAACCTGTTAAGCAAAATAAAAGAAACATCTTATGCAGGTCATTATATTCAGGAGACCTGAGCTTTTATTTATATGCTTTTATTTATAGCTTAGCAATATGTTCCATGGCACTGGGGATGAGGAATGCAATCGTTAAAACATAGTAGGTATATAACTTCAAAGGAATGGAAAGCATGATCTGACTGTTGTAACAAGCTGTTATGAATCAGTAATCCCAGGCAACAAGTGAAACCAATTAGAAAACTGTTAATGTTATCCAGCAAACACTACAGCTGTGTTTAATGTGAACCTGTCACCAACCTATGCTAACCTTTGAACTAAGCATATAAAGAAAAGGTATATTCTATATATAGGCGTGCGCACAGTGGCGCAGATTCACCCTGTTTAAACCCCTGATACTTCACCAAAGCCCCCTAATGGGGCTCCTACAAAATTTGTAAAAATGTAAACAACATTGTAAAAAATAATAAAAAGTAAAATAATAACAATAAAAATTACTGACACCATCCACTACCCTACTGACACTGCCAGTATATATACACAGGCACATACATACACATTCCTGGAGCCAATTAACCTACCAGTATGTCTTTGGAGTGTGGGACTAAACTGTAGTACCCCTGCCACGCAGGCACAATGAGAACATGTTAATTCCAGGCAGGTAGTGCTGTGGTTGGGATTTGAACCAGTGACCCTAGTGCTGACAGGCAGAAGTGCTAACCACTTAGCAAAATGATAGGTAGATCCAGAGATATAGGCAGCTAGATTTGTATGCAAATTTTGACCTTTTCAGTAAAACGACACTAGGAAATGTTCCCTTCTATCCTGCAATTGATGTGATGTGCCAGGTTCAGTTCAAACAGAGTACGGCAAATGTGAATTAAGTTTGGGTGCTGAATTTGAACCCTATTGAAGTTAATGGAAGCTGAATTTTAAAAAAAAATTGTTCTGCCCAATTTCTAGGCTAATAGGTAAAAGGCTGTCAAACAAACGGTATGGTTGGGGGGAGCTAGGCACTGCCCTGTGGGACATTTACCAAAGTAAAAAAAAATATTTCTGTTTGACTGGGAGCAGTTATTTTTGTAATGCTTAAAGTGCTCTGGCTCTTGGAGAACCTCAGCAGCTCAGGTGGGTAGGTGGATGGACAATTCAGTGTGTATTTACATGTTGAAAGACAATGAGAACCTATATAGTGCTTACTGTTATTTTATTATAAATGCATAAAAACAGAAAGCCACACACGTATTAAAACCAGACATAGAGATTTAAAATATTCCCATCCAACCGTCAAAGCAGATGGCAATGGATTAAATAAATTGAAAGGAATGGATGGTACTGCGCAGCCTATTTCTGTAGGTGTTAATATATAGTGGTCTCATACATTATTCTGATTTAAAAATATACGTGTATGATGTAAAAATATGTACAATGATGAGGATAACGCATGTGAAAATATATAGGTATAAATAGACGATATAAAGTGCAATATATAATAAATTCTTCAATAAAAATGCAGTGGGTACAATCTTATAAAAGCATTGGCTATATAAAGCCTAAAACAGCGACGTGAGTTTACTTCGTGGTTACTAAAATATACTTGTGAACCTTGTGCTTAGTGTCAATAGTGATAGTGATGTCAAAATTAATCCTGAAAAATTCTCACTTTGATAAACGACTTAAAGTTATATAATGTTAATGACAAAATATAGAAGTGACAGTGAAAATTAGTGACCTAATATAGTGACGGTAAAAATTACAAAATCCGAAATATATCGGTTACGAAAATATTCTAACATGGGTGACGTAAAAATAACTTCTTAAATAATATATAACGTGAAATATAGCAGATAAATATGGATATATAAAAGTGTACGCAATAGGAGTAGTAACATGTATAAAAATGTAGTATGTGCATATAAAAAT
>BLSH010227493.1:1020918-1031604 GCA_018402905.1 Glandirana rugosa | reverse complement strand
TGGAAAGTCTGTGTGTCACTTTAAATGAAACCGGGACTAACTGAACTACTGTTCTGCAAACATCTGGAAAGTCTGTGTGTCACTTTAAATGAAACCGGGACTAACTGAACTACTCTTCTGCAAACATCTGGAAAGTCTGTGTAACACTTTAACAAAAACCGGGGCAAACCCATATCACTGTTCTGCAAACATCTGGAAGCTGTGTGTGAAACTACAGCATAGAGGAGAACAGGGATATGGTTTCGCTCTGCTATAGTTTCACACACACTTTCCAGATGTTTGCAGAACAGTGATATCATATCACTGTTCTGCAAACATCTGGAAAGTGTGTGTGAAACTACAGCATAGAGAAGAACAGGGATATGGTTTTGCTCTGCTATAGTTTCACACACACTTTCCAGATGTTTTCAGAACAGTGATATCATATCACTGTTCTGCAAACATCTGGAAAGTGTGTGTGAAACTACAGCATAGAGAAGAACAGGGATATGGTTTCGCTCTGCTATAGTTTCACACACAGTTTGCAGATGTTTTCAGAACAGTGATATCATAGTTCAGTTAGTCCCGGTTTTATTTAAAGTGACACACAGACTTTCCAGATGTTTGCAGAACAGTAATTCAGTTAGTCACGGTTTTATTTAAAGTGTTACACAGACTTTCCAGATGTTTGCAGAACAGTAGTTCAGTTAGTCCCGGTTTCATTTAAAGTGACACACACAGTTTCCAGATGTTTGCAGAACAGTAGTTCAGTTAGTCCCGGTTTCATTTAAAGTGACACACAAACTTTCCAGATGTTTGCAAAACAGTAGTTTCAGTTAGTCCCGGTTTCATTTAAAGTGACACACAGACTTTCCAGATGTTTGCAGAACAGTAGTATGGTTTCTCCCTGTTTTAGTTAAAGTGTTACACACAGTTTCCAGATGTTTGCAGAACAGTATTTCTGTTAGTCCCGGTTTTATTTAAAGTGACACACACATTTTCCAGATGTTTGCAAAACAGTGATATGGGTTCTCCCGGCTTATTTATACTTTTTTGACACAGTTTGAAGATGATTTTAGAACCGTTATATGGCTTCTACCGTTAATTAATACTTTTCAGACCCAGTTTGAAGATGGTCCACATCCACCTCCATTTTTGCTTTTTTTAGGTTTTTATTTTTTTTTAATATTTAAAGTTATTTCCCTGTCCCTATTTCTTTGTAGGGCACTTGTCCCACCCTTACCCCCATTTCCTTCCTTTTGCAGACCTCTAGGACTTTCCTGGACTTTTTTACAGCAATTTTCAGAACTTTTGGTAAAATTACCAGAACCCCGGACCCAAAGGGTTCGGGTCCGGGTCCCGGACACCCCAAAGTTCAGTACGGACTCGAACTTTACAGTCCGGGTTCGCTCAACTCTATTGGTGAATACCATATGGAAATGAGTTAAGCTCAATTTAGAGAAGGAAAGAACTAAATAAATGCATGTAATTAAGTAGTGGTCCATGCAGTATTTAATAAATGTAAAAATATAATAGCCAATTTCGAGTAGTCTTTGCCCTCCTGGATCAGTTCTTTCAAGAGTAATGCGTATAAACCTAAATATGGAAATATGGAAATCATTGGGGTTGATTTACCTTTTTACCCTTATCATTGAAAATGAAATTTAACTACTTCAGCCCCGGAAGGATTTACCCCCTTAATGACCAGAGCACTTTTTGCGATACGGCACTGCGTCACTTTAACTGACAATTGCGTGGTCGTGTGACTTTGTGCCCAAACAAAATTGACGTCCTTTTTTTACCACAAATAGAGCTTTCTTTTGGTGGTATTTGATCACCTCTGCGCTTTTTATTTTTTGCGATATAAACAAACAAAAAGCGAAAATTTTGAAGAAAAAACATTTTTTTTACTTTTTGCTAAAATAAATATCCAAAAAAATATAAAAAAAAAAAATGTATTCCTCAGTTTAGGTCGATATGTATTCTTCTACATATTTTTGGTAAAAAAAATTGCAATAGGCGATTGATTGGGTTGCGCAAAAGTTATCACGTTTACAAACTATGGGAATAGATTTATGGCGTTTTTATTATTTTATTTTTTTTACTAGTAATGGCAGCGATCTGTGATTTTTAGCGGGACTGCGATATTGCGGCGGACAAATCGGACACTTTTGACACTTTTTTGGGACCAATGACATTTATACAGCGATCAGAGCTAAAAATAGCCACTGATTACTGTATAAATGTCACTGGCTGGGAAGGGGTTAACTCTAGGGGGCAATCAAGGGGTTAAATGCAGTGGCGGCTGGTGAAGTTTTAAGATGGTGGGGCGCTAGACCCCGCCCTTCCTTTTTGGCCCCTCCCACATCTTAGAAACCACGCCCCTTATAGCCTCCACCCACTCAATGTACAGTATAACTCAGCTGTCAGTCCTAATTCTCAATAAAATATTGCTGGCTCATTCATCCATTCAATCCCAAAGGTAAATAACTACATTAGCTGTGAGGTCTGCACAGGAACCCAGCACAGACTGGTATTATGTGGGTTTTCATGTATGTGCTATGCCATCAAGCTCCATCCTAATTCCTTATTTTATAATAGGAACGCTGGAAATCCTCCACTAACCCCTGACACATGGTGAGCCATAGAAATGTCCCTGGTTTTTGGAACTGACCAGCTTCACTAACATAAATCTTCATTATCTGTCAAAAAAAGTTCAAAATGTAATTATAAAATCAGGCGATTTGAGATGGCATTCATTGGAAAGCAGTTATTGTAGAGAGATTGTCATGATTAGACATTCTTCTTGTTCTGTTGTTTGATGTTGAGATACACAGAGGCTGAGCAAGGCTCCATGAAAACCGACAGCTTCAACCAACACAGCAACAACTCCACTGCTGGTGACTTGTTGGTCCCTGTATTGTGATTCATGAATCATTACTTACAATGCACTGAATGCAGGGTGAAGAAGTCACCAGGAGAGGAGTTGTTGTGTTGGTTGAAGCTGCCTGTTAAACAGTAAAGTATGAAGAGCTGAGGGTGTGCGGTGCTGCTGAGCTCTGTGGTCCTCCAATGTCAGAAGACTAATCGCAGATCAATTACTGCCTGTGCATCCCTGAGAATTCCCTGTGACTTACATGCCGGCTCTTATCCTACTGCTGAGCTTTGGAAGGGACCTGTTCAGCCTTATCTGTTATCTATGGATGCAGACTAATCACTGCCTGTGTATTGCTGGGAGCTCCCTGTCATGTATGGTCAGAGATCTTACCTTGCAGACACAGCTCTGCTTGGATCTGATTGTCCCTCTGAGCTTCTCATTCCCCTGCAGCTGTAGTTACCCATGATGATCCATCCAGGCTTCCTTTCCTCTATTAAGCGATCCCTCATGTCCTCCTCCTCTGCTCTGTACAGGATGGTGGGCGGGGGAAGGGTCCCTGGTGGAGAGTGGAAACACTGCTGGAGAGGTAGAGACCAAGTGTCGGAGTGCGACTTTTGGGGGGCGGAACATGGCTGGGCAGCTGGCCAGAATGTGTAACTGCAGGCAGAGAAGATCTTGGCTCCCCTCCAGGCAGAGACCAAATGGACTAGGCAGTTTAAGGTCTGTAGTTTCAGACGCCCCAGAAAGCTCCTATTCTCAGAATGGAATGTTGGAAAGCAGCCAATGAGGTTGGAGAATTAATTTTACTTTGTTCTAGATAGGGCTTTTTAATGAGATTTGGGACGGCTGCCCTGTTGCTAGGTAGATTACACTTCTATTTCTTATCTAATCTATCTATTCTAGCAATTAGCAACAGCAGCACAGCTAGAGAGAAATTCCAAAGATGTTTTCTTCTTTGGAGTTTCTCTCTAGCTGTGCTGCTGTTGGTTAATAATTATAGTTAATTTTTATTTTTATGTCTTACTTATTTTTTTGGTGGGGCGCTGCCCCAGGAGTCCTTATGGGCGAGCCTCCACTGGTTAAATGTGTTCCCTAGGTAGGTGTTTCTAACTGTGGGAGGACTGGGCTGACTGGGGGTGGAAAGAGAAAGCTGCTCCCAATCCCTGGGAACAGCAGATCCCTCTCCACTTCCCTGTCAGTACGGAGATCTGTTTGTTTACATCAACAGATCCCCATTCTGGCTTTGTGAGGAGTGATCGTGGGTGGCCAGCACTCATTGCGCGTCTCCTACAATCTTTTAAAGCGCCGCCGTACAGCTACGGCGATTTGCGCACTAGAGCCGACCTGCCGGTGGCTGGTCGGCAAGTGGTTAAAGAAAATCCCAAATTTTGGTTTGTCCCCAGAAAATCTTCCAATAGGGACGCAGATGACAAAAAAATATTTAAAAAAAACTGACAGGGGTTATAACCCTTCCTTGCCCTATTCAAAATAGAAAAAAAATTGCCTATAGTAATTTTAGTAAATTAGTAAATAGTAATTTTTTTTTACTATTTTCATTAAATATTTGAAGTGTATAAAGATATTTTGTATTTACGTAATTGATCTTAATTGTTTTTGGCACACCACGTGTGTTCTGTGACTGCAGCTTCCTTTGACTGGTATTCTAGTCACCTTTTTTCTTTTGTATTATTACATATGCTGCAGGGACCGCACTGACTTAGTGAGTTTGCATTTTCCTATGGTTTAAACCATTTTGCCTCTTTATTAGCAATAAAAACTGACAGGGGTTCTAATTCTTCTTCACTGTATCCATCCCCCTGGATATCTCATAAGATAAAATACCATATGGTTTCATGAGATAAATACTGTATATTTCTGAAAAGTACCGCATGCAGTATTTTAGAAGAATTTTTTTATTGAATGGCAAAAAAATGTTTTGAAAAATGCTATACGGTATTTTACAGAATTTCTTAATGGAGCTCTCTGTGCCTTAAAGCAGTATTAAACCCAAAAACAAAAATGTATTATATTGCAGCTTACAGATTTTTAGATGTGATGGTTTCATTCATTTTTTTCTTCTTGCTTTCTTTCTTCTATTTTCATCTGGTGATCCTGCCAGTAAGTCTGCTGTTTTTCAAAAGAACAAGCTCTCTTTACAGGAATAAGACAAACCATTTACCACTGACAGTGGTGCTGACAATGATCAGTTTTTATTTATTTATTTATGTAAAATCTTTATCACAAAAAGAAAAAACTGCTGTAACTGCTCATAGAGTGTTAGTTGGAATTTGGCTTCATTTTGTTAGAGTATTTAAATCTGCTAGTACATTTAACACTCCCCTCCCCGTAGACCAGGGATCTCCAAACCTTTGAAACAAAGGGCCAGTTTATTGTTCTTCAGACTTTTGGGGGCCAGACTGTGACCAGCAGAAGTGAAAATGTTCCTGGCATCAATGGGAGTAAACTTTGCCACATTTGGTATTAGTGGGAGGAATTGTGTCCCATTGTTGGTATCATTGGGAGAAATGGTGCCCCATTGTTGTCAGTTGACAGAATAGTGTCTCATATCAATGGGAGGTATTTGCTTCAAGGGCCAGATATAGGCAAGCAAAGGGCCACATCTGGCCCCTGGGCCGCAGTTTGGAGACTACTGCTCTAGACTGACAATGCTGTTGTCTGCTGTGCCCACTGTGTTCCTTCATCCAAAGTGAGGGCACGCTAATACAGGAGATGTGTTACTGGCCAGATCAACTGGTGAAAACAGAGCGACAAAAAGGCTAAGAAAAGAAAACAAATGCAGTCACCACACCTAATGTTTAGACATGTGCAGAGAAAAAATTTGTTTAGTTTTGTTTAGTTAGATTCGTTTCATTCATTTAATTTGTTTTTGGAATTTGTTTCATTTATTCATTTCGAATTGAATCGAAATGTTTTCAAATCAATATCGAATAGTTTTTGAATTAGAAACGTTTTTGAATATGAATCGTTTTCAAATTCAAATCGTTTTCTAATTTGAACAGTTTTTCGAATTCAAATAGTTTTCCAATTTCCAAGGAGAATGGGGTGGAGCGGAAAGTGGAGGAATGGAATGGAAAAAGATAGAATACAATAGAGGGGAACATAACAGAAAATGAAAGAATGTAATGTGGTGGAGTGGAACAGAGCTGTTTTACTCTGTTGTATTCTATGCTTTTGTTTTTTGTTATATTCTTTTCTAGTCTATTGTTTTTTTTTCTGTTCTATTCCTTTGTTTTCTATTCTATTTTGTTCTCTCTGGAAATTGGAAAACTATTGAAATTCAAGGACTTTTCTAATTCAAATTTGAAAACTATTAGAATTCGAAAAATATTCAAAACAATTCGAAAATGATTTGAATTCGAATTTTGTCTGAATTTTTTTTTTGTTATTTTGGATTCATTTAAATTTGGTACTATGGAAATTCGGATACATTTTAATTCGGAACGAAACGAACCGCATGTGTGTAACGTTTGGTAAGCTGTAATATGTTACACTTTTGGTTTGGTGTTTAATACCACTTTAATCTATAACTGACCCTCATCAAATTATATGATCCCTCTGCTTTCTTCATTTCTCTTTGATCACTCCTTGCGCTTAGTAACACCAAAATTGTGATCTCACCTTTTCTGTTGGATATAGATGTCATATAGCAGTATGGTCTGCTTATGCTTTTACCCCCTTAAAGGGTTATAGCACTGCACTCATTGGGTTAATTGGTTTTGCAAAGAGTGTGAATGGCATAAGAGTGCTGGCTTGCTAAGATAATGGGAAGTTGGTTAGATGGCAGCGCAGAAGCATGATTACACATTTAGTTACTGAATTTCTGGAAATATGAACTTTTTCATGAATAATATTCTTATTTTGAATTATTTTTCATTTATTTTTCATTTATAATTCTGGGAATCTGATAGTGGAAACACATTTCGTTTTTCTTTCAATTTCATACCATTTTCATATAATTCTAGTTACAAGCTTACATTTCAATGTAGATATTGTAGATACTGGACCTCCATCCCCATCACTGTCCAGAGAGCAGGGAACGGAGCTAGGAAGCAGTAATGCTAAACCATAAAATAACAGTGTGATCTTACATTATCACAGGGCCGCTAGCCAAAATTACTAATCAGTTGGCAGGTTGAACAGTAAACATATATGTAATTCAATATTGTACAACCCCTGGCAAAAAGTATGGAATCACCACTGTTCATTCACTTGTATAGAAAAAAAACTTACCACAGACATGCCTCAAATTTATTTTCATTTAACACTCCAGCCTTCTGGCTCAGCCCCGGAAGGTTTTACCCCATAATGATCAGGGCATTTTTTGCGATACGGCACTGCATTACCTTAACTGACAATTGCAAAAAATTGAAAAAAAAAACAATCTTTTTTACTTTCTGCTATAGAACACATCCAATAAAAAAATGTTAAAAAAAATCAAATTTCTTCATCAATTTAGGCCAATATTTATTCTGCTACATATTTTTGGTAAAAAAAATCCCCGTAAGCATATATTGATTGGTTTGCGCAAAAGTTATCACGTCTACACACTATGGGATATTTTTATGGCATTTTTTTTTGTATTGTTTTTTTACTAGTAATGTCGGTGATCAGCGATTTTTAGTGGGACTGCGACATTGTGGCAGACAAATCAGACACCTAACTGACACTTTTGAAATTTTTTTGGGGAACACTGACATTATTAGAGTGGTCAGTGCTAGAAATATGCACTGTTACTGTACTAATGACACTGGCAGGGAAGGGGTTAACATTAGGGGCAATCAAAGGGTTAAATGTGTCCCTAGGGGGTGCTTGCTAACTGTGTGGGGGTTGCTCTGACTGGGTGAAGACAGAGATCCATATTACTGCTTTGCAGGAACACAAGATCTCTATTTTCACCCCTGTCAGAATGGCAATCTGTCTTGTTTACTTGTTTATTTTCTCTCGGGAACGATCGTGGGTGGTCGGTGGATTGGCTCCCCCTCTGTCCAATCAGTGAGAGATCGCAGCACATGCATGGCCCCTAATGACTATTGCACGAAATGATGTACAGGTACTTGATTTTGCGTAATAGAGCAAAATAAAAAAGAAAGAAATCTGTAGTCAATTGTTTTTGCAGATCAAGCAGCAGAAAAAAATATGGAATCACTAAATTCTGAGGAAAATATTATGGAATTACGAAAAAAAGCTACAGTACACCACTAGCACTTTGTTGCACCACCTCTGGCTTTAATAACAGCATTCAACAATATTCTTCGTGAATCTGGCTCCAACTTTCTCATATTGCAGTTGCCAGATCAACTTTGCATGTTGGAGCCTTGTCATGGACCATTTTTTTTAAATTTCCACCATAGATTTCCAATTGGATTGAGGTCCAAACTATTTGCAGGCCATGCCATTGACATTATATGTCTTTCTTGAAGGAACGTTTTCATGGATTTATCTTCCTGAAAAATGAAGTCATTATCCCCAAACATCCTTTCAGTTGAAGAAATAAGAAAAGTGTCCAAAATCTCAATATAAACATGAGCATTTGTTGAAGATTTAATGACTGTCCTCTCCCCCGTACTTTTACCTGACATGCAACCCCATATCATCAATGATTGTGGAACTTTGCATGTTTTCTTCAGGCAGTCGTCTTCATACATTTCATTGTTCATTGAACGGCACCAAGCAAAAGTTCCAGCATCATCACCCTGCCCAATGCAGATTAGTGATTCATCACTGAATATTATTTTCATCCAGCCATCCACAGTCCATGATTGCTTTTCTTTAGCCCACTGTAACCTTGTTTTTTTCTGGCTAGGTGTTAATAATGGTTTTTGTTTTGGCTTTTCTGTATGCAAATTCCATTTTTTTTAGGCGATGTCTTACAGTTCGGTCACAGACATTAACCATTTGTTCCTCATTTGTTTTGTTGTGCATTTTCTGTTTTCAAGGCATATTGCTTTACGTTTTCTATCTTGACCCTTTGAAGTCTGCCTTGGTCTACCAGTATGCTTCCCTTTAAGAACCTTACCATTTGATTTGTACTTGGTCCAGTTTTTAGACACAGCTGACTGGGAACAACCAACATCTTTTGCAATGTGCCGTGATGGTTTACATTCTTGAAGAAGTTTTATAATCCTCTCTTTTGTTTCAACTGACATCTCTCGCAATGGAGCCATGATTCATGTCAATCAGGTTGGTGCAACAGCTCACCAAGGTGTGCAAGCACACTTTTTTTTAACTGCAGACTAATTAACAGATGTAATCCGATGCAGATGTTTGTTTCAGAACTGCAAAGTACATGGTGATTCCATAACATTTTCCTCAGAATTGAGTGAGTCCATATTTTTTTCTTCTGCTTGATCTTCAAAAACAGTTGCACTCGATTAAAGTTTTCTTTCTTTTTTTAAGTGTTTCTTAAAGCCAGAAGGTTGGAATGGTGAATGAAAATGGAAAATTGTATCAAATACTTACCGTAATTTTCCTTTCCTGATGGCAATACATGGCAGCATACATATGATATAGCTCCGCCCCTATGTCCACCCACAGGACCTGTTTAGCTCTATAAAAGTCTGACTGACAGCTACCTCCGCCATTCTCCATATAAAGCACAAAGATCAGAGGGAGGGTGCGTATGCTGCCATGTATTGGCGTCAGGAAAGGAAAATTATGGTAAGTATTTGATACAATTTTCCATTTTTCTGACGCCAACATGGCAGCATACATATGATAATAAATAATGAGCTTTTGAGAGGGAAGGATTAATGCTGCAAACTTAAATTTTATTTGACAGTCAACATAGAAGCCTGAATAGTCTTCCTCACAAACTCTACTGTCGTGAGGGCTGCTGGGTCCACCCTGTAATGCTTTAGGAAAGTATGGTGTGAGGACCAGCTAGCCGCTTTGCAAACAGTCTCTAGAGAGACTCCTGCCCACGCTGCCCAAGAGGAAGCCATCGCCCTGGTAGAGTGAGCTCTAACCGCCTCCGGAGGCTCCTTCCCAGCCGCTCTATATGCTCACTGGATCATCTTTACAATCCACAATGAAATGGTTCTGGCTGAGGCCTCCTTCCCTTGAAGACTTCCAGTAGGGATGATGAAAAGTCTATCTGATTTCCTGAAAGATAGGCCCCTAGAACTTTAGGGATATCCAACTCCTGAAGATCAGTCTCTGGCTCTGCTGGAAAGGCTGAAAGCACCCATTCATTGGAAAGATGAAACCTTGATGCTACCTTGGGAACAAAGTGGTACAATGGCCTCAGTACCACTCTGTCTGGGAAAAATAAAGTATAGGACTCTGTTGCTCCTAGAGCTTGCAGTTCTGACACTCATCCAAGAAAGCTGCTTTTAGGGTGATGTCCCATATTGTACAGTCCTTTATTGGGGCACAAGGAGGGTTTACCAGAAAGTTGAGGACCACTGACAGGTCCCACTGAGGGAACTTCTTCCCCTTGGGGGGCCACAACCTCAGTACTGCTCTCATGAAGCGCTCCACAAGTGGGTTCATTGCCCATTTCATCTGGGTAAAGGCAGAGATGGAGACGGAAATGGGTCTACTTTACCCGTTACTTGGGTGAACACCTCGCGAAGTACTCTCGTCATGACTCCAACACCGGGGGGTTCCCCTTCTTCAAGGGAGTCACCCTGGACAGTCACCAGGAGTTGAAAGACCATTTGGGAGGAACACGGGGTTATTTCCTGACATGTTATACCCTGTAGTGGGATTTTCGTCGAAAGAACCTACTCACAGTCTTGACGTTCGAGATCCTCGTTGTCTCAGGATATGAAATAAAAAGGGTCTGTCTCACCATGACTCCGGTAACA
>BLSH010227493.1:979431-1020908 GCA_018402905.1 Glandirana rugosa | reverse complement strand
AGCTCTATATGCTCACTGGATCATCTTTACAATCCACAATGAAATGGTTCTGGCTGAGGCCTCCTTCCCTTGAAGACTTCCAGTAGGGATGATGAAAAGTCTATCTGATTTCCTGAAAGATAGGCCCCTAGAACTTTAGGGATATCCAACTCCTGAAGATCAGTCTCTGGCTCTGCTGGAAAGGCTGAAAGCACCCATTCATTGGAAAGATGAAACCTTGATGCTACCTTGGGAACAAAGTGCTACAATGGCCTCAGTACCACTCTGTCTGGGAAAAATAAAGTATAGGACTCTGTTGCTCCTAGAGCTTGCAGTTCTGACACTCATCCAAGAAAGCTGCTTTTAGGGTGATGTCCCATATTGTACAGTCCTTTATTGGGGCACAAGGAGGGTTTACCAGAAAGTTGAGGACCACTGACAGATCCCACTGAGGGAACTTCTTCCCCTTGGGGGGCCACAACCTCAGTACTGCTCTCATGAAGCGCTCCACAAGTGGGTTCATTGCCCATTTCATCTGGGTAAAGGCAGAGATGGTTGAGATCTGCTCTTTGAGGGAACTCAGGCTAAGTCCCAATTCTAAACCCGACTGCAGAAAGGAGAGAATCTGAGACACCTTTGGATCTCTAGGATTACACATATGACCCGCTGCAAAGCTTGTGAATCTTTGCCATATTCTTGAATATATGGCATTGGTTAACCCCTTCCTGGAACTTTGTAAGGTTCTAGTAACCTCCGAGGAACAGCCTAGTTCTTGCAACCTCTGCCTTTCAATTTCCAAGCCACTAAGGCTAGATGTGACGGCTGTGGATGCAAAGTTACTGGAAGGGTGATTGGGGGACACACACTGAGATCCATCGCAAGCGAAAACCATGGCTTGAGGGGGCCAATAGGGAAGTAGCGTGATCACTATTAGATCTTCCGCCAATAGTCTCCTCAGGAACTTCAGAATGACAACGGAGGGAATGCATAGGCCAACTGCGCTTTCCAAGGGTGGGTCAGAGCATCTGCTCCCTCGGCTGCTGGATGAGGGTGGCGTGAGAGGAATTGATCCACTCTGTGATTGTCTGGAGAGGCGAAGAGATCCAGCTGTGGATATTCCCAATTGTAGCTGATCTGGCTGAATACTTCGGGGTGTAAGGCCCATTCGTTGGGGTCCTGGAACTGCCTGGACAGGCGGTCTGCCTCCCAATTCTAGTGGCCCAGGAGATATATGGCCCTCAGATCTTGGAGGTATTGCTGTGCAAAATCTATGATTGGTTCCAATTCTTTCAAGAGGGATTGACTGTGTGCACCTCCCTGTCGCTGTATATAGGACACTGCTGCCATGTTGTCCAGACGGAGCAGGACTGAGTGACCCCATATGACAGAAAGTAGGGTGGCTAGCGCCATGAACGCTGCTCAGAGCTCCAAGATGTTGGAGACTAGGCCTTGAGTGGGAAATTCCCATCCGCCCTGAATCCTGTGATGTTTGCAGGTGGCGCCCCACCCTGCCACACTGGCGTCTGTGGTAACAGTGGTCCAATGTTGTGGACCTAATGGCCGGTGTTGTGTCAGTGTCTCTTGTCGTGTCCACCACCAGAGACTCTGGCACATTCTGCTGGTGATTTTGATTGGTTGGGCTAGGCGTGCTCCATTGTTTCAGGAAACCCTGCTGAAAGACCCTGAGTCACCAATGAGCCCAGGGCATCATGGGAATACATGAGGCCATTGTTCCCAGCAGGCTCATGCACTGAGATGCTGACATCCCCGGAGCTGCTAATGCCTGCTGGACTTTCTCCCTGATGTTGTGGAGCTTCTGGAGAGGCAGAGAGATTGTAACTCCCTGAGTATTGAACTGGGCCCCCAAGTAGACCATGTGCTGCGTTGGCTCCAGCTGGCTTTTCTGAAAATTGACTATCCAGCCAAATATTTGAAGGGTGGATAACAGGAGTTCTTTCTGTGTCTGCAACAGACTCTGGACTTGGGCTAGGAGGATGATCTCATCCAAGAAGTGATGGACCCTGAGCCCCTTCTCTCTTAGTGGCGCCAGGACCACAATCAGGACTTTGGTGAAGGTCAGAGGGGAGGTGGATAGGCCAAAGGGCAGGCAGACAAACTGGTAATGCTTATCCCCTAAGGCGAACTTGAGGAACTTATGATAAGCCAAATGAATCGGGACATGCAGAT
Organism: Glandirana rugosa; assembly: GCA_018402905.1. Lineage (NCBI taxonomy): Eukaryota > Metazoa > Chordata > Amphibia > Anura > Ranidae > Glandirana > Glandirana rugosa. Next base: position 1,018,742 of record BLSH010227493.1, on the reverse strand, counting down.
AGGCATCCTGTAAGTCCACCGAAATCATCCAGTCTCCTGGCTGAGTTACTTGAATGATGGTTTGGAGAGACTCCATTTTGAATCTCTCCAATTTGATAAACCGGTTCAGCCTTTTGAGATATATTACTGGCCTGAAACATCCTGTTTTCTTCCTGACCAGGAAGAGAGGTGAGTAAAAGCCTGTAAATTTTTGACAATCCGGTACTGGAACGATTGCCCCCGGGAGTAGCAGGATGTTGATGTACTCTCTGAGGGCAGCCAGCTTCAGGGAAGACTGTGTTGTCTTGGTGGGAGTGAAGGAACATTCCGGGGGCCGATGATTGAACTGCCACAGGTGGCCTTGTGCCACTGTGGCCCACACCCACTGATCTTTGCAGTGGGTCTGCCAGACTTGGACAAACTTGAGCAGCCTGGCCCCCACCGTGCCCCCCTGGGACCTGATGTCAAAAAGGCTTCTGGGTATTTGACGGAGGTGCGGGGAAGTTAGTCTTCTGCGATTTAAGGAAGGTTGATTGCTTGCCCCTCCAGGCTCTTCTCGAGTCCCTAGATGGGCGAAAACCGGCAAAATCCTGATACCTGTTTGGTGCTCCCCGAGATGGTTGGCCCCTTTGCCGCCTGGACCTGCGATCTTGTGGCAAAAGACCTGACTTCCCTCCTGTGACTCTAGAGATGGCTGTTTCTAACTTCTGCCCAAAAAGTGCCTTACCATCGAAGGGCATCCTGCAGCAATTCTGCTTTGAGGAGGGATCAGCCGCCCAGGGCTTTAGCCACAAGGCCCTTTTTGCTGTGACTGTGCTGAGCATGGCTCTGAAAGACCAGCGGATGACATCTATAGCTGCCTCACCCACAAAGTCTGCTGATAATTTTATTTCATCCAGAGCTCTGATGGCCTGCTCCTTAGGCACCTGATTTTTTATTGCAGACCCTAGGTACTGCACCCATACTCTGATGGCACTTGCCATGGACGTCAGAGCTATGGCTGGCTTACAGGCCCCGCCCACCGCGGGATAGGTCTTTTTCAGATCCGTATCGATACTTGTTTAAGTAGAGTTGACACCTCTTGGCTTTCATACTCCTGGTCTCTGGCGAGCTGTCTGAAGCAGCTGTGATCTTGTCCGCATGACCAGCATTTGCCTTTTGGGCGCTGAGCCCTTGGGGGGGGGGTGTTCTTTCTTTTGGACATGCACTTGCGCCCCTGGTACTGGGGCCTGCCAGGACTGGAGGTATCACTTTCTGCCCTGGAAACGTCTCGATGGTCCTGGGATGACTTGGACCTTCCTGAGCGGGAGCGGGAGCGGCCGAGCCTGCAACAGACAAAAAGACATGCTCCTCAGGGCACTATGCACTCTTTTCTCCCGCATCTTCTTACTTACCCACTGTTGGTTCTTACCTGATATTGCGGTGGTCTTGGTAACGTGGCGGAAGTCTCATGCTGACTGGAGAACCGAAAGGAGCAAGGTGCAAGGGGACTGCATGGTACAAAAAAGGAAGGGTATACAGCAATGTAGACACAGACATAATGGACTCCCAAAGGACTACCAAACATCCCTGCCCCCCCCCCCCCAGATGGACACAAAGTATCAGGAAGCTTGAAAGTGCACCCCTTTCCCCCTCAGCACCACAGGAACCTAAAATATGAAACGAAGGACTATATTTTAGAGCAAGAGAAAAATAAAACAGGAAGATATAGCATGCAGTCCCCATATTGCTGCAGCCGGTCTCCCAAGCAGGCATGCCACAAAGAGGGATAATGTCCCTGATTAGGGAACACCTTGGCCCCAAAAGACCACCAGAAGGGGCTCCCCAACTTATTGGTGTGTTTAGTGACCTAAGATGTTGGACTGCGCACTGGGAGAGGCTTGAACCCAGATGGACTCCGACATATTCGGAAGGTAAGAACTTATCTTTATCCAAACGGTCTTGTAGGTGTTGATCTTTGAGGACAAAAGGGAGAATGGGGGAGGTAGCTCTCAGTTAGACTTTCATAGAGCTAAACAGGTCCTGTGGGTGGATATAGGGGCAGAGCTATACCATATGTATGCTGCCATGTTGGTGTCAGGAAAATAGTTTTGAGGCATGTCTGTGCTTAGTTTTTTCTCTACACAGTTAAACAATTGAATGAATATTTTCCAAGAGTGGTGACTCCATACTTTTTGCCAGGGATTGTATTCAGCAGTTTGCCTTGGAGTTCTGCCGTGCCATTTTATTGTCTTTATGAAAGGAGTATAAAGAACTACAAATGGTTACACAAGATCATTTTTTTTCAGGGCATTTGAGTTTTATATGACGGAACAGTCTTTGTAGATTTCCAGCTAATATCGTATAAATGACGTTAATACCAGCAATCACAGATTTCTCAGATAAGAAGTGATACTAATCAGGAAAAAGATTGGTTGGAGGTGATTGCTTTGAAGCTTAGATGGTGATTTGTCTGATAAAATCTAATGGTATAAAAGACCAATAACATTATTTATCCGGGAACTTAGGCAATGATTGCTTGTTCTTATTTTTTCAAGAAATGCCACATGATAACATAATAAAATCCTCACATTTAAAGGGAATTTATCACCTTAAGGTTTGATTGTTCTTTTTTTATTTTACATTTTACTTGAAAGAAACTGTTTCATAGAAATCATCACACTTTTACATGCTTGGTTCATGTTATTATGCGAAACTGATAGTGCACTTTCTAGTGTAATCATTAAGTGTAACCAGCACTTTTGTTGAATTGCTGCTGTGAAAAAATAAATGATAGAAGCCACTTTGAGAGTGTGCTGTTTTTGCAGACTATGGGGTTTATTGACTAAAGTCAAATAGGCTGTGCACTTTGCAAGTGCAGCTGCTCCAGAGATTAGTAAACGCGCAGAAGCTCTGCTAACTTCCATCATCCAATCATGTGCAAGCAAAAATGCTGTTTTTTAAAATGTTCCTTGCATCTGATTAGGTAATCTTTGTTTTGTGCATTTTAAAATGTAATTGAACCATCGACATCGACAAGCATTCACAGGACTTCTTTACTTAATCCAACACAGAACATACAGAAAAAAGATTCTCATAAATACATAGCTCTACCAGAACAATAAAGAAGTGAACATATTTACAATGCTTCCCCCTACTGGATGGAGAGCAGTATAACACACTAATACATAACACTTTGCAAAGTGAAGATTTACCTAATTTACTAAGCTTTGGCGCAACTGCATTTTGCAAAGTGCACAGTTTATTTGCAACCTAACCTTGGTCACAGCAGGTAAAGCAGTGACTCTCTAAGTCAGAGATGTCTGTGACCTTTTTCACATTCCTACCAGAAATCTCAGCATGTAGATCTAATGACAAAATATGATGTTGTATGCAGATATGGATATGTTGGGAGGGCATATAGAGCAATGGCTTTAGTGAGGTGATGCATAGCTGTCTGTACCCACATACACACTACTTCCCCCTAGACCGCAAAATCTTTGAGATAACTGGGAGGGTGAATATTTCTCCTTGGACGCCTAAGGACCACTGTTTGAGACAGTTCCCTGGGACCCTCAGTTAGGTGCAGTTCTTCTTCTTGTGCTGTTTCAGAGGGACTGAGAGAAACTGTCTCTGCAACAACATTTCCTGGAGGAATAGCACCTGTATCAACCAATGGTTCATCATGATCTGGCATCACTGGAGTCCCAGTAGCACTAGAACCAGCATCAGGTACAATTCCACCACTTCTTTCTCGGATCTGATCAATGTGCCCTTGCAATATTCTACCATCAGTAGTTTGTACTTTGTATGACAAAGGTCCTGTAGCCATAAATACCTTTGCCGGTATCCAAAGAGGCCCAGCAGCATAGTTTCTGACATATACAGCACTGTCAGGCTCAAACACTCTCACAGAAACATTAGCATCCTTTTTAAAATGCAAGTCTTGTTTTTCTTGTAACTCCGATGTCAGATCAGGGTGTAAACGATCCAAACATGTTTTTAGACGACAGTTCATTAGGAGCTCTGCTGGGCTACAACCAGTGCTTGAGCATGGTGTCACATGTTGTTGCAGAAGGAAATGTGCAAGTCTCTGATTCCAATCTCCTTGAACAATTCTTTTCAATTAGTCTTTGGTGGTCTGAACCATACGTTCAACTTGACCATTTGATGATGGGTGAAATGGTGCAATCGTAATGTCGAATAAGACTGTTTGCCATAAAGGTTTTGAATTCCGAGGAGGTAAATTGTATTCCATTATCAGACACGATTGTATCTGGCAACCCATGTGTAGCAAACGGCCTCCTTAAAACTCTTATGACAGTGGCTGAGGTGGGGGATATAACTGATACAACTTGCAGCCATTTTGCGAAGGAATCAACAACTATAAAAAAAAATCTGTCCTTGAAAAGGCCCCACAAAATCTATATGCAACTGTGACCAAGGTGACCTAGTCACTTCCCAGAGATGTACTGTGGCTTTATGTGGAGCATGATGGGTGAATTAACATGGTACACGGTTCTGTACCCACTTCTCAATAACTTCATCCATTTTAGGCCACCAAACATAACTTCTGGCTAATGCTTTCATGCGGACTATTCCAGGATGTCCTTCGTGGAGAGCATGCAGTACTTGAGCTTGTCCTGCCTTTAGAATTACCACTCTGTTTCCCCAAAATAGGCAAACTTTATAGGCAGACAGTTTATGTTGGGACACTAAAAATGGTTTGAACGTCTCTTCAACTTTTGATTTGGGTCATCCCCTCTTGCAGTCATACCTGCAATGTCTTTAGCATGTAATGGAGGGTTTGCAATGGATTCCAACATGAGAACCTCAGGCACAGGAGGGACAAGGAAATCAGGAGAAAACAAAGGCAACCAGTTCAACCCATCAGCATGAGTGATATTCTTGCCAGGACGATATTCGAAAAGACAGTCATAGGCATTCAACATGAGTGACCATCTGGGCATTCGTGGGGAAAGAATTTGTGGAGTGGGAGTAATTCTGGGGAACAGACCCAGCAAAGGCTTATGGTCTCTTACAATCGTAAACCTCCCATACAAATAGTCATGAAACTTTTTTACCCCGGACACAAAATTCCTCTCTGTCATAAACAAGGTCCTTGGATAAAATGCAATAGGAGCCTCAACACCAGTTCCCAAAACATGACTCAATACAACTCCAATGCCATATGGAGAAGCATCGCAGGTAAGAGTGAGTGTTTTTTGTAAATCATAGCGTACAAGTACACTGTCAGAAGATAACAGCTTTTTTGCAGCATTGAAAGCTGTAGAATGAACGTCAGTCTACTTTCATGCTACATCTTTATCTAGTAAATGATGCAGGGGTTCAGCAACAGTGGCTTTGTCATGCAGAAAAGAATAGTAAAAATTAAGTAACCCTAGGAAAGCTTGCAGCTCATTTGTTTGTTGGGACCAGAGCTTTATGGATTGCTTCAACCTTAGAATCAGTTGGATGAATTCCATGTTTATCAATTCTGTATCCAAGGAAATCCTTGCTGTTTACCCCAAAAACACACCTTTCTTTTTTAATTTGACACCAGCATCAAGAAAACATTTCAAAACAAGTTGTAGTTGTAAAGCCAAAGACTGAATGCAATCCACTCCAATAAGAACATCATCAAAATAAGGTACTAGACCAGATAAGAGGTCCTCTATTAATTTCTGGAATATGCCGGGAGCAGTGGAAACTCCAAACAGCAAACGTTTTGCTCGGAAAGCTCCTTTGCGTGCTATTATTGTTTGGGCTTCCGTAGCATCGTCATCCACAGGTAATTGTTGGTAAGCTTGTGCCATATCCAGTTTGGCAAATACCTTCCCTTTTGCTAACGTAGTCAGAATTTCATGTACAACTGGAATTTGATAGGGATGTTCCCGCAATGCTTTGTTGATTGTACATTTATAGTCAGTACAAATTCTAACATCGCCATTTGCCTTCAATATTGGAACTATTGGAGTACACCACTTAGGGTGTGTTACAGGTTCAAGTATACCTTGCTCCACAAAACGTGTAATCTCAGTATCAATTTTTGGTCTGAGAGCTACTTCAACTTTGTGCGGTTTAATTTGAATTGGGGTTACTGTAGGGTTTCATTTGAAAGAAACAGGAGGGCCTTTATACATGCCAAGGCCTTCTTCAAAAACTGCACTAAAGTCCTCTATCATATTCTGTAGAGTAACTGGAGATACATTATGAACTCCCGATAATGAAATTCCAAGGGGTTCAAACCCCTCTCTACCCAGCAAACTTGCTCTTTGTCCCTTAGTAATTATTAAGCGTAAGCATCCTCTGAAATTTCCACATTTCACTGGTACAAAGCAAGCACCCTTAACTTCCACAACTTGTTTGTTGTAGTCTACCAACTGGATATCACAGGGTACTATTGAAGGAGCATTGTGAGGCCATAATGAGGTAAACGTTTCTTCTAAAATCAAGGAATATGCACACCCTGAATCTACTTCCATTTTGCATGGACCATCTTGTAACACAATCTCGGTTTAAATCTTCAATCCTGAAGAAGAGTTTTCCATTTTATACACAAAGCCATTTGTATAAACACCTGTAGAGATTTTATCATTCGGAACAACAATTCACGCATTAATGGAGTGTGCTGCCATTGGTATTGTATTCACATTTGTAGACTGATCTTTAGTCTGACAGACTGTCTGTATGTGACCTCTATGTTTGCATGTGTGACAAACTGCATTTCTAAAATGACATGTATTATGCCTGTGTTTCCCGCCGCAGCTGTAACACTTCCCTGTAAACGGAACTGCAACTTCAGTGTGTTGCAGAAAGTCCTTTGATTTAACCTTTGCCACTCGATTTATATCCAGTGAATTATCTTTGCTGGAGGTAGAGTGAAGTTTTGTTTAGCTAGAAGTTTCCTCTGCAGTGCTTCATCTTGTACTCCACGCACTAGCCTGTCCCTTAGCAAGGATTCTAAAATGGCACCAAAATTGCAATTTTCAGATAGCTTGCAAAGTTCTGCAATATATGCTGCAATGCTCTCACCCGGTTGTTGGTCTGGTCTTTTGAAATGAAAACGCTTCACTGTTTCAGATGCAGTGGATGAAAATAGATTTTTTAACAGTGCCAGTATGTCCTCATATGGGCAGTCTTTTGATTTAGCAGGAGATATCAGTGAGCGGACAATATCAAAAGTCTTAGATCCAATAACACTCAATAACACAGCTATTTTCTGCATAGCATCAGACACCTTATTAGCTTCCAGGATAAACTCTAACTTGTCAGTCTGTCCATGAGGATGGATTAGCCACATCAAATTCCTCTATGTGTCCCAGAGGAGCCATGCTGGAGATATTTATAGATGTGTCTCTAAAACACAAGTTACGATACTTCAATCAAATTGTTACCTGTGTTTCTTCAGTGTCCATTCACTATAATCCTCTTCGCCAGTTTTGTTTGTTTTAAAATGTATTTGAACCATTGACATGGGCAGGCATTCACAGGACTTCTTTACTTAATCCAACACAGAACATACAGGAACAAAAGATGCTCAAAAATACATAGATCTACCAGAACAGAAAAGAAGTGAACATATTTACAATGCTTCCCTCTACTGAATGGAGAGCAGTATAACACACTAATACATAACACTTTGCAAAGTGAAGATTTACCTAATTTACTAAGCTTTGGAGTAACTGCATTTTGCAAAGTGCACAGTTTATTTGCAACCTAACCTTGGTCACAGCAGGTAAAGCAGTGACTCTCTAAGTCAGAGATGTCTGTGGCATTTTTCACATTCCTACCAGAAAGCTCAGCATGCAGATCTAATGACAAAATATGATGTTGTATGCAGATATGGATATGTTGGGAGGGTATATAGAGCCATGGCTTTAGTGAGGTGATGCATAGCTGTCTGTACCCACATACACACTAAGTTAATGAGTTAGTAAATGTCTCACCAAACATACTTACCTTGGTCCTTATGTGTAGCCACTCCCCCCTGCTACCTTCACAAGGCCGATGCTCTGTTGGTGTTTATTACCGGTTAACGACCGGCTCGTGTACATTTACTGCTGCAGAGTGGCAGCGTAACGTGAATCGCCGTCTATAAACGGTGATTCGCACAGATGTGGATAGGGGTGGGCATGGGCCACTGCCGGCGCGCTCTTGGGCCTGCCGCTCGCTCCCTCAGTGTGGCTGCATGTCGGGCAGACTCGATGTCCGCTGGGGACCCGCATTCGCTTTCTGGAGAGGAAGAATGGGGGTCGCCAATGTAAACACAGCAGTTCTCGTTTTGTCAGTGGGCATTCTTCTACATGACAGAGATCTACTGATCCCTGTATTTGGGTTCAGTTAGATCTGTCATGCCCCTGCCAGTCCAGCCCCACACAGTTAGAACACAGTGAGGGAACACAGTTAAGCCCTAGATCGCCCTCTACAGGTTAACCCCTTTCCTGCCAACGACATTTATACAGTAATCAGTGGCTATTTTTAGATCTGATCGCTGTATAAATGTCAATGGTCCCAAAAAAGTGTCAAAAATGTCCGCAATATCGCAGTCCTGATAAAAATCGCAGATCGCCGCCATTACTAGTAAAAAAAAAAGTAAAAAGGCCATAAATGAATTATCATGGTTTGTAAACGCGGCAACTTTTGCACAAACCAATCAATAAACGTTGATTGTGATTTTCTTTACCACAAATATGAGGAAGTATATATATAGGCCAAAACTGATGAATAAATTAGTTTTTTTATATATTTTTTTGGATATGTATTATAGCAAAAAGTAACAAAATATTGTTTGTTTGTTTTTTCAAAATTGTCACTCTTTTTTTGTTTATAGCGGTGATCAGAAGTGATGTAGAGGTGTTCAAATACCACCAAAAGAAAGCTCAATGTGTGGGAAAAAAAAGAAGTAAATTTTGTTTGGGTAAAACATTGCAAGACCGCGCAATTGTCAGTTAAAGCGACGCAGTGCCGAATTGTAAAAAGTGCTCTGGTCGTAAAGTGGGAAATCCTTCTGGGCTGAAGTGGTTAATAAAAGGATTTATGTATTTGTTTTGTTTGCTAAACTTTTAGGGCCCATTCACATTGCCTGCACACTAAACTGCAGCAGTTTAGTGTGTGGGCATCTCTCTGTTCCAGCTGCAGGAAGCTAACAGTAAGGGGCAGTGTGATGAGTTCTTTTTCAACTTCATTTCAAGTGCAAAAAGTGGCACTTTATTCATATCACTGAGCAGCAGCGTGGTGGGTTGTGCTGCTGTACAGTGACATGCGATCCTTTCCTGTATCCTCTCAAACATGAATATCAACTATGTTCCAGCCTTTGAACTCCCTGCTGCCTATTACAATAAGAACACAGTGGATGAATTAAAGTGTGCATAAACAATGAATATCTCTTATTTGTTTTAGGTGGTAGTAAACTCTGTTCTACCACTTGTACCTACAGGCAAGCCTAAAGTAAGGTTTACCTGTAGGTACTGTGTAGAGCTGCACGATTATTCGTATTAAAATCGCAATCTCGATCTACCCCCCCCCTGCGATCTCCATTGGGCATTACTGCGATTTTCAGTGCAGTTAATGGGGTCCGACTTGGGGGGCGAATCAGCGCGACTTGACTGTAATAAAAAGTGCCTTTAGTCTTTTCAAGTCGGAGCGACTTGAGTCTCAGGGGAGAGAGCCAAGTCTGGGCAGACAGCCAACTTCTGAGTCATCATTGATAAGAGTTACAAAGTCATTTTACTTCAAAGGCATTGAACTCTGAGTGAACTCCCCTTCTATAGTTGTTTGGTTTAACCATTTAAAGACTTAGGCCTCATACACACGGACGTTTTTTGACGCCGGCGTTTTCTGGCGTTTTTTGCAGCTCTCCATGTTAGTCAATGGCCCCATAAAAACGTCTGCGTTTTTGAGCTGTAGATGACGTCGGCGTTTTGTTTATTTTTTAAGAAACGTCCGTGTGTATGAGGCCTAAATCTTTCCTGACACTTGCTGTTTACAAATACAAATCCATTATTTTGTCCTAGAAAATGACTTAGAACCCCCAAACATTATATTTTTTTTTCTAGCAGAGACCCTAGAGAATAAGATGGCGGTTGTTGCAATATTTTATGTCACACGCTGTTTGCGCAGCAGACTTTTAAACGCAATTTTTTTGGAAAAATTACCCCTTTCAAAAACCTAAACAGTGCTGTTAGCCCAATTTTTTTGTAGATGTAATATATTACGCCACGAGAATCGTGAGAGAATCGTGATCTTTATTCTAAGCAAAAAAATCGCGATTCTCAGTTTGGCCAGAATCGTGCAGCTCTAGTACTGTGAATATCTCCTAAACTTGCACAGTTCAGGAGATATTCAGAGTGCATGCAACTGGTGATGTTACTTTTGCATGCCCTCTGAAGGTCTGGCATACAGTGTCGGACCTTCAGAGCCCGTGCTGTAAATGGCGGCTCCCGCACGCATGCCCAGGAGTGATGTCTTCATGCCCCTGGACATTCATGTAGTCGAAGGACATGAACCCAGAAGGAAGACCAGAGGAAGATATCAGCCCTCTGAGAGACTTACCTTAGAATGAAGCCCTCCAGCAGCGCGCTGTCACTGCTGGAGGGCTTCATTCTAAGGTAAGTCTCTCATAATGTACTAGTATGCTGCATACTAGTACATTATGACATTGCCTTGCAGGGGATTTTATTTTTTTTTTTCTATCCACTGCGGTTTACTACCAGTACATTAGAAGCATTTGGTTTGTTAAATGGTACATCAGAAGCATTTTCTTATATCTGTTTGTTAAGAGCAAAGACATTCCAGTTGACCTTGTCAGAAATTAAGAGCTGTCCTGTGTCTTCTGCACATTTCCAGTGATATCTCAAAGAAACTGTTTAACCCTTTTAGCCAATTAGGCTACTAGTGGTTGAAATTTCGTTTTTGGCCTTCTGGACCTAGAGATTTCTTTGGCCTCTTTTGGCAGATTTGCTGTATTATTTGTACACTCAGAACTGTATTCCAACTGAGGAGTTCCTGTATAGTACTGCTTTCCCTACGCTTCAAAGGAGGTACCTTTACCCTGAAGTATTAGTTCAGCGTTAATGTCCTCTATTACAAGTTTTGAAGTTACTGGTATATCCTTAGGTTCACTCTCACCCTATCCAAGTTCATACTTAAAAAAAAGTGCACAGCCTGTTCTCTGGCTCAAGTGATTGGAAAATTCTGTGTGCCTGGCTGCCAGGGCTGTGCCCATCAGTGAATGCAACCTGGGATCATACAGCCAGACAGGTTACCGCTCTGCGCTACACTGGGAATACAGAATGTAAGTGTTTAGCAGGACCCCATGGGATAGCTCAAAGCGGTCAGGTGTTCTCTCTCCCTTCCCAGAACGCTACTGGCTACAACACCCTGGATTCTGCACAGGAACAGGAGCAGATTGGTACATTTTGCCAGGCACTCTCAGAACGATCATATAAAAATCCAGCTGTTACCTGAGCTCAGGTACCGCTCTGAGGAGAAGACTGCGGCTGTCAGGAAGATGAAGCATCGCTCACCAGAGAAGAGAGAAAGCCTGCTTCACCATCTTATTGAAAAGGCTAAGAGCACCAGAGAAGAGAGAAAACTTGCTTTGCCGTCTTATTGAAAACACTGCCTGGCAGAAGACTCCGGTTCTGCCTCTCCCATTGTTCAAACACAAGCAGAATCCACCAAGATGGAGGACCCAGCCCGGCACATGAGACAACCAAATGGAAGGAAGAAGAGGCAGAGAATAGATGCTTCTTCCCAGCCTGGCAGCAGCAATATCGCTTCTGGCCTCTCATATGGGGATCTCGCCTGCTCTCCTGCTAAGGATGCCGCTCAGACAGCTTCTGTAGCGGCCAGTGACGGGCAAGTTGTTTCCCCTCATGTTTTGTGGCGAGACAGTCTCTGTATCTAACCTTACTGATTTAAGTGTAATGGTTAACTCTTTGGCTACTATTTTGCATAATTTTAAAGGGGCACAACCAGCAGGTGTTTTTCAGAATGTTACAGGGGCACAGGGCTCTGGTGCTTTACATGAGTCTTATACGAATATTTCATCTCCAGGTGCACAGTTTCCTGGTGCAGGTGTTACTCCCAGTCAGAATATGCAAAATATTGCTACATAAATACTGCTGCTAACAATATGTCTTTTTTACAATCTCATCCTGTCATTTCTTCCAATCATACGGCTATCCCTCCAAAATCAGAATTGTTCAACTCTAGACCTCTGATAGCTAAAACAAACCTGTCTTAAAGAGGCTCTCTGTGTGAGCTCTCCCCTTTAGGTTACCATTTAACTGCTGTGAAAAAAAAAATTGGAATGGAGATTTTGTAGATATCCTTTCTTTATTACCAGCATCAAAAGAATTCCTTTCCGAATCTGAAAAAAAGCTGAAGATAGACCTGAGGAGGATAGATGTTTTGTCTAATCCACCATTTATCTTACCCTCTGGGTTCATCGCTTAATGACGAAGTTGAGTATTTCGAAGCTTCCGTATCCTATGCTTCTTTTGATGAGGCACTTATTTTACTCATAGGTCATTTTGGTAGGTCAGATTTGTTATCTAAAGTTGATAGCAAATCAGCTTTTTGTTTACTACCAGTATACCCGCAAGGCTTAAGTTCCCTTGGTTTTCATTTCAATTGCCTTTTTTATTTTGATAAATGTATGCCCATAAGCTTTTCCCTGTCATGTTTTTATTTTGAAGCTTTCTCTACTTTTTTGCAATGGGTTTTTAGGTATCACAATTGATTCCCCATCAATGGAATTTAGACTGCTTTCCAAACTTCTTGTCTAGACGTAAAGTGGTTCTACTGGAGGTTCATTCGCTCCTCAGACTTTTTGCTTCTGCAGCCAGGGTCATTCCAGTTGCTAGAATCTTTTCTAGGAGGTTTGCTTTGGCCATAAAAGGCCTTAAAAACCCGTGGGCTCACATTTCCATTTCTAGAAACATTAAAAAAGACCTGAGAATTTGAGGTGCATTCTTAAGCTATTTCAACAGTACTACTGTTTGGCGAGCCAAATTTATTGATGGCTTTCAATTGAATTTTTTTACAGATACTGCTGGTTCATCTGGTTTCAGGGCCTACTTAAATTGACACTGGTATGCATCCAAATGGCATTCAAGTTGGGTCACACCTGATATATTACGGAATCTAGTCTTACTGGAGTTATTCCAGGTAATAATATCTGTGGTTATTTGGATGTTTTTCAGAATAGTCGGATCACTCTACACACTGACATCAAAGGTGAACTTTTTGCCATTCATTTCTTCTCATCCAAATCTGAATTAATCATTAAGTTGCTTTGGTTTTTAGTTCTGCATTGTATTTGATTTAACATCTGGTTGAAAGCTAAGCATATAGATGTTGTTCATAATAACAAGGCTGATGCTTTATCTCATTTACAGTTCATGAGATTCCAGGAATTGGCTTCAGAAGCAGATCCGATTGGCGTTCCATGCCCAGATTTCCACAGGGGCTTGATTTGGGATTAATTTCTTCTAACCTCAAAAATTCAGTGTCTTCCAAAACATGGGAGGACTAACTACATTCCTGGTTTGGATGGTGTGCTTTTTGTTCTCATATGAATATTGATTAGATAGAAGTGGAAGTCAGTGCTCATGTGGCACTATCTTTTGTTTCTTTTTTAATTAAGCAGAATCTCGGCCTTGCCTCTATTCATAAAATATTAGCAGGAATTTAATTTGTTTTCAAATTCTCCAGTAAGCCTGCCTTATCCTTTTTTTATCAAGTTAGTCAGGTTCTTAAAGGGTTTCAGAAATCCCATTGGTGGGTCAGCTTTTACTGTGGCCTTTTTCGGGCATTGCAGGGAATTTACAGCTCCCAATAAAGCCGCCAATTAATTTCTGTTATTTTCTCACATTACTTTTGAGAACAACTCATTAAGAATTTTTATTAGTAGATCTAAAACTGATGTTCCAGGTCAGGGCCGTTTAATTCAAATAGTTAATATACAATTAGCGCAACTCTATTTTCGCGAACAGACTGTTAATATATCTAGTATCTCCAGTTGCAGCTGACACTATAGCACTTCAGGGAATTTTTTATATGTTGGATTTAACCTATTTATTTTAATAAGTATTTACATGAGTTGCACTATATAAGGTAATATGGGGAATTTAAAGCAGGGTCGTTGAATTACTTTATTTGGGTCTCCAAGTTTGTCATGTTGCCCACTGTTTAATACTAAGGAATACTTATCTGTCAGACCTTAATTTTTCAGCTCCTTCTTTATTCATGGTGACCTACCTCCTTTCACAAGATTCCAGTTTTTGGCAAACATTGATCCTGCTTAAAAAAACGTAATCTATCAGGCTTTCAGTTTTCTTCCCACTCCTTTCATAAAGGGGCAGCTACCATGGGCAATTCTCTAGGTTTTTCCTCAGAAGATCTCAAACAGGTGGGTCGCTGGGATAGTCATAGATTCAAATGTATGTATGATATATGTATGATTTGCTGAGTGTTTAACTGTTTTCTTGCAGAATCTTCTAGATTCAGAATCTGGATAGTTGGTTACTCGTATATTTTTTGGGATATAAAGCGAGCCGAATCCAGGATTTATTCTACAAACCTAGGTCTGGAATCTAATAAATTTGTAATTTTTAGGTCATTAGAGACCTCAGATGGCATAATCTTAGAGATCATTTTATTTATTTATTGAGCATTTGGCCCTGTCCTTAATATAAATAATTCATGCTGTGGGGAATGATATAGGGAAAGATAGGACATGGAATTTACTTGTGATGTAACATTTGTTTACATCATTAAAAACTACTTAAAGTGATTGTAAAGGCTCATGGTTTTTTTTCTATTAAAATAACGAACATGTTATACTTACCTCCTTTGTGTAATGGATTTGCACAGAGCAGCCTGGATCCACCTCTTCTCAGGTCCCTCTTCGGTGCTCCTGGCCCTTACCTCCTGTTGAGTGCCCCCACAGCAAGCAGCTTGCTATGGGGGGCACCCAAGCCGAGCTGCAGCTGCCTATGTCCATTCAGACACAGAGCCGTGGTTCGGCCCCATCCATAGAATACATTAAGATAAAAAACCTTCTGACTTTACAACCCCTTTAATTTAAACCAAAACAAAGTGTTCATGCTGTATTCAATAAATAATTAAAAGTCCATGAAAATCTGTTCCAGTCTGTGAAAACTTAGGGCTTCAACTCAACAGTGGCTCCTGCTTTTTCCAACCATACGATACTCCATGTAGTCATAATCCAAAAGTAACCACCACAGCCTCATCACAGGTGCCCCCACTGAAATTGCACTCTCCAGATACTGTTGACCAACCAGGAGTACTCCTGGAGTGGTCAAACTGCGCTTTTATTCTTATTTCACTTCACATCATTCTCCAGTAGCAATGGTTCCCTGATTTCACCAAAAATGATGAACCAGAATAAATAATACAGTGCAGCATGCCTTTTATTTAAAATCATGCCAAAATGAATAACATTTTTGCACTCACATATACTGGTGCCCTCCTGGCACCTGGATGGCTTACCGACTGTACGGAAGTGTTGCTGCTCCGACCCAATCAAGAGCCAGCATGCATTCCAACTGGCACAAGTTGCGTCACCAGAAGGTTGTGCCCCTATTTTTTTCATCACTTCCCAGACGTATCCTGATGACCATGAATTTTACCTTGGTCAACAGTTTTTGGTGAGAGCAATTTCAGTGGGAGCACCTGTGGTGAAGCTGTGGTGATACTTTTGGAGTACGACTATGTGGAGTATCAGACAGTTGGAAAAAGTAGGAGCCACTCTTGGATTGAAAGCCCTACGTGTTCTTAGACTGGAACATATTTTAATGGACTTAGGCCACTTGTAATTATTTATTGAATACAGCACGAGCACTTTATTTTGGTTTACATTGAGTAGTTTTGGTCATATTGAAACACTTTTAGAGTGGATAATCTATTTTCATGAGTTTAATGGAATTGTTATATTTCCACGTAAAACATGAATTTATAATCCAAATGGTATACTAACCTTTGGTGAGAAATGTGGGTACAACATTGCACAGCACTATTAGCACTTTTTTGTAGAGGGAAACAGCTTTTTTTCTCTTACATTGCATCATTATGATGAGCTGCCTCACTGTCCAATATGAGGAACACTATCAGGAATTATTATACCTGCAGGTGTTTTAAATTACAGGTTCTCTTTCAACCCCATCTCCAGGCAACAAAAAAATCCTCATGCTCTCTATCTCCACCTTCTGTTCATGTCCCCAATGCAGCTGGGGATTTTGTAGCTGTGATGGCAACTTTGCACATGCTCAGTTTTCAGTGAGTTTCTATGCTGAGCATTTCTTCCCTATCACATCTGAGCAGCCCATGTGACTATAGAGTCACACATGTGGGTGTATACACAGTGGGAAATGACAGCCCACTCCCTCCCTCTCTTTCATGCCCCCTAACCAGCTAAACACAATGAGGGTGGGATATTACATCTTGATTGACGGGGGCTTCTCCTCCCTGTTATTCTAAGACACAGTCTGGAGGGGGGCTGACACATCCTGTGACTGGCAGAAATCCATCCACACCATGTTATTGCCAAAAAATAATAAAGATTTTGTTTCAAATAAATATATGTATGACAATTTAAAACTGTTTATTGATCTTAATTATTTATTTTTACTTTGTATTCAAAAGGCTGTTTTTTATTTATTTTGAACATGTGACCAGAAGCAGAGGGCTAGAAGCTCCTCCTGCTTATGTTTCCCTGCAGACAGGCTGGGAATGAGCTGGGGCATGTGACCCAGCTGTATATTGAGTTTATTAAAATAATTATAGTGCCATCATCCATATACAGAAATAGAAGGGACAATGTAAATTAAGCAGTGCGTGTTTAGTATCACTGTAAGCCCTGTACTGTTTTCCACTCATGCCTTGCCGATTTCCATTCATCCCTTGCATTCATTCCACCTTCTACGTGCAGTCCCCCCCCCCCCAGCTTCCCCTTATACTTACCTGCACTTGATCTCAATCCAGCGATGTGCACAAGAGCAGAGGCCCTCTCTGCTCTCTCCCTCCTCATTGGCTCAGAGACAGCAGCAAGAACCTTTGACTCCTGTTGCTTTCAATCGCAGCCAGTGATGAGGGAGTGGGGGCGGGGCTTAGTCCTGCTGTCTGTGGCAAAAGCCACAGACAGTGAGGCTCAGGAGCAAGCCTAAACTTGTGTTCCCAAAGCAAGTGGCTCTCCGGTGGGGGAAGACTGGGGCTGCTCTGTGCAAAACTATAAAATAGATAAGTATTACATCTTTGTTATTTAAAGGAAAATAAATATTTACCTTTAGAATCACTTTAAATCTTTCGTTTTTATTAAAATATTACCTGAAGGTCTTATCATGAAGCTTTTTGTTCAAAGACATCCTGTTATAATGCGACAATGCTATATCTCTATCTCACAGTTGTCCATTTTAATAATCTTAAAGCAAGTATGGATCACTATTATCATGAAATCTGCCCTGGGAAATACCATGTAGCCATTATTGGAATGCACATGGAGAGGAGATGGTTTCTAAGAGGTAGCAGAAGATCAGCAACAATGAGCTGCAGCAAAAGATGATTAGACCTGATTGTGACCAGATTAAACATCAATCACATATTCATGGCAGGAGTAGTTATTCCCTAGCTGATTATGGAAAAAACATTGAAACAGGGCTGAAAACCATATAATTGTGTTATTGCGTATATGGTGCAATATACAGTATCTCACAAAAGTGAGTACACCCCTCACATTTTTGTAAATATTTTATTCTACCTTTTCATGTGACAACACTGAAAAAATGACACTTTGCTACAATGTAAAGTAGTGAGTGTACAGCTTGTATAACAGTGTAAATTTGCTGTCCCCTCAAAGTAATGTAACACACAACCATTAATGTCTAAACCGCTGGAAACAAAAGTGAGTACACCCCTAAGTGAAAATGGCCAAATTGGGCCCAATTAGCCATTTTCCCTCCCCGGTGTCATGTGACTCGTTAGTGTTACAAGGTCTCAGGTGTGAATGGGGAGCAGGTGTGTTAAATTTGGTGTTATCGCTCCCACTCTCTCTTACTGGTCACCGGAAGTTCAAAATGGCACCTCATGGCAAAGAACTCTCTGAGGATTTGAAAAAAAAGAATTGTTGCTCCGCATAAAGATGGCCTAGGATATAAGAAGATTGCCAAGACCCTGAAACTGAGCTGCAGTATGGTGGCCAAGACCATACAGCGGTTTAACAGGACAGGTTCCACTCAGAACAGGCCTCACCATGGTCGACCAAAGAAGTTGAGTGTATGTGCTCAGCGTCATATCCGGAGGTTGTCTTGGGGAAACAGACGTATGAGTGCTGCCAGAATTGCTGCAGAGGTTGAAGGGGTGGGAGGGGGGTCAGCCTGTCAGTGCTCAGACCATATGCCGTACACTGCATCAAATTGGTCTGCATGGCTGTCTTCCCAGAAGGAAGCCTCTTCTAAAGATGATGAACAAGAAAGCCCACAAACAGTTTGCTGAAAACAAGCAGACTAAGGACATTGATTACTGGAACCATGTCCTATGGTCTGATGAGACCAAGATAAACGTATTTGGTTCAGATGGTGTCAAGCGTGTGTGGTGGCAACCAGGGGAGGAGTACAAAGACAAGTGTGTCCTGCCTACAGTCAAGCATGGTGGTGGGAGCGTCATGGTCTGGGGCTACATGAGTGCTGCCAACACTGGAGAGCTACAGTTTATTGAGGGAACCATGAATTCCAACATGTACTGACATACTGAAGCAGAGCATGTTCCCCTCCCTTCAGAGACTGGGCTGCAGGGCAGTATTCCAACGTGATAAGGACCCCAAACACACCTCCAAGACGACCACTGCCTTGGTAAAGAACCTGAGGGTAAAGGTGATGGACTGGCCAAGCATGTCTCCAGACCTAAACCCTATTGAGCATCTGTGGGGCATCTTCAAACGGAAGGCAGTTTAGACATTAACCACCCTGGCGGTATTCCCGAGTGTGGCTCGGGGTGAATTTTCATTACCAAAAGTGGTAACCCCGAGCCACACTCGGGATTGCATTATTGGATCCAGGCAGCGTTACTTACCTTGTTCCCTGGATCCAGTGATGTCCCCCGGGCTGTGTCTTCCGTCCGATTCACTGTCATGCCGGGTTCCGTTCCCTGCGAGCTTTGCGTCGCATGGAGATGGAGTCCGGAGGCAAATTCAAAAAGTGAAACACACACAACACATACAGTACACTGTAATCTGTAAGATTACATTACTGTATCAAATCATTCCACATCCCTTTTGTCCATAGTGCTTTGTCCAGTGCATGCACTTTTATATTATATATGCCATTTTTTCGGCCTGGAAACTTGATTATATCCATGGCAACCAAAAAGCGTCCCTTTACATGAAAAGCAATTTTGGACCAGCAAGAAAACAGCGATAGTAAATAAGATCACTTGCAGAATTGAGTGATACTGATTCGTGGGGAAATTTATCATCAGACACTGAAAGCGACAACAGAGACAATTCTGCAACTGAGCAAATTTCAGTGTTTTTTATTTGATTACATTATTGAATAAATGTTATTATTATTTTTGATAATTATATATAGTTATTTATTATATTATAATTTATGATTTCATTTTTGCAAACTTTATCATACCTGGGATGTCTACTAGACTCTTGTTTGGACAGATTTAAGTGAGTTATTCCTAAGAATTACAGGCCAACAATATAAAACGCCAAATTTCAATGCGGAACAATGTATCGCTTTGAGATGCAAAAATCTGGCATAATCATACCGCCAGGGAGGTTAATGGCTGTGTGTTGAGTTATTTTGAGGGGACAGCTAATTTACACTGTTATACAAGCTGTACACTCACTACTTTGCATTGTAGAAAAGTGTCATTTCTTCAGTGTTGTCACATGAAAAGATATAATAAAATATTTACAAAAATGTGAGGGTGTACTTACTTTTGTGAGATACTGTAAGTGTAATTGCTACTGCCCCCCTCTTTCAGTTAAATTATCACTGCTGGTGTCAAAAGCAGCATTCAGAGAAATCAGGTAATAGCTGGATCATGTCTTTATGAATAACTATTCTGTTAAATATATGTTCGCTGTAAGCCACTCTAAGGGATCTGTCAAAAAGTAATAATAATCAGAGCTTCAGCAGGCAAAGATTATCCAACTAAGTTCAATCACCATACATAGCAGATCTGTTGATCAGGTATTATCATAATTTAACACACAGTGTAGTTTTATGGTATATTTTCCAAGTTTTTCCTTCAAGAGATAAATGAGCCACCTTTTCCTTTATTCTGAGCATTTTTGTGTTCTTTCAGAATGTTTATTTTGCCAATGCTGCCATCTGGTGGTATGATTGGAAATTTACAGTTTTCTTGGAGCAGCTCCTGAATTATAAGCAGTTCCTTATATTTATACCTATAAGAGCACCCAAATTACACAGAAGGCATAATACAGATGATTAAAAATGCCAAAAATTGCATTGTAATGGTAAATTAATCCCAAGATGTTGCCCAATGAATTAAAGAAACCTATTTTTACAGTAAAAAAATTGATTGCAATAGTGTAAGGAGAACTACATTTGCAGATTTTTTATTCTTTGCAGCAATCCTTAATATTCAGAGCTCCTCACATACAGGATAAGATAATGCAATGATAATTCAGTGTGACAAGCTAATAAACAAACTGGAATTCAGTTTAATGTAGTAATAACAAATTAAGGAATTACATAGTTTTGGAAAAGCTAAAGTTGATTGTACAGATTGTATGGGTAAATTGTAATGTACAGCAATATTTTTTTTCTTTTTGGGAACAGGCTTTAAATAAATTAGTAAAAACTGACCATTGTAAGCACCCCATCAATGTTAAATGGGTTGCCCCAATCCTCTAACTGACACTTTTGCTGGACAGCTTGGTGTGTTAAAGGAAGCTGAAAAAAATAACAGACTCAAGCTTATCACACATGTTTCAATTAATTGTACAATCTCCTTTAGATCTACCAACAACTATGTAGTGCAATGGCCTGTCTGTCTGGATACAGACTATTTGGATAGTTAATAAGGTCCATGTATGACATAGAAAATATGGTAAATTTAAAGTTAATTGTACAAAGATTATAGTCAGATTTTAACCCGTATGGTGACGCCATGACCTTGGTGCTAGATTAAGAACTCCGCTCAAGGTGGAGAAGCCAAACTCCCACAGACATCAGGGAGAAAGGTACAGGCTGCCAGCCTGCCAATGGTGCTCACCCAAAGCGATGCATGTATAAAATCAAAGAAACCCTGCACTCCTGTCCAGCCAACCTAGTGTAGACTTAAAAATGGCCTCTGCCCATGAGTCTCTGCCAAAGCCACGCCCCTAGACATGTTTTGTTCCCCCCAACCGGAGCTTAATCATAAGATACTACCCAATAAATAAGCTCAACTGAGTGGAGCGAAACATGTCAGGGGGTGTGGCTTTGGTGGAGGCTGAGGCCATTCTCAAGTCTACACTAGGTTAGCTAGATGGGAGTGTGACACTTTGATTTTATGTATGATGACCCTTATGGGGTGTAAAAATACAGGGAAAATGCCTAAAAAATGTTTGCAGCCATCACATCTAAGAATTGTTAAGCTGTAATATAATACATTTTTGGATTTAATATTGCCTTAATTCTTTTTTTTTTTATTACATTTTTATAGTGTGCATATACAGTGTAGCGCTACTCACGTAGAAGCCACAGGCATTACTGTCCAGGTCATCCCAACTTCTGCCCCGCAGCCAGGCACACAACAGGCTCATTCACTCTTTCTCCAAAGACCAGTCTAGGGGATGTTGTTTTTGTTGTTTTTATATTTGGAGAACATGGATAGGGATGAGGGAAGTGGTGTGATACCCCAAAGATAAGAAGTATGTGCAACTGAGGACTTGGTTTTACTTTCAGAGCAAGCTAAGATGAAGTCTGGGCTTGTAACAAACAGTAGAGCTCAGCTTAAGTAATAGAGGCATTAGAGCAAAGTTCCTTTAAGTAGGAAAGTGTCTGGACAGAGCTCTTCGGGACAAACGGTGTCCCATTTAATAAACCCACAGCTGACTATAATAAGGCACCAGAAGGGTAGCTAAAGCACAAGAAATTTCAATGCCTGTTCTCACAAGGCCTAAGGACAGATGGAGCCCCCTTCCAATCTTCCAAGAGATGCCCTCCAATGATACCAGACCGATCTATGGCAGACAGCTGCCCTCAGTCAGCTTCTTCCAAACACCTGGGTCTCAGCATTCTTCCCTCAGGTCTCCCACCTGAGGCCTCCTCATGGAAGCTTATGCCTTAGAGAGCAGTGTGCCCCCCTAAGGCTGGACTCCTCCACTCTGGGACAAGACCCAGAGCTCTTTGTGCTCTCGGAATAAGCCTGCCTCTCTGTGATAGATTGGGGCTGTATCAATATTCATGCTGCCATCTGCATAGCTCCACACCTATCATCCAGAAACTTCTCGCGTTACCTGGATACAGAGGGAGCTATCCAGCAGACTAGCAGCCGCAAGGCACACAGATCAGACCTAACTAAGCAATCACAGCTCACTAGGTACAGTGAGCAAAACTATGCTTTTACCTATACAACATTTTAGTGTGGTGTGTTAAGATGCAGGTGTGTTTGTATAGAAAATACTCATCCCCCTTTTAAATAATCACATGTTGTTGCTTTGCAGCCTGAAATGAAGACAGACACAGTTTTTGTTTTATCCAGCTGTACAGCTGTATGCAAAAGTTTAGGAACCCCTGACAACTTCCATGATTGTCGTTTATAAATATTTGGGTGTTTGGATCAGCAATTTCATTTTGATCTATCAAATAACTGAAGGACACAGTAATATTTCAGTAGTGAAATGAGGTTTATTGGATTAACAGAAAATGTGCAATATGCATCAAAACTAGATGCGGCAGGTGCATAAATTTGGGCACCCCAACAGAAAAATCACATCAATATTTAGTAGAGCCTCCTTTAGCAGAAATAACAGCCTCTAGACACTTCCTATAGCCTGTAATGAGTATCTGGATTCTGGATGATTGTATTTTGGACCATTCCTCCTTACAAAACATCTCCAGTTCAGTTAGGTTTGATGGTTGCCGAGCATGGACAGCCCACTTCAGATCACCCCACAGATGTTCAATGATATTCAGGTCTGGGGACTGGGATGGCCATTCCAGAACATTGGACTTGTTCCTCTGCATAAATGCCTGAGTAGATTTTGAGCAGTGTTTTGGGTCATTGTCTTGTTGAAATATCCAGCCCCGGCGTAACTTCAACTTTGTGACTGATTCCTCAACATTATTCTCAAGAATCTGCCGATATTGAGTGGAATCCATGCGACCCTCAACTTTAATCAGATTCCCAGTACCGGCCCTGGCCACACAGCCCCACAGAATGATGGGACCTCCACCAAATTTTATTGTGGGTAGCAAGTGTTTTTCTTGGAACGCTGTGTTCTTTTGCTGCCATGCATAACGCCCCTTGTTATGACCAAATAACTCAATCTTTGTTTCATCAGACCACAGCACCTTATTCCAAAATGAAGCTGGCTTGTCCAAATGTGCATTTGCATACCTCAAGTGACTCCGTTTGTGGCGTGTGTGCAGAAAAGACTTCTTTCTCATCACTCTCCCATATAGCTTCTCACTGTGCAAAGTGCACTGAATTGTTGAACGATGCACAGTGACACCATCTGCAGCAAGTTGATGTTGTAGGTCTTTGGAAGTGGTATGTAGGCTGTTTTTGACCGTTCTCACCATCCTTCGCCTTTTCCTCTCCAATATTTTATGTGGCTGCCACTTCTGGCCTTAACAAGAACTGTGCCTGTGGTCTTCCATTTCCTCACTATGTTCCTCACAGTGGACACTAACAGCTTATATCTCTGCGATAACTTTTTGTAGTCTTCCCCTAAACCATAATGTAGAACAATCTTTGTTTTCAGGTCATTTGAGAGTTGTTTTGAGGCCCCCATGTTGCCACTCTTCAGAGGAGAGTCAAAGAAAACAACAACTTGCAATTGGGCACCTTAAATACGTTTTCTCGTGATTGGATGCACCTGTCTATGAAGTTCAAGGCTTAATGAGCTCACCAAACCAATTGTGTGTTCCAATTAATCAGTGCTAAGTAGTTACAGGTATTCAAATCAACAAAATGACAAGGGTGCCCAAATGTATGCACCTCTCTAATTTCGTTTTGATGCATATTGCACATTTTCTGTTAATCCAGCAAACCTAATTTCACTACTGAAATTTTACTGTGTCCTTCAGTTATTTGATAGATCAAAATGAAATTGCTCATCCAAACACCCAAATATTTATAAATGACAATTATGGAAATTGTCATGGGTTCCTAAACCTTTGCACACAACTGTGTTTATTAGTGCAACTTATAACACCCAAGTGAAACACCATTATGACAGAAAAAAATAAAAATAAAAAACAGAATCACTGAGTTGGAAAAAGGATCACCCCCGTATGTCAGTATTTTGTTGAATCACCTTTTGCTTTAATTACAGCCTTTAGTCTGTTGGGATATGTCTCTACTAACTTTGCACAGCTAGACTTTGCAATATTTGCACACTCTTCTTTGTAGAATTGCTCAAGTTCAGTTAAATTTAACGGTGACCATTTGTGGACTGCAGCCTTCAAGTCATTCCACAGATTTTCAGTGGGGTTTAAGTCTGGGCTCTGACTAGGCCATGCAAGAACAGTCACTTTTTTCTCCTTCAACCACTGTGTGGTCATTTTTTCTGTGCGCGTCTAGTCATTGTCATGTTGGAAGGTAAACCTTCTTGCCATTGACAACTTTCTGGCAGAGAGCAGCAGATTTTCCTCAACAATTTGATGGACTGCCCCATCCATTATCCCTTCTATCCTGACAAGTGCTCCAGTCCCTGCTGCAGAGAAAATCCCCCATAACAGGATATTATCTCCTCCACGCGTTACTGTGGGAATGGTGTTATTTGGATGTTGAGCTGTATTGGATTCCAGCCAGATATATAGTTTGGTGTTGAGGCCAAATAATTTTAGCCTCATCTGACAATAATACCTTTTTATATGTGGCCTCAGAATCTTCAAGGTGCATTTAACAATTTAGCCTCAACGCCAAACAATATGTCTGGCAGAAATTCAATACAGCTCACCATCCAAATAACACCATTCCTACAGTAAAGTATGGATGTGATAATATCCTGTTATGGGGAGAAGGGGACTTCTCTGCAGCAGGGACTGGAGCACTTGTTAGGATAGAAGGCAAAATACCATCAAATTCTTGAGGAAAATCTGCTGCTCTCTGATTTAAAGTTGTCAATGGGAAGAAGGTTTACCTTCCAACATGACAATGACCCAAAGCACACAGCAAAAATTACCACACAGAGGTTGAAGGAGAAAAGGTAAATGTCCTTGCATGACCTAGTCAGAGCCCAGACTTAAACCCCACTGAAAATCTGTGGAATGATTTGAAGACTGCAGTCCACAAATTGTCACCATTTAATTTAACTGAACTTGAGCAGTTCTGCATAGAAGAGTATGCAAATATTGCAAAGTTTAGATGTGCACAGTTAGTGCACAGTTAGTAAAGACATATCCCAACAGACTAAAGGTTGTAATTAAAAGGTGGTCCAACAAAATACTGACATAAGGGGGTGATCCTTATTCCAACTCTGTGATTCTGCTTTTGATTTTTGATTTTTCTGACATGTTGGTATTATATTTTCCCCTTGGATGTTATAAGTTGCACTAGTAAATACAGCTAGATAAAACAAAGAATGTGTGTGTCTTCTTTTCAGGCTGCAAAGCAACAAGATGTTATTATTTTAACCGCTTAATGACCGTCCGCCATCGGTTTACTGCAGCAATGTGGCTCGTTCCTGCAAAACGCCATCATTGTACGTCGGCGCGGGAACAAGCCATTGTGGGCGTGCCCACTGGCAAGTGGGGGAGCCAATCAGCGGGTGGGGCGGACTCGATGTCCACCGGCCACCCGGGATCGTTCCCCGCAGAGACAGAATGGGGATGTGTAAACAAGGCAGATCTCCGTTCTGACAGGGTAGATCACATAGATCCTGTCTTCCTCCTACGCATAAAGACGGATCTGTGTGTTTCCCCACTCACACAGTGCCCCATACAGTTAGAAACACCTCCCAGGGAACACATTTAACCCCTTGATCGCCCCTAGTGTTAACCCCTTCCCTGCCACTTCCATTAGTACAATAACAGTGCATATTTTTAGCACTGATTACTGTAATAATGTCACTGGTTCCCAATAAAAGTCAGTTAGGTGTCCGATCTGTCCACCTCAATGTCGCAGTCCTGCTAAAAATCACTGATTGCCGCCATTACTAGTAAAAAAAAAGTAATAAAAATGTCATAAATCTATTCCCTATTTTGTAGACTCTATAACTTTTGCGCACACCATTCAATATACCCGTATTGCAATTTTGTTTACCAGAAATATGTAGCAGAATATATATCGGCCTAAACTGATAAATTAGTTTTTTTACATTTTTTTGGTAAATGTTTTATAGCAGAAAGTAAATAATTTTGTTTTGTTTTTTTCAAAATTGTCAGTCTTTTTTTGTTTATAGGGTAAAAAATAAAAATCGAGGTGATCAAATACCACCAAAAGAAAGCTCTATTTGTGGGGAAAAAAAGGATGTCAATTTTGTTTGGGTACAACATCGCGCAGCAGCGCAATTGTCAGTTGAAGCGACGCAGTGCCGTATCACAAAAAATGCCATGGTCATTAAGGGGAAAATCCTTCCGGTCCTTAAGTGGTTAAAGGGGGGTGATTCTTTTCTATACCCGCTGTATATACACAATGGGGGTGCAACTAAAAATGTACTGCACTGCACCATTGTGCACATACACAGTGTGTGGTTTTATCACTTATGATTTTGGGATAAAGCCCACACAAAGAGCAAATCCATAATTTATACATATGGTTAGGCCCCTTTCACATTGGCCAGATCAGTTTTTTCTCAGCAGGGAATCCCCTGCTGAGCTGAGCGGAGCACCTAAATGGCAGGATGCATAAACGGACTGGACATGGAAACAGCCCACTTTGCTCTATGGACAGTCGGATGTAAACAGACCGGCTGTCCGTTTACAACTGACTACCCTTCTATCCGATCTGGCCAGATGGAGGGGAATGGATTCCCTTCTGTTTGTTTTTGCCAGGTCAGAGGTAGCTGGGTGTAAACGGATGCAAGTCCATTTACATCTAACTGCCCATAGAGGAGAATGGAGGGTCCATCTGGACCCGATGTGACCTCTCATATGAAAGAGACCTTAATGTCCCAAGTGGGAAATTAGCCAAAGTTCCTACTGCTCCAAAAGAAAAGGTTGGTATATTGGATAACCAACCCTATTATACTGCATTCTATGTAAAGCTAAATCCCAGGCAGATAGTGTATAAAATGCATGAATCAATGCTGTAATATATTTATTAAAACATCCAGAGATTTATTTTTATATGAAGCTACTGTAAATACCTGAATTTAAAAGGCTCTTCACCCTGTTTGAAAAAACATTAAACCTCAGCAGCTACAAATACTGTAGCTGCTAACTTTTAATAAAAGGACACTTACCTTTCCAGGGTTGTCTTCACCCAGGCTGGTTCTTTGCTGCACCACCATGTTAACTGTGGGAAGCCAGCTGTGACTCCCTGCGGCTTCATAGCACTGCGCTTTGTGACTGGTCCCACATCCTTCTGGGGTGGAGGCAGAATTGATTAGGTGATGAGGCTGGAAGTGGGAGTGGGCACCCCAAAAAAAGTTCCAAAAGCAGGGGGTGGGGGGGGCAGAGAGCATAGAATGGAACTTCCATTTTTGGGTGAAGTTCCGATTTAACTTGGTATGAACCATGCTTCATTTCTCTCTCAGGTCACCAGACTGGCTGTGCTGTGCGGCAGGGCTGTGTAAATCACAGGAATGCCTGGACAAAAATACAAATCCTTTGGTATATACAACAGCAGCTATAAATGCATATTAACCGGTTCCTGACAGGCTTACGTACTTTTACTACTACAGAGTGGCAGCGTCCCTCAAATCGCGGTCTATAAATGGGGCCCGCGTGTGCGCTGTAGCGGGCAGGAGTGCGCCGGAGGCGGCGTGCTCTCTTGTGCGCCACACTCTGCAGGAGTGTGGCCATGGCTGGAGTGGACTTGATCTCCGCCGATGAGCCGCAATTGCCTGGCAGAGAGGAAGAACGGGGAACCGGCGATGTAAATACTGCGGTTCCCGCTCTGTCAGTGGGTATTTAAAAGATCTACTGATCTCTGTCACTGGGATCAGTTAGATCTCTTATGCCCATGGTAGC
The DNA here is from genome assembly GCA_018402905.1 of Glandirana rugosa. Classification (NCBI taxonomy): domain Eukaryota; kingdom Metazoa; phylum Chordata; class Amphibia; order Anura; family Ranidae; genus Glandirana; species Glandirana rugosa. The sequence continues at coordinate 990,435 of BLSH010227493.1, read as the reverse complement.
CCAGCCCCCTCACAGTTAGAACACTCCTAGGGAACACAGTTAACCCCTAGATCTCGCCCTGCAGGTTAACCCCTTCACTGCCAATGACATTTATACAGTAATCAGTGGATATTTAAATTTCTGATCGCTGTATAAATGTCATTGGTCTCAAAAAAGTGTCAAAAATGTCTGACATGTCCGACCAAAAATATCAAAGTCCCGATAAAAATCGCAGATCACCTCCATTACTGGTAAAAAAAAAAATTGTAAAAACGCCAGAAATTAATTCTTATGGTTTGTAAACACGGCAACTTTTGCACAAACCAATCAATAAACACCAATTGCGATTTTTTTTTTTACCAAGAATATGAGGAAGAATATAAATCGGCTATTTTGGATTTGTATTTTAGCAAAAAGTAAGAAATATTGTATTTTTTGCAAAATTGTCGCTCTTTTTTGTTTATAGTGGTGATCAGAAATGATGCAGAGGTGATCAAGTACCACCAAAAGTAAGCTCTATTTGTGGGAAAAAAAGGACGCAAATTTCGTTTGGGTACAACGTTGCATGACCGCGCAATTGTCAGTTAAAGCAACGCAGTGCCGAATTGCAAAAAGTGCTCTGGTCATAACGTGGGAAATCCTTCTGGGGCTGAAGAGGTTAACTATGTATTTACAGTATCTAACAAAAGTGAGTACACCCCTCACATTTTTGTAAATATTTTATTCTATCTTTTCATGTGACAACACTGAAGAAATGACACTTTGCTACAATGTATGTGAGTGTACAGCTTGTATAACAGTGTAAATTTAAATAACTCAACACACAGCCATTAATGTCTAAACCGCTGGCAACAAAAGTGAGTACACCCCTAAGTGAAAATGTCCAAATTGGGCCCAAAGTGTCAATATTTTGTGTGGCCACCATAATTCCAGTAATCCATGCCCTTAGTCTGCTTGTCTTCAGCAAACTGTTTGCGGACTTTCTTGTGCATCATCTTTAGAAGAGGCTTCCTTCTGGGGATGACAGCCATGCAGACCAATTTGATGCGGTATGCGGAGTATGGTCTGATCACTGACAGGCTGACCCCCCACCCCCACACTTCAACCTCTGCAGCAAGGCTGGCAGCACTCATACGTCTATTTCCCTAAGACATCCTCTGGATATGATGCTAAGCACGTGCTCTCAACCTCTTTGGTCGACCATGGCGAGGCCTGTTCTGAGTGGAACCTGGCTTGTTAAACCGCTGTATGGTCTTGGCCACCGTGCTGCAGCTCAGTTTCTGGGTCTTGGCAATCTTCTTATAGTCTAGGTCATCTTTATGTAGAGCAACAATTCTTTTATCACATCCTCAGAGAGTTCTTTGCCATTAGGTGCCATGTTGAACTTCCAGTGACCAGTATGAGAGCGATAACACCAAATTTAACACACCTGCTCCCCATTCACACCTGAGACCTTGTAACACTAATCAGTCACATGACACCGGGTAGTAAAAATGGCTAATTAAGCCCAATTTGGACATCTCCACTTAGGGGTGTACTCACTACTTTACATTGTAGCAAAGTGTCATTTCTTCAGTGTTGTCATATGAAAAGATATAATAAAATATTTACAAAAATGTGATGAGTGTACTCACTTTTGTGAGATACTATAGCTTTAAATGAATTTAAATATGCATATACAGATTTGTATATACTGTAACTAAAGTAAACATGATTCAAACTTCAACAAGAGCATTGCTACTAAATTTGAGAATGCCCTCCTTCTGGAATAAGGACATATATTTTGCTAAGTATGCAATATGCAAAGTTATGTAACATTATTTATAAGACAGGACATATGGGCTGACTGCAGAACCTGTCACAGCCAGAGCTGCTTGGTGCATATGAGAATATGAAGGCTGACACAAATGTCAGAACGTGACCAGAGAGAATGCCCTTCAACCACCTCCTGCTATACACTGATCATATAGTTCTGGGTCATTCCAGCTTAAAGATAAAACACAAAGTAGTACTAAAAATGCTTATTCTTGCAGTGTGCATAGATTTAGAAAAACCAAGTATTGCAGCACCTGAGAATCTCCATTTTATTGCAAACAAAAAAAATTTAAGTAAATAAAAAAAAATAAAATAAGAATAGCAATAAGATGATTTTCTGTCTACTGCTGTGTTACATCTTACCACAAAAGTACAAATATGAAGGTATGCATAGAAAAACACTCCATTCTTTGTATATCTTATATGAACATCCTAATACAGGCAATGCACATTCAAAATCAATTCCACTATTGTGCATTAATACAAGTTATGTGAAATATAAATATGTTACCTTAAAGGCAGCACAGTCATTAAAATGGTTGCAAAGCCACTTTGTAATGTACATACAATCCCTTGTGTTAAATAATGTTAAATGCTCGAGTGTATGTTCTTTGTAAAAAATATGATGATTTGTACCTTATTTCATAGTGCCACTTGGAGCTCACGTGACTGCCCGCTGCTCCCTCTCCCGATCTGACAGCTACAGTGGGAGGGGCTGAGAATCTCCTGCTGACATCAGCCAGGGAGGAGAGTGCCGGGCAGTCACGTGATCTTTGAGCGGCACTATGAAAAAAGGTACAGATAAGCATATTTTTTACAAAGAACATCCACTGGAGCATAGAACGTTATCTAACACGCTGCAGGAGGGGAAGGGAGGGGAGGAAAGGGGCGGGCACTGACACAGCTTACAGGCAAGGAGGGAGGGAAAGAGAGGGAGCAAGGAGAGACAAAGGGATGACAGAGACACATAAACTGACAACAGTATCAGGGAAATAGTAGTCAAAGGAAGCCCAAACCGGGGTTCCGTGGACTTTCAAGGTGCCCAAAATTATCAAACAAAACGCAAATATGAAGATAAAAACATCCAGACTTTTTTATTTAATACAAAGGACAAAAAAAAATCCATATAAAAAATGTTACGGAAATATTCATGCAGTGGCTTCAATTGGACAAATGAGTCCTACATTTTGTCAGCTAAACCCCGCTCAACATGTTTCACCCTTTTTGAGCTTCCTCAGGAGACTTTAATGGGGCTGACTACAGGTAAGAGAAAAAACATTTAAGTAACACAGTATGCAAACATTTATAGATGCAATACAATCCAATCAATCATAGATTAGAAAAAATTAAATCAAAATTAAATTTAAATTCATTTAGCATAATTCATTTAACATAATTAAGGTGATAACGAACCATAATGATGATGTATCCCCTCTGTATCAGCTTTTACAATGTAATATATTGATATAAATATATATATAATATATTGTAATATATTGATATAAATATATATATAATTTTTTCCCCTCCCCGCCCCCCCCCCACCACTATGGCCAATTATTGTGGCGATGCATTTGATGGCCTGATGGATCAGATCCATCAGTCCCAAAATGCAGCTGAGGGTGGTATATCTATGGAGAGATTTTTTTCCCACTTACAGCGGATGCTGGAGAAAAAGTCTTGACTGTATTGGAATAAGAAAGACTTTCTGAAATATACTGAAGAGGGCATGTCTCCTTGGGGGCTTCGAATTCAAATATTTCCTAACATCTCCAAGGTCGAACCCGATTTTCACAGGAAATGGGAGGAAAATTTACAGGGTTGCTCCACCAGGATGATGGAGCTGCTCTGTCATTATTATTCCACCGAATTAGAATCTCTGGATCAAGAGATTGAGAATCTTTATAAAGAGAATCATAAACTGACCCAGGAAACTATCTTTCAAACTAGAGAAGCTACTCTTAAGAAAAATCACGAAAAATTTGTATCTGGGATACTTGTTGCCAAAGAGAAGAAGTTTCTCAGGGACAAGTTAGCCTATGATAACAACCAAGCCTATAACTGGACACAGCATAAAAACAACAAACGGGGGAATTCTAGAACCCAAACTTCACAAAGGCCTCAATTTTTCCCAAATCACGCTGGACCCCAAGAGGATGCTCAGTGGGGACCAGGGGAATTCAAAAAGTCTAGTATGCAAGCAGAATTCCAAGTGATAAATGTATCCTCCCATTCTCTGTCTCCGGCACAGGTAGAAGTTTTTAAATTAGGACTAACATTTTGTCCTACCCAACAAGTAGATCAATTTGAACTTATTAAATCTAAACCTCTTCGCGTAGATTGATGTTCAAGGTCCTCTATGATAAAAAATACTTCCCTCAATAACCATCAGCCACAGCAGAACCCGCTTTGGAAGGAGATCACCATAAATGATGTGAAAGCCATTAATGATTTGATGGAGTTGTGGGAGGAGGGTCATGTCACAGAGGACCTCTCGGATTTCTTTGGAGACCTTCAGGGTCCCCCGGAATCCGGGATACCCTCTAGTGCTGACCCTCCTAATCTCCCCACATTTTCAGTTCCTAAGAAATACAATCCTAAATCACATACATTTCCTGCTCTACAAGGCAACCCCAATATCTGGGCCTTCACCCAACAAGTTACTGCAGAAATACAGAAAACTAATTGGAAGAGGCGTCTTCCATCAAATATATCCCCGGCCCAACGTGAGGCCATCCAGTCCTTGGAACGGATGAGCAACATTGTAATAAAATCATCAGATAAAGGGGTTAATCTTGTGGTGATGAATCAATCACTATAAGTCAAAATGGTGTTAGACATTCTTCAAAACAGAGAATGGTATAAAAATGTTTTGATTACCCACAATCAAATCATTCAATTAAGATACATAGAAACATATAGAAACATAGAAAAGTGACGGCAGAAAAAGACTGAGTAGTCCATCGAGTCTGCCCCTTTTTATTTTTTTTAATTTTTTTTTTATTTTTATTTTTTTTTATATATATATTTTTTTTTACATTAACCTTTTTGTCTGACTATGGATTTATGTTTATCCCAAGCATGTTTGAAGCCATTTACTGTTGACTGTCTCACAACCTCTGTTGGTAGTTTATTCCAATCATCAACCACCCTTTCAGTAAAATAATACTTTCTAAGATTAGTTTTGAACTTCCCCCCAGTTAGTTTGAGGTCATGTCCCCGTGTTCTTGATTTTGGTTTCACACTGAAAAGACTGCCCTCCTGAACCTTATTCACCCCCTTGATGTATTTAAAGGTTTCAATCATGTCTCCCCTCTCCCTTCTTTCCTCCAGACTGTACATATTAAGTTCCTGAAGTCGCTCTTGATATGTTTTATCCCCCAGACCTTTCACCATTTTTGTTACCCATCTCTGAACTCATTCTATTTTATCAATATCTTTTCGTAAGTGTGGTCTCCAGAACTGGACACAGTATTCTAAGTGAGGTCTCACTAAAGATCTATACAGTGTTTCCTCGCCACTTCGCGCTTCATGTTTTGCGGCTTCATTGCTTCGCGGGTCAGCAGCCACATTGTGGAAAGGAGCGTTGTTTCATGTTGATGCACGAGAGAGAAGGATCCCTGCATGTCAACCAAAGAGATGAGTTGACTCAGAGTACTGTACATACCACGGGCTTTCATAAAGGCGCATGAGTGGTTTACGGTGTGACATCGACCAATAAGAGTACGAGTGGATTTATCCCATGGCAAGAGCGATGCAACAATTTGCACAAGACATTGACAATAGGGGCAAATACTACTTCGTGGTTTTTCAGCTTTCGCGGAAGGTTCTGGTCCCCATTAACAGCGAAAAGCGAGGGATCACTGTATAGAGGAATCAGAACCTCCTTCCTCCTGTTGGTGATCCCTCTAGTGATACATCCCAGAATTCTATTTGCTTTTCCCACTGCCTGGTTACACTGTTTGCTCATTTTGCAATCATCTGAAATAAGCACCCCTAAATCTTTTTCTTCTGTAGTGCTGGCTAACACTGTGCCCCCAATGCTGTACTCTCTAAGCGGATTCTTTTTCCCTAGATGCATTATTTTACATTTAGAAATATTGAACTGCAGTCTCCACTGCTTTGACCAATCTTCCAGCAATGCCAAATCATGTTCCATGTTAGACACCTCCAGGGATATCAACCCTATTACACACCTTTGTATCATCAGCAAAGAGACATACATTGCCCAGCAAACCTTTAGTTATATCACTTACATATAGGTTGAATAGAACAGGACCCAGTACAGAGCCTTGTGGTACCCCACTAGTGACTGGTCTCTGTTCTGAGTGAACCCCATTTACAACCACACTCTGGGATCTATCCTTTAGCCAACTGCATATCCACTGAACCACCCAAGGGTTAAGTCCCAGCTTGTACAACTTTTGTATTAGATCATTATGTGGAACTGTATCAAATGCCTTGCTGAAATCAAGATACGCTATGTCCACAGCACCACCCTGGTCCTAAACACTGGTAATATAGTCAAAGAATTCAATCAGATTTGTCTGGCACGATCTGCCCTCAGTAAAGCCATGTTGCTTTGGGTCCAGCAAGCTGTGTATTTTTAGGTGATCAATGATCCTTCTTTTGAGAAGTGATTCCATTACCTTGACTACAATTGATGTTAAACTCACTGGCCTGTAATTGCCAGCTTCTACCTTGCTGCCCTTCTTGTGGATAGGTACAATATTAGCTATCCGCCAGTCATGGGGATACAGTAAATTAATAGGCACCACCTATCACAAAAATCTAATTGACAAAAAAACTTGGGAGTTTCTGAACATCAAATATCCCAGAACTCCAACGCTATATGCATTACCCAAAATTCACAAAAAATTAGTTAGCCCTCCGGGACGACCTATAGTGGCAGGAAATGGGTGTCTCACAGAAACTGCCAGTCAATTAGCGGATGACTACCTTTGCCCTCATGTCTTGTCCCTACCCTTCTACCTGCAAGATACAGGAGATCTATTAAGAACGTTGGATGGTTTACAAATCCCTCAGAACTTTTGGCTTGTAGCTATAGACGTGGAGGCTTTATATAATTCCATTCCTCATGATCAGGGCATTAAAATTGTTGGATCATTCCTTTCTGAACGACAGGACACCTCATGGCCATATAATTCCTTCATTCTAGACCTACTGTCATTTATTTTGTAAAACAACATCTTCATGTTTGACGGCTCCCACTACCTCCAGGTGCAGGGTGTAGCGATGGGGACCAGATGTGCCCCATCCTATGCAAACCTGTACCTGGGGGGGTGGGAGCGCAATCTTTTTTACAGAGAAGATCTACAGGATCTTTTCGCAAAAGTCCTGATATGGCGTAAGTATATAGATGATATTTTTGTTATCTGGACAGGCACCTTTTCAGAACTATCCCTGAACTTTTTGGACATAAGCATTTATGTGCAGGAGGATGGGATGGTTGGTTCCACCCTTTATCGTAAACCATCAAGTGGCAACACCATTTTACATGCCACCAGTTCTCACCCCTCTGCATTGGTCAGAAACATCCCCTATGGCCAATATCTCAGGCTCATGAGAAATTGTAGCAAAGGGGATGACTTTGAAAGGGAAGCCAAGGCCTTGCAACAACGATTACTCCAGAGAGGATATAGCAGGAATTGTTTAAAACATGCCTATCAAAAAGTTAAGACCCGCAATAGGGAACAACTACTTTGGCCAAAAAATAGAAAATCGGAACCAGAGGAGGTGGTTAGAATTATTACCAGATTTTCAGGCCAACATAAACAAATCAGACACATTTTTGAAAAAGACTGGTACCTATTAATGTCGGATAGTTTGGTTTCAAAACATCTTAAATCCTATCCAGAGATTACATACAGGAGATCTCGTTCCCTGAAAGATAAATTGGTATGTAGTCACTATCAGTGGCACCTTTCCATCTACTTTTGTAGATACATTTTTGGGTCCACTTCCATTGTCCTACCCAATGGTCTGACATACAAACCTAGTTTTAGAGCTGATTGCCAATCGATAGGCATTATATATATTATGTTTTGTGATTGTGGAGCCTTTTACATCGGGAAGACCAAAAGACCCTTTTTTCACCGAATAAGGGACCATGTATCATTGGTTGCAAAGAAGCGGATGGAGACCCCTATTAGTCGCCTTATGGGTCTTTTCCACCTTTTCGATTGCACTATGATGCATTTTTTTGCCTTGGAACACCTACCTCCCCATGAAAGAGGGGGTGACCATGATAAGTCATTACTCCAACGTGAGACCTGTTGGATTTATAATCTGGCGGCTTTACGCCATCCAGGGTTAAATGACTCACTATCCTTCAAACCTTTTCTATGAATAGTTTTCTGGGGTTTTTTTTCCAACTACTTATTATTATTATTTGATTTTGTTAGGATTATATGTATATACATAATTTTTGTTTTTCCGGTTTTCTGATTGTGTATTTCCTCTGGCATACATCCTGTAAATTGTAAAGGTATTGTACAATTAATTTAATAAGTACTTATATATTTATTTATTTTGTTAAATTGGCAATTGATTTGAGCTATGGACCTACACATTAGCAGAATTTAGGCCATACGGACACTGTGGACACTTGTAGGGGTTCCGTTTGGGCCAATGCTGGACCCTTCTTGAGCCCGCCCCTAGAACCTGATGCTCCGCTCCTCGGATTGCAGGTGGATATGTGGAACCCATAGGGATTCCAGCACCTTCTGCTGCCATCCCTGAAGTTTCAGGTTCCTCCACTTCCGCTTTTGGTGCTGTGCTGATTGCTCCTGCCTGTTAGGGGGTGTCCAGTATGGGGCTTTCATTGCCTCTGGTGCAGCGTCATCTCCGGTGGGATGACCTGGCCGAGTGGGTGCTATGGGATCTCCAATGTTCGCACCCCGCCAGTGACGTCAGACGCTCTAGTCTGGTGGAGGATCAGTGGGAGAAAGACTGGCGTCGGTCTCGTCTCCCCCTCTGGCAATTTGCAGGACCGTTCCCGGTGGATATATGGTAAGCCCGCACATAGGCATCCAGCCTTAATGTCTTTCACCCCCCGCCGAACACACATTTGAGATTGAACTTTTTTAGCATCTCTCCCATACATGTGTGTTTATTCTGGTGGGCTGAGTATTGTAAGTTAGTGATTTCTTTCTGCTTTGTTTTTCAGCAGATCGGGTGGATTTTTGATTAACACTGCTGAGTGGGATTGAGAGGCGGCTCCCATATGGGAGATTTTTTCTCCCATGTATATGGTTTTTCCTCTTTTCCCTGCTTTGCCCTCTACCCTTTGTGCTTTGGGGGGGCCCTACAGTTACACATAAACGGTATCTACCGTGCCTTGGGTCCCGGTTGTACATTTCCAGGGATTAACGAATGAGTTGGCCCGTTTCATTATCATCACCTCTCTGCAGTAAGTAGAGATAACTTAGGTATAGTATATATATACCAATTCTCTGAAACATTTTTGTCTATGCTAACTTCGATAAATATATTTATATTATGTCTTATTTGTGCTCCCATTAGGTTGCAGGCACCTTTGTATACATTTCCTGTGATTCTATGGCACTATATCTGCTGGTTGTTGGTCTTTTGGCTCCAATCCTTTTTTCCCTGGTTCATAGACGCTCTATTTTTGGTAGCATTCTTTGAACTAGTGGTAAGATTTGTTTTGGTTTATATCAATATATTACATTGTAAAAGCTGGTACAGAGGGGATACATCATCATTATGGTTCGTTATCACCTTAATTATGTTAAATTAATTATGCTAAATGAATTTAAATTTAAATTTAATTTTGATTGAATTTTTTTCTAATCTATGATTGATTGGATTGTATTGCATCTATAAATGTTTGCATACTGTGTTACTTAAATGTTTTTTTCTCTTACCTGTAGTCAGCCCCATTAAAGTCTCCTGAGGAAGCCCAAAAAGGGTGAAACATGTTGAGCGGGGTTTAGCTGACAAAATGTAGGACTCAATTGTCCAATTGAAGCCACTGCATGAATATTTCTGTAACATTCTTTTTATATGGATTTTATTTTTTTTGTCCTTTGTATTAACCGCTTGCCAACCGCTGGTCGGCAATTGACGGCGACAGAGTGGCTCCTCTGCGCAAATCGCCGTCATATGACGGCGGCTGCGAGATCACGCCCAGTGAGTCCGGGGAGGGCCAGGGAGCGGGTGCAGCGGATTCGATCTCCGCCGGCCACCCGCGATGCCCCCCCGGAGTGAAACACGGGCCTCCGTTCTGTGAGGGGGAAGGGCTGTGATCACAGCCTTCCTCTACACGGAAGCTGTGATCACTTCCCTTACCCTGTTAGGGCAGCCCACACACAGTTAGAACACACCCAGGGAACACTGTTAACCCTTAGAGCGCCCCCTGCAGGTTAACCCCTTCACTGCCAATGGCATTTACACAGTAATCGGTGCATTTTTATAGCACTGATCGCTGTATAAATGCCAATGGTCCCAAAAAAGTGTCAAAATGTTCCGACATGTCCGCTGAAATATCGCAGTACCGCTAAAAATCGCAGATCGCCGCCATTACTAGTAAAAAATAAAAAAAAAAATAAAAACCCCAGAAATTAATTCTCATCATCCGTAAACGCGACCACTTTTGCGCAAACCAATCAATAAACGCCGATTGCGATTTTTTTATCACAAATATGAGGAAGAATATAAATCGGCCAAAACCGATGAAAAAAAATGTTTTTTTATATTTTTTTGGGGGATTTGTATTTTCGCAAAAAGTAAGAAATTTGTTTCTTTTTTTGCAAAATTGTCGCTCTTCTTTTGTTTATAGCGGCGATCAGAAATGTGAGAGGGGCATAGTGCGTACAGGTGTGAGGGGGACATACCGTGTACAGGTGTAAGAGGGGCATAGTGCATAAAGATGTAAGAGGGGCATAGTGCGTACAGGTGTGAGGGGGTATAGTGCGTACAGGTGTGAGGAGGCATAGCGCATACAGATGTGAGAGGGCATAGTGCGTACAGATGTGAGAGGGGCATAGTGCATACAGGTGTAAGGGGGGCATAGTGCGTACAGGTGTGAGAGGGGCATAGTGGGTACAGATGTGAGAGGGGCATAGTGCGTACAGATGTGAGAGGGGCATAGTGTGTACAGATGTGAGAGGGGCATAGTGCATACGGTTGTTAGAGGGGCATAGTGCGGAGAGTGTAGACATGGAC
>BLSH010227493.1:964449-978860 GCA_018402905.1 Glandirana rugosa | reverse complement strand
TATGTACAGGTGTGTGGGGGGTTGAATGTGTACAGGAGTGGTGGGGGGCTGAATGTGTACAGGTGTGTGGGGGCTGAATGCGTACAGGTGTGGGGGGCTGAGTGTGTACAGTTGTGGGGTCTGAATGTGTACAGGTGTGGGGGGCTGAATGCGTACAGGTGGGGGGTCAGTGCGTACAGGTGGGGGGGCTGAGTGCGTACAGGTGTTTTAGGGGGCTGCATGCAGGACTGCTTAGTGCTCACTGTGGACTGATCTGGAGACATCCAGCGATGTGCATGAGAGCCTCGGTGCTCCAAGGAATCTCCCTCCTCATTGACTGATCAATCATCATGTCATCTGTCAATCACAGCCAGTGAGCCAATGAGAAGAAAGAAGGAGCGGTGTCGAGCCATGTATGAATAGACACGCAGAGCAGCAGCTTGGGAGTGCGCCTGCTTGGGTGCCCACATAGCAAACTGTTTCCTGAGGGGGCACTTGGCAGGAGGGATGGGCCAGTAACTCCGGCGGGTGACCCAAGAAGAGAAGTTCATAGCTGCTCTGTGCAAAACCATTACATAGAGCAGTGGGTGCACTGAAGCACTCGATGGGATGGGCAGCGGGTGTATTCAGTGGGATGGTCAGTGGACGGGCCCTGGAGAGTATTGGTGGTCAGGCCCGGGGGTGGGGGGGGTGTTGGTTTTCCAGGCCTAAAACTGTGTAAGGGGCCCCAACATTTCTGATGTCTGCCCTGTATATATAGATACATTATATGTAACAGCGTTGTATTGCCTGAGCAGCACTCTGCCTTCTCACTTTGAATTGCTGTTCAAGCAAAATTTCTGAGTGGTAATGTGATTGGGTCTTTAAAGGGTAACTCCGCTTTCGTGGATAAAAATATAGCAAATAAAGAAAAAATAATATAGCTTATACAAATGAGACACAGGTCATATTGTAATTGAATGTTATTGACGTTGACCTTTCCTTTTTTGCTTTCATACTCCCAATAGGAAATCACATCTAAAAGGGATGCAGGCCTGAATGAGTGAGTGAGTCTAATGGGAGTGATAATAATGAAACCACTCCCATTTGACTCACTCCGCACATGGGCACAGACAAACGCACATTGGTTCCTTCAGATTAACAAAAGGTAGGAATCTGAAACAAAGTTTGTTAAAATCCCTGCAATGTACATAGATCACCCAGAGGGGAATTTTTTTTTCTCAACAAAAATGGTGTTTAACTTTCCTGGGTCCTAGAAGGGATGGATCCTTTCCCTGTCTGTCATGTGTGCTCACTGCTCAGTGCTCTAATATGATTAAGGGCACTACATTTATTCATCCACACATAGGGAAGGTGATCAATATTAAAGGATTCTTAACATTTTAAAGTTCCTTCGTGATTTATATTCTTAAGTGCCCTGGTGACTTTCATTATGTATGTGGGCGAGACTATGCAGAAGATAAAAGACAAGATCTCACAATACATATTGTCAATATAATCACCTACATCTGATTTTTCTGTTGCCCGGCACTTTAAACAGTGTGAGCATTCACCGGCACAACTCGGATTTTATGGTGATCGATAGCGTACCTTAATCCAAGAGAGGTGGAAATAGGGAATTAAGACCGGGACAAAAAGAGGTTAAATGAATTGCTCAGTTAGATAATTTAGCACCTAAAGGGTTGAATAAAGATTATAATCTGCGTTTACTTTTGGGATTTTTAGAGTGTTGATTAATAGTATAATTTTTGATTGTATATCTCTCTGTATTAACAGGATTACATAATTAGCTGTCCTTAATTGAAAACTATTTCAGCTGTTATGTGTTTCTGGCTGAAACTATATGCTGTATGTGTAAATGTCATTAGAAATGTTGCTGTGATCATTTTTACCTTATAAAGGATGGGTGGTGATCCAAAACTGCTGTGCATGGATATGGATTACCAACATAACATTTTTTTTTTTAATTGCTGTTGCTTTTTTTCCCATTGTGCCCTTTCACAGTCAGACATTTGAAATGGGGGAGTGCATTCATTATAACAGTGTTCTAATGAAAAAAGCTGCATCCCTTTAAAAGTAAATGAGCCTTGAAAGTATGAAACTCCAATCAGAGGGGGCACTTGAAATTTGGCTTGTAACTCCATGCAAACCTTTGGGAAAAGCAGTAAGCTCATTATAAAAACAATGCGCCAATCAAAAAAGATAATTACATAATAAGGGAGTGCTGTACCCTGATGATGCTCAGACGTTCAGGTTACAATATTCCATTTGAGAGAGTGATATTTGAATATTTCCACTTATGGCCCCACATGTAAGTTGTAAAATTTCACAGTGCCTTTGGCTCACCCTCTTGCAGTTCTCAAAATGTGTTTGAAACCAGGAGAACCACTTGCTTTAATGAAGCAATTTTTAGCCAGTCTTGCATAAAAGTTCAGCTGCTTCTATCAATAAATATGCTGATTGTTTTGACATGCTGCTTTAACATTTTTTTTATACTATTTAAACGTAACCTTTTCAGCCATATGCTAAGTAAAAACGCCAACCATATGCTCAGTTTAAACTGTCCATGTTTGTGCCTTTTTAAATCTAGATGTAGCGTTGCCCTCTTGAGGGTTGCTGAAAGAATCAATCCCCCCTTGGATCTCCTCAGTCAGAGGGTCCTCCACTACCCCTGACACTCCGGGTTCGCTCATATTGCAAGTTTTTATGATCAATAACTCTATTTTAGTAATGGAGACCACAACACAGGAAGAGTTATAAAGGTTTACTTTCAACTCCTATTTCTGAGAAAAGAATAATAAATGTGAACACTAAATAGCACAATTCGTCACATAACTTGAAGGTTCTGGCGAACAAAAGGAGTAGATGGTTTGTACACTTTCACCACTCCCTGTATTCTCCAACAATATCAATAATTGAAAACAGTACAATTCCTCCAATTGAGCTTGAATAATACCCTAAGGGTCTTTTTAAAATATGTAATTTGATAGACTGATGTGAATGTAATATATATATATATATATGTAAAGCGCTGCGTAAATTGACGGGGCTATATAAGTACCTAAAATAAATAAATAAATAAATATTGTCTAACAGAATTTGATAGATGAAACCGTACAGTGAATCCTTATTTCAATCCGATGACCCAGAGGATAAATTGGTACCACGCAATGGATTCTGTCTCAACTTGTGAAAAAGTATTCTACAATGCACAAATACAAATACATTATATCATTCAGCAATTGAACTATAGCTAAATAAACACACTAAATAACCTTGGATGAATTATTATTCACCCTGTTCTAGTATAAAGAGTTGTTAGGAGGTAAACCAAAGCCAAGTAATAGCCCTGAGTATATTATTGAGGAGAAGGTGGGTAGATGTAGTTGCAGTTCTTCTGTCTGGAAATGTCCAAGCAATTTTCAGATTTAGGTACCTATGAATACTGTGTCCTTCTAATCAGTAAGATGAGGCACAAATAGGTTAAATTCCACTGACTTCTTGAATAAGATTAGTCACAACTGCTATCCAGTATGAATAAACTGTATTCCATGCAACAATAAAGATATTGCAAAGACAGTATGTGTACTCTTATGTGTGGGCACTGAGCCCGCTCACCGGTTCCAAGGGACTGTATGAAGATAAACGATCCGGTGCTCAATTGATGATGCTGGGAACGCTGGAACCGTTGTAAAGCATCCGCTGCACTCCTTGCAGCTCTCCTGATCGATACATAGGACTGTGGCAGCAGCTGATGTGGCTTCCATCCAGATAGAGATGAGCTTCGGATAGTTCCATTGTTTGCTCACGGTATTGCTGGAGAGCGAACACTAGCTGTATCACCTGCAGATGAATTCAGTCGGCTGGAACGATTTGCTAAATCTGATGGCAGCAGCATGCAGGGTTCCTCTCTGATCGATCACGATTTCCCAAGAGGCCGTTGTTAGCTCCTCCTTCCGTTTAAATAATCTTCCTACAATGCATTGCACCTTTCAGAAGTCTTCAGTGTAGCACAGCCTGATGGGAGATGGAGTCCTTCTCATTAAGTGTCTGTTGACTATTCCCTCGTCCCGTATTACAACTCCCACAAAGCATCATTCTGGCTGCAGTTACAGTCTTTTCCAAAAACAAGCACTAGAGGGAGTTCCAATGTCAAGCAATGAACACCATTGTCTGTATGCCAGAAGAATTTTTCGGAACCTCCTGGCTACATATAGAATCTGCGTAGAAGTAATATTTTAGGAAGGGGGTTTTAGCTTTGCAAGTTCATGCACTTTAAAAATCTAAATTCACTACATGACCATTCATTTATCCTAAATTAGGCAACTATAATCCAACTGTAGTTAGATGCTTGGCTAAGGCAAGATATAGATGATGTGATTTTCTGATGGATCGACTAGGATACAATCATTGTAACCCATAGATATTTTGAAACTCGGCCAACCCCTGCTGAACCAGCCAAGATTCAAACTATCTATGACAGTAATGGCCGCTCAACCCCCTCCATCCATGCATCCGGCCCCCTAATCTACATTTGCTGGACGCATGGATTCCAATGGGTTTTTTTTTTTTTTTTGAAGCATGTGATTAGAGCCAGAGGCTCTAACAGGCTTCAAAAAAGGGTGGGCTTGGGGCACAGAGCACTGCGTCCCACGCACACCCACGTGTGACAATAGCGAATGAATATTCAATATTGTCTTCCTCATTCTCCTCCCAGCCAATCTGGAAGCCCCTAAGACTCCCTGGCCAATCGTGTCTCAGGACACACTTCATGTTTCTGTTTGGGCGAGAGGAGAATGTCTTCCTTTGTGCTCACCGGAGCAGCCCCGACTCTTCCTTCTCTCTGTCTCCATAAGGTAAGGCAACTTTCTTAAATGGCCCATTATCAGTGAATCGCCAGTCTCTGCCTCCCGCAGGAGGGGGCAGTGGGGGGGTTGGAAGACTGCCGCTGTCCGTCCCCCTTGCACAGTCATCAAAGACATTTGAACCAAAAGTCATAAGGAATTCATTCCTCTCCTAGGCTCTTTTTGAGCAGGTAAACACATGTGTCCATCCAATTCATCACCTCTCAGGCCCCATGCTGGCCAGGTGTGAGGTGTGACTAGTTGAATAGTCTCAGGAGTCCCATTAGGCAGATGATAACAACCTTGTACATTCTTCTAGCCCTGTTTACTGTGGGCTGGCTGTGAATGCTGTCATTTGCCTCACATCAAATTCCTTCCAAAGCCATATTGTCAGATCCATGTTATTCTCATGTCCTATCAGAATTCATATAAATTTTTGCAATATTACACCTCTCAAGGAACATTGCACCACATACTAGCCATTCTCATAGAATACACTCTAGACTAGTTATAG
Source organism: Glandirana rugosa (assembly GCA_018402905.1). Classification (NCBI taxonomy): domain Eukaryota; kingdom Metazoa; phylum Chordata; class Amphibia; order Anura; family Ranidae; genus Glandirana; species Glandirana rugosa. The sequence continues at coordinate 973,523 of BLSH010227493.1, read as the reverse complement.
TATTATTGTTCACATTGCAGTTAATGCTTTAATGCACTGTTTATTGCTGACTTTGCTGATTCATGAGTTAATCCCAGTCTAGTTGTACAGAACTCTGTTACCTTGATAGAGATTATACTGTCTAGAGTACTGTGTCTGAACCTATCTTCTGTGTGTTTATTTTATGCTCAAACCGCCATTTATTCTAACCCATACCAATACATTGAGTTAATTTACCACTAAATGGCCCTGTGTCTATATCCTGGTGTTAATTCGCAGCCGAGTTAAAGTTATCCTGTTTGGTGGAGGATTGTTTTCACAGGAATATTGGTGTGGTGGAGGACTATTCAAGACACTACTTATTTGATTTTTCTCACCGTATCAAAGTGGACTGAGCTTTGGGACTATTCATTATCCTTGACATTTATATATATGTTATTTTTGTCATTATTGATTTGGGTGTTATATTTTGGACACCAGGTAATGTTTTGAGATTGATATATATTTTTTCTCACTATTTTATTTTTGGTATGTTCGTACACTTTCCACATTAAGTATTTATGGGGTTAATGATATACTCCCTTATTCGTATTGGACACAAGCGCAGATAGTTTTGTATACATTGACATCAGTGGTGAATCCTCACTTTTTATCTTGCAGCTGTGTGATACATGTCTTTATAAAGGTTAGCGCAGCCTTTTTTGCATTAAAGTTATCTATACCTGTGTTCTTATAAGTGCTTGCATTAACTTTCATTCAACCAGGTGTGTCAAAAGAGCTGAGGATGTTCTTGGAGTCGAGGCAAAGAACGGAGTACCCAAATTACCAAGCGGCTCTTTCGGGTATAGCACTAGACTGCTAGACTGCATAGTCACAGATTTTTTTAAAAATCATGGCTTTATATCTAGATTTATTTTTACCATGAAAAAAGAAGCTTTTGAAATCAACCCTTTAAAGCAAACATAAACCCAGACACTTGAATTATACTACAATGTAACAGGTTCATGTAACTTCTTCATCTTTATATTTACTGTATGTAAATGGTACACAGTTCTGTGGTGAAGTCAAGTGTAGCAGATGAGTAACTCTACAGAGAGGGGAAGTGTAGAAATATATCTAGTGGGATAGAGAAAGGAGGAGGAGATGAGTGGCCCTAAACAATGCTATGGAGACATTACGTGTTAGAGATTAGCAGTGCTATGCAGTGGGGAAGCAGAAGAACATAAAGAACATAACCAGTCCTATGGATAAAGGAGAGGAGATGAATGGCATTATGGAGAGGGGAGATTTTAGGGACAAGTAGGGGGAAGAAGAGCAGTGGAGCTATGGGGGGGGGGGGGACTGTAGGAGATGAGTGGTGCCAGAGATAAATGAGGTGGTAGAAATAAGTGCCACTATGGAGAAAGAAGCTGGAGGAAGTGAGTGGCAATATGTGAATGAGTGCCAGAGTTGATGACTGACACTAGAAAGAGGGGAGAGAAGAGAGATGAGCAGCTTTATGCAGCCGGGAGAGGGAGGAGATGGGGGACTTTTCGTAGAGGAGGGATGAAGAAAAGCAGCACTATGGAAGGCAGGGGAAATAAGTAATTTTATGAAAAAGGGAGTGGAGGAGATGAACCATTTTAGGGAGATGATAGGGGGAGGAGATGTGAAAAAGGGATGGAGTAGATGAGCTATGCTATGGAGCAAGGAGGAGGAGAAAATGAGTGGTGCTACAGAGAGGGGAGATGGAGGAGCTGAGTTGTGCTATGGTGAGAGGAGAAAAGTAACTTTAAAGAGAATGTAAGGGGAGATGATAAGTGGGGCTGTGGGGAGGTTGGAGATGAGCACCACTATGAAAAGAGGAGGTCTTGGAGACAAAAGCAGATAAATGGCACTAAGCAGACGGGAACTGTAGGAGATGAGAGGTGCCAAGGGGAAGTGAGGTGAAAGAAATAAGTACCCTATTGGCAGGGCAGCCATAAGAAATTGTGGGGCCCCTTACACAGCTTTAGACCTGCCCCCCCCTCCTTCTGACCACCAACATTCCCCAGGGCCTTCCCACTGGGCCATTCCACCACATCTGCCCACTGGCCAGGGGTGTACACATGTCGCAGCCCCAGTAGGAATTATACACCCTGTCACACTTACCAGGTGTAGCCTGCCAAGCATGACCCAGCGAAGTGTGCAATGCATGCTAGAGTGAAATCCAAGGGGTTAAAAAAACAGTGCACAGGCAGCACAGCCTCACCCAATGCTTGCAATAAGACCTCATGCTGAACCATAGATGCTGGCTCAGTTGTTGCCCAGTTGTTGCGCTCTCTATGTGACTAACGTTTGGTATTTTTATTGGCTATGGTTCGGGAGAACGGTGTCCCCAAACCGAGTGTCCCCCTCCCATAGACTCCAATGTTAAAGACTGCTAAAGTCTTTGTTGTAAGGGCCCCTTGAGACACTGGGGCCCCTTTCAACAGTACTGCCTGTACCCCCTGCCTATTGGAGAAAGATGAAGAACAAATTGTGTGGCACTATGGGAAGGTTTGGTAAAGGTGATGAATGTCACTATGTAGAGAGGAAAGAGAGGAGTCGGGCGACACTATGAAGTAGGGATAGGGAGATAAGCATCACTGTAGAGTGTTGAGAAGGAAAAAATCAGCAGCGCTGTGGAGAGGAAGTCGAGAGGATTACTTATTCTATGAGGAAGAAGGATAGGTGAGGGAGGAAATAATAGATGCTATGAAGACAATAGGGTTAGGAGATGAGCAGCACTATGGGAAGGGGAGGGGGGATGACTGGAGCTATGGAGAGGAGAGGATAGTGGAGAATATGAGCAACACTATGGAAAGGAGAATTAAAGGAGATGAGTGGGTCTTTGAAGAGGGTCGGGGGAGGAAATCAGTAACACTTTGGAGACTGGAGTGGAGGTGTAAGGATGATAAGTGCTATAAACAGCAGAGATGGAGGAAATAACTGGTGCTATAGAGAGTGGCAATGGAGTGTCAGGGACCATGAATCAGACTGAGACAGAAGTGCAGTGAAAATCACACTATTTAATAAAAATGGTGTGGCATGGGGGTGTTTAGCTCTCGTGGTAGATAAGTTTTGGAGAGAGTTCATGACAGCCAGGATCACTGCTTGAGGGCATGGCAGCACATGTTTATTAAAAGAAAGTTCAAAACAAAAGTCAAAGGGTTTCCCTCGCAGGGGGTTTCACCATCCATGTCAAATTAAGATAAAGTCAGCCTCCTGGCTTACACAGGCTTCTCAGGCCTTCTGCTTCAGGCTCTTGTCTGTCCCCTGCAGACCATTCCTTTATCAGCACTGTCCTTATAGACCACAGCTCCTTGCTGCTCTGACCCTCAGGCCTGGGTCTCCAGATTCTCCCTGTGCACACCTGCACTCTATGGCTACTTCCTTGCAGCCTGGACTCCTCAGGAGGGTGGAGCCCAGAGCCATAGTCCTGACCCTCCTATCAGGCCCACACACACCTGCACAATCAGTGTGCTGGCTATCCCTAAATCCTGGTCCCAGGATTGAAGATTTCGTCCCTCCCAGATCAGATCAGGGATTCTTCCATTTCAAATAGTCCTGGAGCTTGTCAACCTGCCTGGTTGACAATCCTGGGAACCAAACCCCATGACAGGGAGCCACCCTGTCACATATCCCCCCCTCTGTTCCAAACCCGTAGGGGGTGGGACACACCAGGCCACACTCTTGAGTGGGGCTCCTCTGCGCCAGCTGACTGCTGTAAGGGCCCACTCTTTCTTCCGGCTGTGTTTCCATGCATTCCCTAGCCTCACTTGTTTCCTCATGTGTGCTGTATGCTTCATCTTGTCAGTTTCAACACTAACAACCTCATGACTGCAGCCTCCTCCTAGTCCCTCTCTGAAGGACATCCCGACTGTCTTGCCACTCTGAGGTTTTTAAGTCATGTGACACCTTTAAAGATTCCCACTCTTTATCCACGTGTTTCTTCTGGTGCTTCCCAACTTGTGAAAGAAGTTTACTCTGACTGCTCCCCTGAACCTGAAGGGGGTCTACTGCTTCACTGTTAAACTCTGCTATGTCTGTCATGTCATTCCCTATCTCATTACCATTTCCAGGGTGAGCTGCAAACGTATCAACTTTTACCGCAGTTCTCCTCCATGCCCTTGTCTCAGGGACCTTATCAGGTTTGTGACATAAGCCCATTATTGAAATGGTGACCCCAGTCTCTTTTACCACATCTGTCTGAGCCCCGGTCAGGATCTCTGCTGTTTTCTGGTCCACGCTCTGCACTTTCATCTCACGTGGTTTGTCCCTTGGTGCAGCAAACGCGCCCCTCACCAACACCAATAACTGACCAGCACCACATAGCAGAAGACCATAGCAGCAGAAATGCTTTCCACCTGGCTGTTAGGAGGTGAAACCTCTGACTTTTTACACCTTTTCATTTTTTCTAAAGCCTCTCCCATATACCACTTTTACAGGAAGTAATCTAGCATTATACCCAGAGGCAACTTTTAAAACTAGTAATAAATTCAGCAATAAACCATGTCTGTCTTGTTTTCCTTTGTTCTGTACAGCCTGCAATTTAGTGCGCCATCTAGTGGTACTCCACAGTACCAGACCATCAGACTGTGGAAAAGACACACCAGTATCGCTTAGCTGTACATTCCAAAGTTCAAGCATCTCCTTGAGTGCTTTGGTTACAAACCAGCCCCTTGATTCCCGACCCAAACCCTTCCCGGGCACTTTCATGAAACTGGGAACGCAGAGAGACTCACTTGCGACTTGAGAAGTTGCAGTGTTTAACAGAAGCTCCTCCCAGCCAGGGGTAACCACAGCTGGGTGCTCTACAAGAGCGCTGCCAGATGCTTATATCCAACTTCTCAGGTTCAGCAATGCTCCAGAACATTACCAGTGACAACATCATGTTGACACTCAACATCAACATTACTTTCGGGTGTCCTTGACACAATTTCTGCTGTGGGTTTGCCCTTATCTGGTCCTTGTTTCTCTTGAGGGTTTAACTATGCATCAGCCACCACACCTTCTGCTACAGGCTGTTCTGCAGTTCCCCCTGCTGGCCCAGCAGAGACAGCTTATTTTTGTGCATAAAAGCCTTATCTATCAGGGAGATTAGATTTTTTTATGCCAATTATCCCAATCCATTGTATGTGTGCTCCCTTCACCGGTACTGCTCAGCACCAACTCATCTGCCCAAGGAGACACATACAAGCAGACAGGCTTAGCTGCAGACTCATTGCAAAGGTCAAAGCCTTTTGGACATTGGCAACACCTGATTACCCACACTAGGTTGCAATACACCACTTCCACTACCTTGCTCAGGTGGTGCTTCACAAACCTCACACAGTTTTGCATTTTCCACAAGTTGCATTAACCCATTAGTTACCTGCACACTTTCAGTACCAGCAGATTGCACTAATACATTCCCAGTAAAAGGTGCAGTTCCACTCTTGCCCCACCAGAGAGACATCACAGTTGTCCCAGGCAACCTCCGGCTCCAATACATGAAGTTCTCTGGTGATTTCTAGGGACAACTGCGCTGTCTTACAACCAGTTGCTATGGGCAATGGTCCATCTGTAACTCCAACTTGTGCTTTTGCAAGAACCTGGGGTTTTCCCAACAGCAGTACATTTACCATTATAATCATTACCAGTATTTTTACCTTTTGTGGGCTGTCCCAGCCCACTACCAATTTTAGACTGGCAGACATTAGACACATCACTGTTTCCCTCTTGAGAAGTACACCCAAGTGCAGGTTTGACATTAACCCCTGCCTCCCCACTGTACCAGAAAAAGTCACTCTCAAGAACACATTCAGTAGTCCCACTAACTGGGATCACTCTCACGTCATTATGCACAGTCCCTTCACCAGTCCTTTTCAACGTAAACACAGAGTTTCCAGACATTATTTCACTAAAGACAGTCTTACCCACTGCAGTAGTTGGGGTCACCATCTTCATTTGAGTATGTTGTCTATCCTCTGTCGCACTTTCACTGGCCATATCTCCCTGATGAAACTGCAGCAGCCCTTTCTGACTCCTTAGCACCCCCTGCAGGCACAACAGGTACTTCCTCACTGTTGGTCGGGGCGACTGCACACATTTTTAAACAGCAATCTGGGTTTGCAGATAAGGATTTTTGCCTACCCAACATTTTCTCCTGCTGTATTCTACGACCAGGGACAATAAAAACAACCATGTCCCAATTGACCACATCCCAGGCATGGTACTTGGTGACTTTCCACTGTTGCCAAGGGAGATGCCACTCTCCCAGCATGCAGAAACTCAATGGAATCTCTATGGGGATTATGAGCCTCCTCTCCCCTGTAGCTCCTCCTTCCGGTTGGCACATGTTTTCCCGTTGCTATGGGAGACCGTACTCTCCCAGCTGCTCTTTGCTGGCTCTCCAAAAAATCTTGACTTTTCTTTCCATGAAGCTGTGTTGCTTTACGCTTGCCATAATCCTTTGTAAGCAATACCTTTGTCTTGCGATCCAAGGGTCTGACATCACAGGCATTGCTATGGGCAACTGCAATCCTTTTAGAATCTTTCCAGTGCTCTCTAGACTGGATTGCCGCTTTGTAGTTGTCATAATCAATACCTTTATGCACCATCCACCTTAACACTTCTCTGTATTCCTCTGTGAAAAGCAGCTGCAACAATTCCACCCAGCGGCTTCTGGGCCACACTCTAGATTAATGCAGAGTTCCACCCAAAAATTGAACTTCCAATTTAAGGGAAGGTGACCCACTGACATGCCACAATTTTGGAGGGGGGGGACCCCGGACCCTGTTTTCACAGGGTCCCAGGTCCACTTCCTCTCCTAGAGCCGCAGCTCCAGAAGGAAGTTCACCCCCCCTCTCAGCGATCTTCTGGGACACATCACAGGTCCCAGAAGATACACTGGCCATTCACAAGGCACAGCAAAACTCACGCATGCGCAGTGCGCGCCCGGCTTTGAAGTCAAAGCCGGGTGCCCACCCTTGTGATGCCGGCACCGCCAAGGGGAGGGGGAGAAGAGCAAATTCTCAGGCAACCACATAGTTGGAGCGTGGGATAGGTGAGTGTCCGATTGTTAATAATCAGCAGCTACACTTTTTGTAACTACTGACTTTTAACTGGGTGGAACTCCGCTTTAAGCCAAGATTTCAAATTCTGCTTTACAGTCCTCCACATGATCATTAGGTACCATAGGCTGTAAGAACTCAGATACACAGATCAATCTTTGTTACCATGGACAACCACTCCCACCTGTGAACTCCTTGCACTAGTGTTGCTAGGGGCAACAGCAGCCACAGTCTTTCTTCTTGGCAAACTCTGCTCTGGCATGTATGGGTATGTAATGCCACAACACTTTCCTGCAGTCCAGCAAAAACAAATGAAGCACTGTCTCTTTAAGGCTAGTTCCTTTTCTCTTGCAGGTTCTCATCACCTGCACACACAGATTGATAGAGCTGGGACTGTCCTTGTATGATTAGGAGGACATTGGAAGTTGTAGAGCTGGAACTGTCCTTGTATGATTAGGAGGACATTGGAAGTTGTAGAGCTGGGACTGTCCTTGTATGATTAGGAGGACATTTAAGTATATAAACAGCAAGAGAGGGAGGTCAGATCATATTGGCCCCATAAAGAATGAGGAAGGAAATCTGGTTACAAAGGATGGGGAAATGGCAAAGGTGTTAAACGCATTTTTCTCCTCAGTATTCACAAGGGAAATGGGGGGCTCAATCATTCAGAACTACAATGCTGGTCCTCACAACACTAGAGAGAAAACACAAACAAGAGGGACGCACCGACCTTGTGCCATACCATTAAAAAGTTTATTAACATAATAAAAAAAAAACCATATACTCACAAACGGAGCAGGTGACAGAGCATTAAAAATAAGAACACCTCCAATGGAGTAGATGAGCAAGACCTCAGCAGATGGACTGGATGGTGTCCGTATGGCTAGGCTGACGCATTTCCAGGGTGAACCCTCTACATCAGAGCCCCATCAACTATTACCCATGTAGCCACCGGCCCTGATCCTTCGGTTCTGGGCAGCATAGTACATCCCATTGTCGAGGACAATGGATTGACACTCCCACAACAGTCTGAATCTTTTTCGGTGTCGGGAGCTGAGGGGCCAGCCAAACCAGCAGCAAAAAGCAGTGGGATTCCGGGGGCATAATCAGAACCAGCAGTGAGGAAACTTACGACTTCCAGGACCTCACCGCTGGTTACGAGAAAAAGGGGAAACCTACAAGACGAGGTAGAAGGGGAGATAGGAAATGCAAAAAGAGGGAAGGAAAATTAGAGTCCCATTCCACAATAAAAATCTTTAACCTTTCCAGGTCACTTATCACGGAGGATGAACTTGGCCTGCTCAGGAAAGGGCTAAACTTTGCCCCTGAGAACCCTCCTAACATCTTTGAGGTGTTCATCGATTTGAAGGGGCTCTGATGAAGAGGGTTTGCCCTGGAAACGCGTCAGCCTAGCCATACGGACACCATCCAGTCCCTCTGCTGAGGTCTTGCTCATCTACTCCATTGGAGGTGTTCTTATTTTTAATGCTCTGTCACCTGCTCCGTTTGTGAGTATATGGATTTTATTTTTATTATTTTAATAAACTTTTTAATGGTATGGAACGAGGTCGGTGCGCCCCTCTTGTTTGTGTTTTCTCTCTAGTACATTTGGATTCCCATGATCCTGAAGAGGGCAGCAAGACTAGTATGTGCTGAGTACTACCATTCTGATTGAGACTTCATATTGAACTAAGTGCTCCTGCGATACTGTGTACCATCTGGTAGAGTTTCTTTGAGCGCAGGAGATTATTGGTTTTTCTTTTGGTCCTCACAACACATCACAGGAAGCACCCTCATGGCTGACTGAGGATAAAATCAGGAATAGGCTTGAAAAACTGAACACCAATAAGTCACCGGGCCCAGATGGCTTACATCCCGGGGGTCCTTAAAGAACTAAGCCAAGTTATTGCCAGACCCTTGTACCTAATCTTCTGACTGGTATGATACCAGCTGATTGGAAGAAAGCCAATGTAGTACCTATATATAAAAAAGGACCAAGATATATCCCTGGGAACTACAGACCAGTTAGCTTAACATCAA